>OX589598.1:13007200-13394028 GCA_951329385.1 Polia nebulosa
GTACGAACCTCTAAAAAGATATGTGAGCTCCTAATCACATCACGGTTTGCAAATGAAAATACAACTACAACAGCTTTGGTATGCAAGTGATATTAAAACGTAGGTAAATATTTATGTAGATAGTAGTGGGCAGGGTAGCTCGCAGAACAGATGGTCGATGGAGCCGAAAAGTTCTGGAGTGACGACCGCGTACTGGAAGACGCAGCGTTGGAAGGCTTCCGAGGTGCACACTTACACACACGAGCCTCCCACAAGGTGAACCAAGGACCTGGTGAGGGTTGCGGGCATTCGATGGATGCGAGACGCACAGGACCGGTCATTGTGGCGAAACTTAGGGGAGGCCTTTGTCCAGCAGTAGAAGTCTTAGGGCTTAAATGATGACGATGATTATAAAGTATTTAGATAAAAAAAGATAAATGGGTATAGGAAATTTAAATACGAGAAATATGGGAAATATTTTAATAAACAACTATTCTGATTCTACATACAGCGAAACAGTCCTTTACGCTCAAGAATATCCACATTGAAACCTAAATAATAAAACAAGCTAAAAACCAAACAGTTCCCACATATTTCCCTGAAAATAACCAATAAAAGCAATATCATTAACTATTCATTAACAAGATTGAAACTGCGAATTAAATTATGAAATGCTATCATAATCGCATTAACTATACCCCCAAGATACGAGTACAGCCCGGATTAATTAATACGGCATAATTAATCGTCGACTAACGCATATTGTGATTAACTGGGACGTGTATGAGTACTATGTACAGTAACACATGCAAATATGCGTCTTGTGACGAGGTGGAAGATAATTTATAATAATTTATTAATTTGGTAACGGTGTGTAGTGCTATTTAATTAGATTTGGTCGTTTTCTTCCAAATTTTTGGTTAAGAGAAGAAAAGCAGTGCTATTCTGTAAAGCTCTCGTCTTGTTAACTTAGGTGAAGTGAGCTGTATAAGGTGGAAATACAGCTCGACCAACACAGAATTGGCCGATCAGTAGATTTTTGTTGTTATCTTAAGGGGAGCATCATAAAAGAGGAGGATTAATATTCCTATAATCTTATCACAGCAGTTACTATTGCTGATTTTTCTACAGATACTTAGATGGACCATCTAGAAAATTTAGCTAACTTATATAATGAATTCGAATACCTGGGTGAACTCAAGACAAACGACTAAGCTTTATTTGCATTCCAGTAAAATGGTACCTTACACTAACTTTCTAACACTGTCATTTGAAAAGCAAAGTGTAAATAAAGAGAAAATTTAACCACAACAGTTTAGCCCTGGCTTTCCTCACTTTCGCTACTCTTAGAGCACTGCTCTCTTTAGAGTTTTCATACAAGTTTCTCGAACACAAGATATAGTGAGAAGACTAAAAAGAACAAAGCCGTTCTGACAGTGAATAGTGTAATGTAATGCAACTGTTACACAAGAACAAAACGGTTCGAGTTAGTGACTGACAGTGAATAGTGTAATGTAATGCAACTGTTACACAAGAACAAAGTGTGTTCGCCTTAATAAAGACAATAAGTGCTAATGGATACATTTTTAGTAAAGAAAATTTATTAGTTTAAGATAGAATTAAATTACTTATTAGACGTAATGTCAGACTAGATTGTCATTAAATTAGTGTCTATCCTTTAGTTGTACACTGGAATAAGGGAATAAAATACAAGTATCGGTCTCATATTTTGTGCCATCTTCTTGTCAGTCCTAAAGTGTGTCTGCCCCATAATTAACACTTTGCCTAGAGTTTTTAAAAAACCCTAATTGATACTCAATTAAAAGTTTAAAGTTTTCAATTGATCATTAAAAACAGTTACTAACTAAGAAAAATCAGTTGTTACTCATCACAATTAATTAAAAATCACTCATAACAAATCATTGGATTCCTTAAAATCGATAGTCGAAGAATCTTTGAAGAAAATTTTGGCATAATTAAAACAATTCGTGAAGTATTTCCTCTAAGGGTAATGAAGGGGAGGCTATGAATTATTCTTAAGTGGTGTGCCCGCCCTCTGGGTTACTTCATTGATTTTAATCGCTACCGGGATTGTGCCCAATACTACAGGAAGGCAGTGGTTGAAAACTAATTTAGGTAATAAATTTTATGGGGATTAAGCAATAAATTATTTGACCACTTTTATATTATGTACTGGAATGAAATAAAAATGAAAATGGGGTTATTTAAATTAAAGTTATTTCAATTCAACCTAAATTTTGAATGTGTTTATACAGGCTGCAACGGAAACACATTGGACCTCTCATATCAATTTTGATCAGCTGATGATAACTTTGTTCGGAAAATCCAATTTTTTTTTGGGAATTGGTTAAGACTGTTTTGTGGAAAGTTGTTCATTTCTATGGGCAAGAGCAGTACTTTATATATGACGACACATTTCTTTTACACCATAAATAAACTCAGTAGATGCTATATACTACTAGTCTGTTTTGTACCTGGCTAGTAGTAATACACTTACCCCTCAACTAAGATGGTCTGGGATCGCGGATAAATTCGAAATAGAGTTCTATGTATAAGTTAGAACTGAAAGAACAGAGGTGGGTTTTAGTCAGTAAAAGTCTGACACCCCTCTCGCTCCACCTCTGGGTGCTCTGGCGGGAGAAGTCATTTGGATGGTTTCTCACCCCCACAAAAAAAATGTATACATCTTGTAGTCGCGTTCCTTTTGGATAGGATTTTCTTAGTAAAAGAAAGCGTACAATCATTACCTTTTTATAAAAGCCAGACATTTTCAGCAACCCGATATTAAAAATTTGTTAACTTTTCTTCTGCGGTTTAATGAATTGGTCTTTCAATTCGTTTTGCACGGCAACTAAAGACAATTCTTTAATTAAACATGTTTCTCTTTTTACTTTCATCTGGTCTGGCCAGGGACTCCAGCACTAATTTTAGTTGGATTATCCTTGTTAGTTGGGCAAGTCGTACAAAGAAGAGGTACAATTAGCAATGCGAAGAGTCCTGATTGTGCCAACTAGACGCCTGTATAAATTGTGTTAACAGCCGACTGAGGATGCAAATTGTTACCTAGAAAGGTCTTTCTACGTTTCTGAGAATAGAGTAGAGGACCGAAGTGCGTGACATTTTTAGCTGCAAATGTCTTCTTCTTTAGTGTCTTTGATCTTTCAAAGTATTTGTTTATCTCACTAATTACAGTTCAATTATAATATTTCAGTAACGTTGATTACGTAACCTCGTAAATATTGCGATTAAATAATAATCAATAACTAGCTGCCGCCCGCGGCGCTGCCCGCGTGCAATTAGTACTTTCCACCTTTATAAATGATTGGCGACCCGCCCTAGCTTTGCTTGGGTAAAAATTATGCAAACCTTCTCCATGAATCACTCTGTCTATTGGTAAAAACCGCATGAAATCCGTTCAGAACTTTTGAGTTTATCGCGTACAAACACGGCGGGGACTTTGTTTTATAATATGTAATGATAGATTATGTGTTAATCCAGAATGTGAGCTATTTTGTAACCAAATTTCATCCAAATTTAGCCGTTTGAGTGTGAAGGAAAACACACTTTCGCCATCATAATATATGTGTGATACTCTTATGAGTTCTACTTGCACTGGATTAAATTAAAACATCTGAAAGAAAAAAACACGCCACTACAATACTTAAAGTTAACATCATCATTATTTTGTCCTTATTACCCCAACATTTGGGTAGATATTAGGCGACCAGCGCAATATGACTTCTTGTACCTACCATCCTTCTCTGCTAGTCGTCATCTCAGTAGTACCTAACTTCCTTCCTAATCCTATCAAAACTAAAAGCTAATAAATCTTATAAAACCTGTTTTCCAAAGATCACACTTCCCCATACCAACTTATCTTAATCATTTTCCAACGTAATTCTAACACAGCATTTCCAAGCCACTTCCTGCATCAGATACAATCTTTATCTCCGTGTAAATTATAGTGGGTGCCCCTTCGCGATATTCACTTAGTGAACGGTTCCTCTGAACGGGGCTTTTGTTACCTCTAGAGGAGTGAATACATTATCTACACATTGTATATGTACCTATGTTGTATAATTACAAGGGTATCTTTAATACACGTTTCACATTCGCTTTGATGTCTTACGTCTATTATTTTGGCGATTAGCGTCGTTAAAGTTTAGAGTTGATGACAGACAGTTACTAAGTATTGGGGTTGTAGGACCCTGTAGGGTACTTTAATGCCCCGTGTCGTTTGAGTAATACATGTTAATATAATTAAAAATCATATATTTTATTATTATAATAATAATATGTAGGTACACCACTGTGTACCTACAAATAGTACACACACATTTAAGTAGAATTATTTTATTATTCCTTAATTAATTAATTAATTAGGTACGATAATCATAAATAAATAGTAAAACACGTTACCGAAACGATGCAAATATGATAAGGAAATTACCTGGAACAACAAAAATAAAATGTTATTAGTACATGCCCATTAAATACAATACAAAGTGTAGTTTACATACCACACAACACAAAAAAGTTATTTATAAATAAATGAAAACAAATACGAAGTAAAACTACAAATGCGCTGCATTTCCTATGACTGTGCATTCCATTTTAAACGCCTGAAGGTTTAGTTACAGCAAGCTATAATGTTGCAGCGGCGTACTCTGAATTTACAATAGGCGCGCACGCACACGCCTGTATCAAGAAACGATACTTCGTATTTTCATTAGTAGATAATTTATTGTACTGTTTTTAATGAATGCTAACTAATTAAAGGGAACACCAAAGAATCGATGGATGATTTGTGTCAAAAATGTTATGGCTTATGGCAGAAATCGGGTTGCTTCATTATTAAATGCTACGGCTACAAAACCCATTCTTATTTTATTTAAAAAAATACCTCATTATTATATTACAAAAATAACTTTTCCACACTTACTTCCACAAATTATTCTTATCACATTCAAAACTTTGCAGACAATTTTTAATCCAGTTGTTCAGTAAAAAATGGTAGGCGCGTTACTTAGCTCCAAAAAATATCTCCGAAGTCATTAAAGTCTTAAGTCGCGCTTAATTAAAGTCGTCGGCGACTTCTGACTTAAGGGGAGGCACTCGCAGACATCGGAAAAATAATAATAACCCTAGTGCAAAACTTACCAACATTTTTTGTCGCCATCTTTGGCTTTTCGTTGAGACGGCAATTACTGTTTAGTTGGAGACTTTGTTTGTATATTTCTTATTTGTTTCTCAGTGAGTATTTTTCGTTTTAATTACTTTTTCCTATTTGAGCGAAAGTCATTACAAGTTTAGATTGCTGTCTTTTCAAAATATTTTAGTACATTTTCAAGTCTAACAAACTCAAGTTTTGATGAAATTGTGAATAAGAAATAATACCACTTTCCGTCAAGATTTTTTTTCATACCAATATTCTAAATGATATTTTTATTAATAGGCTTTTCAGATATCGTTTCCAATAAATACGCCACCAACAATACCCAAAACAGCCATTAGATGAAAAACTTTCCCTCCAAGTAAGAGTCCCCGTAATATCAATTCGTATGCGTCACTCCTGATATACCGATCATCATTTGTTTGACGTGGAGCCCTAAGAGGGACCTCTGAGACGTCTAATTGAAACAAATATTTGAGGAGAAATGTTCCGAAGGAACCGTAGGGATGAATGGTGGGAAAGAGCTAGTTTGACATCGATAAGTTTGAATATTTTGAGTATCTATAAGTTTGAGTGAAAATTGGGTAGTAATATGAGGCTGGCACTATAGCAATTGAGGATCCTATTTATCAACAAAATAATATTAAACTGATTTTCTCTATCTCTTCATAATATTATAAAACAAAGTCTTTCCGCGTCTGTCTTTCTGTTTACCCAATAACTCTTCTTATCTACGCAATTGATGTTGATGCAGTTTTCACAGAAAGAATGATAAACGAGGAAGATTTGTAAGTATATATCAATTTGTATACGTGCGAAACCGTGGCGGGTCACATACATATAAGTAGAAACATCAAAACTACAACTACTCAGTCCGTTAGTAAACGTATTATGTAGTTCTTCCGAGGGGTCCGACACGCCCTAAAATAAAAATTCACAGTATTACAACTTACTGCACATGACAATCTAACGGTAATATGGTAGTTCTCAAAGAATGATAATATTTTGGTATCGATGAATCAAAAAATATAGCGGACATCCCTATCCATCGGGATAACGTCCATATTGAATCTAAAAGCGCTTTCATTTCCAATCAATCTCAGTGAATCTGCTTTCTGATATTCAGTGAACGTTACACGACCCAATTTTTAACACAAATTGGTTAAGATAAGGAGTCTTTAGTCATTATTTATTTACGAGAGCTTTTAAACCAAGGAAGTTGACATAAAGTTGTAGGTAAGTGATTTTCTTTTCCACAATATTTTGTTCATCGTTTTCCACGTGGTAAAGAAAATATTGATAATTTATGTCATAGTTGCTGCTAATTTTCTTTTCATAACAACAAGAAAAACAGAAACATATCAATCACGTTAACTAACAACTAAGTTAGCTCAATGGAATCCTTTTCATTGTCCTTGGGCTTAGTAAGTGTATTAATAACATTGACAGAAGTTCTCGATTCCCAGCAAGCAACGGAACTCGATTGGCAATTACGGAGTTACAGGATTTCTGTTTTCATTCTGTCATACAAAACTAGACATGGAACTGCAAAATCGAAATAAAGGTAAGCTCAAGCCAATCAGAGAATATACTCAGAACAGAGTAGCTATTACAACAGTGAGTTCGGAAGACGAAGTGACTAGAAGAAAGTCAATAGTCAAGTATGGAACAACTACATACAAAACACTCTCCATTGAACCTAAAAAAAGATAGGAGGAGCTATCGACAAGATACAACTTTTAAAGTATGGCGAAGATAAGTTTTGTACAAAGATAAGCTACAATTGAATGGATTGTAACCTGCAAATACAAAGTTAATAGTCGCAATTTATATATTCCATCTCAATTATTAATTCGTATGTTGTAAATATTAAGTAAAGTTGTGATAGATTCAAAACTTATTTTCGCGAAATTAAGGTGTGAATTAGTGAAGTCTATATTCTTTGTCCTATTTCGTGCAATGTCAAGGATACTGGTAATTGACTAGATTGTTGATGATATGAAATATTAAAAGCTACTAATTAGTGCGAGGTAGACTGAGATAAGTTGGGTTACACTGGAGCACTGAAGCTATGGTCCACAATCGTGAAGCAAAATCATGAGATTATCTCTGTCATCAGATCACCATCATCGCCTCCCTCTACTTTGTTTATTATTATTATTTTACTATAATTATATTATTTAGAAACTTCAGAAAGAAAAATGTCATAGGTACTAAGTTTTTAGTTTGAATAATTGCTTAAGTCTATCCCGCAAAAACTGCACACTTTTGCCCAATATTGTAGCTTTTTATCAGTGATAGTATTTTCGTAACTAGTACTTTCAGAGACTACCACCTACTCTCTTCTTCTTCCCTACTTAATTGTTCCCCCTTTACTGAGGATCGTGACTCCTTTTTCGACCATCTATTCTACCACCTACAAACAAAAATATTCTTAGTTAAGGTTATCATTTTCATAGACAGCTAAATTGTAAAATGGCATGTCATTCAGTAGGTACCTTGACAATCGTATTCAAAATTACCGAACGCACGAGTTCAATTAGGTTCAGCTGATTGATTCAGTATTGACTCCGACCAATTTTACCATCGTTTTGATGAACACAGACTTGTATAGAACCGAAACCACTCAAGCCAACATACTTTTAAAGATTTCAACATCGTTTAGAATGTTTAAAAGTATGTGAAGTTCAGAATACTTCAGAACTTCTTCTGTGCTCAAGTGGACTCAATTATTATTTGACACGGAGTTCATTAAGAAAGTTCAAGTGCAAGTGGCCACTAACGATGGTAACTACGGATAACTTAGACATTAACCGACAAATGTAAGTAATGTATGGTAACTAGCTAATGGTATACGTATATATCAACGATCGTACAGCCCTAGCCTTGTAGTTTCCTTTAAGGCACGAAAGTTTATTCTAATGGCTGTCTGTTTCTGGCGTAGGTAAAACAAGAGACTTGATATTTAAAAAAGTAAATATGTATTTCTACATAGTCTTAGTAATCAAAGTCGCTTTCGGCATCTGTCTCTTTTTGCGTTGACCCCTCCTAAACGACGAAACGGATTTCAATGCAGTTTTAACTAATGGAAAGAACAATAATCGAGAAAGATTTCTATGTATAATTTGTACCCCTGCAAAGCCGGGGCAAGTCGCTAGTTAGAATTGTAATACCTTAGGATTATATTTAAATATTTAAAATGTACTGGACTCGTGCAAGTAGGACAATCTACCAACCAACTCAGCCTTTTTTTTTGTATGTGGTGGGAAATCATCCAATGACTTCTCCCGCTCTGGGTGGAGCGGGAGGGCATGTCAGACTCTTACTGACTAAAACCCACCCCTGTTCCTTCCTGCCCTTAGCGCCCAGGGGCGAGGTAACTCTGTTTCGAATTTATCCTCAACCCCCGGGCAGAACCAACTCAGCCTATCGTTATCAGCCATAGATATACTTGGTATCATTAACCTCGTATAGTATATGGTAAGGACACGAAAATAAATATAATTCTTCTAGCTGATTAAGCCTTCTAATCTAATAAACATTGCAAGACCTGTAATTCCAAGTCGGAAGAAATTAATTGACTTATAGACGAGCGCATTCAATCAAAAGCTCAAATCACCAATTACGTTGATACATATTACCTAACAGCATCTATAAAGCTAAATGATGTACCCCAATTCGTGTATTGCAACACATATCTATTAAGATAAAGTGGTAGATATAAAGCTAAATAATTTGTGGCTTGTTCCGCGCCGTTATTGTGGGTCCTTGACAAAACTGCTGCCATCTATAACTCGGTGAGTGGTTGTACTGGTTTTATTTGCCTCTGATATTACTATAATTCTGTTTTCTGTGGCTGAATTTAAATGTTGTCTTGTTTTATTTGTTGGGGATTGTAATTGTTAGTTTTCAATTTGCAAGCTTAGACAGATACAAAATTTCGTTATGTAAAATTTATCTGTTTAACAGACTTTTGTGGACTACTTTTCAAATGTTTGTTAACGTGTGACCGTCATTAGAATAAGAATCAATTCTCCTGAGTAGAATAAAACGTTTAAATTTTCTCCTGAAATAATTTACATAATGTTAATTATGATTGCATGAGCCTTATAGGAAATACAGTTAATATAGTAAAAGCCGTAAGGCTTTATAGACACAATTCAATGTCTACATCAATAATGATATTTGGATAATGTTCAAAATAACAATGGCACTCATAATTTGACAGGTATCAGATATCATTCAATTCATTGATTTAGTGATTACTTCGACAGCTCATATTACTTGTTTCATCACATCGGTCAGCTTGTTAATAAGATTCTCCGGTCTCGTTAGCTGTAACGATTTCATCACTTTGATCGTTTTATTATGTCCTTGAGAACTGTTTTCAAAGTATGAAAAATGAATTTGAGTGTATTGGTTACTTGATTAATGCTGAAATATAAAATGAATCATTTTTTACGAAGTATAGTTATGCTATAAAATAAAACGCTCCCCAAAAAACGAACTTCTCTAACAAAATTCTCGTTGCTTATGTTATAGCTAAGATTTCCAATTTATTTTTCATTTCTCACCCTAATCATTTCAACACAAGAAATAAAGGAAACTGCTGAAGCCATGACACTGACAAACAGTTTATATTTTTATGCAACAACAGCCAGGCGTTGCAATAAAACTTACGAACGGTAAGCCAACTGGAATACGCCCCTAGTTATATATATATATAATGGTTTTATTATCTCTTGTACTGTTATTTCGTAACAGCGAGTTTATTGCGATAAGTTTCTCGATTTAATTATGAAAGCTGGACTGTAAAACTGCCTGTTATTTATTTCGAGTTCCTTAATCTTTTTATTGTCATTGACAATTTATTAGTCCCTCATTTTGTGCCAGGAAGCGTCAAATCTTGATGAAAAAAGGTACTAATAATTTAGGCTGAAATACATAAGTAAATTATTCAGGTTCTAAATTCAAGATACTCATTTGTTACAGTGAGTGCCCACTATATACTACACACACAAATATACTTACCGTCTGCACCAACATAGTGACATACTGCAGCAAACTCAAGCTAAATTTTGGCCAAGTGTCCCTGCTCTGCACTTACACACGCAAACTCCAGTTCAACGGCGCCATTATTTAGACAATTAACACCTTCACTAACTCAGGACAGGTGTGTTAAGTGTCAGACAAGTCCCTAAACATGTCTGGACTGAACCTTCTTGAAGCCTCTCCATTAAACTATTTACTACGGCCTCGTCTGTTCAGGGATGGCTCTTCACTATCCACTGAGTGTGTTACTAATATAAATTTTGAGTGGCACTAAAGAATTGATTTGACTGGTCTCTAAAATAAATTGAAAATCGTTGTAATTAACACATGAAAAATTTAAGTGCCGGGTTTAGAACGAGTGAAAGTAAAATAATATATAAAAGGAAATAAGAAGAAGAACAATCAATGAACTGATAGAAACCACAGAAGATGCAATCAGTGGTGATAAAAAGGTTATACATATTTTCTCAACCATAACAATTATAAGCTAAAGCATAATCAGCCTTTTTATATTCCTACTGCTGAGATACGAGACACAGGCCTCCTCTCTGTGAGAGGGTGTCGCATTCCACCACGCAGACCCAATGCGGGTTGGTAGATTTCAGATGTCTAAGAAGTTTTGGTTCTAGAATATGCGTTTCTTCACGTGAGAGCAGTGGTGATGAAATAATTTTCACGAAGTAAAGCGCCTGCCGAGTTTGAACTCACGCCCTACAACTTCTCAAGCATAGGTACATGCTTGTAAAACATCTTTTTATATAAAACAAAGTCGGGTTAGTTACACCATTTATAACTCAAGAACGGCTGGACCGATTTTTATGATCTTTAATTTGTTGGATTTGTCTCCGCCCCGAATAGCAGAATAACTAATATAACATTATAAAATTAAATGAAAAAAAGATACGGATAAAATCATTTTCTCATAAATTTGTATGGAATGGCTTTTTAATGTTGTCTCGAGAACGGATTCATTTATTGATTCTGAGGCGGTACGAAGTTTGCCGGGTCAACTAGTAACGATATAAATATATCTGCGAAATAAAACTATTGATTGATAATCTATGCAAATAAGGAACTAGCATCTTGTGTAATTGTGTTTACACTCAATACCTCATTGTTGCGTAGGCAGTCTACACAATATTAATAAAAACAGGTTTAAAACAGCTATCACAATATATGTACATGTGTATTGTCATATTTGTTCATTGATTCTTCGTATTACAGAGATATCGTTAATTGACTTTCTTTTTAATTCAATATAAAATTAACATTGTAAGTTGTGGTGTATCGTTTTTCATTTCTCATTATGAAAGCGGTTTCCTCAGAGATGGCCGATGATGGACCACTTTTTCGCGACTAATTAGTAGGAAGAACATATTGCAATTACTAAGTGTGCCGAGTCGAGGTCACTAAATGAGCCATTAATTTATTTATAATAATTGTTTGTGATTGATGTTAAATAAGGTTCTTTACAATAACTAGTAGGTACACTTCATAAATCAGATCATAAAGATATATCAACATTACAATACAAACGGCTGATTTTCATAACTTTCTTACTATTGGGAGATTGTAGACAGCTATGTCGTATTATTTTAGCAGTGGATAGCAGTTTTGTCAAAAAACGGTACAACAATGGAAAATGGCAACTTCAATCCATAAATCACAAGAATGAACGCACGAATTTTACAGAGCCGTTTTTCAATGTGGTTTCACTACTCAGCGAGTCTTAATTTACTCTAAAGTTGTAGCGGTAAACTAAATAAGTTACTAGACAGAAGTAATTTACTGTTTAAAACGGAATTAATTAGTCTCCTCGTTAGACTAAGAATGGAAACTAAGAAAGTCGAGATTTTATATGAGCCTCAATGCGTGAAGAAGTTGGTCCAACTAAGGGAAGTTTCATTATTACGTTGAAACAGTAAGAAGCTGTTTTCTTTTTTTTTTTAATTTCACAATGAGCCCGATTTTAAGCTCGACGAAAAGCGATAAATAAGGTTAACGATGGATTGAGATCCTTGCCTTCTCGAATCAGGAATGATGATATCCACAAGAGAACTAAGGTTACCGACATAGCCCGAAGCATCTACAAACTGAAGTGGCAGTGGGCTGGCACATTGCTCGCAGAACAGATGGTCGATGGGACCGAAAAGTTCTGGAGTGGCGACTGCGTACCGAAAAACGCAGCGTTCGAAGGCCTCCCACAAGGTAGACCGATGACCTGGTGAGGGTCGTTGGTAGCCGATAGATGTGAGACGCACAGAACCGGTTGTTGTGGCGACACTTGGGGGAGGCCTAAGTCCAGTAGTGGACGTCTTTCGGCTGTAATGATGATGAAAACCAGCACCTGCTTCTTAGTATCGCCGTAGAGGGTAACAAGCCGAAGGCTCAACCGATAGATACTTGAAACACGGAGCGGGTTATGTCATAGATGACAAAGCGCTGGTATGTTGTGCTTACAAGATACCAGCCACAGCCACAGCCTAGCACATCGGTAAACCGTCGTTTGCCAGTCGGTCTTCGACAGATTAAAGACATTATTTATAAGCACACATCAAAAGTGATGAACAGTCTGCCAGCTACTGTGTATGTGTACCCTAAGATCTATAAGCCCATCAGCCTTCAAAGTAACAGTGAACAGGTAAATTCTGGTCTCGCTCCATCCTAAATCACATCGATGGCTTTCCATCAGGTGAAATCAAGGTCAAGAACTGACACATCACAAAATAAAAAAAATATAACTGTTCACCCCGCCCATGAAAATTTCTTAATACTAGAGGTTCCTATACCCTTCAAACCAGAACACATCCACGTTCTGTTTGACCTATAGCTAATGTCAATTCAGTACATTTACGGATAAAATATTTCTCCAGCATTACGAAATAGGCTAAACCACATCCACTGATGAATGAAGTAACCATATTTCATTCAAACGGATCTTACACAATTTTACTACAAACATTTCACATGAATGAATGAAATTTAGTTTAATATGGTGATAAAAATGTAGTTATTTAAGTAGGTCATCGATTTTACTTAAACAAGGTGGTTTACGAAATCTGTCCTAAGATCTTACAGCCACAAAACGAACATGTGGAAAAGGTTAAGTCCAAAATGACTGGTAACAGTGGCTTGAAAGTGAACAACTGCACAATGCTGGATATATGTATTACCTATGTATACAAGATGTTACGGAAAGGTGTGGTCATACTTTAAGAACTGCATCTGCCCATCGATATGAACCACTTTATTTAAGAAAACGTGAGTAAAAAAAAAATTAACCTCCATACAAATATTGATCAGCTGATGGAAAGTCCATTTTTTTTTTTTGGGAATTTCCTCACATTTTCTTGAATAAAGTAGAGAAAGTTGTTCATGT
Source organism: Polia nebulosa (assembly GCA_951329385.1). Classification (NCBI taxonomy): domain Eukaryota; kingdom Metazoa; phylum Arthropoda; class Insecta; order Lepidoptera; family Noctuidae; genus Polia; species Polia nebulosa. Next base: position 13,020,805 of record OX589598.1, read on the forward strand.
CTATGGGCAGAACTGGGGGCTTAGACAAAGTAACAATTTAAAAACGATAACGAAGTTAGAAGAGACTAAAATGTATGAGATTGACATAAACCGCGCTAAGTCACGTGGTCAGTCGACTGTCGACATCGTTATCGCAAGTTGGTAGACAATGTTATAATTCGTAACGAAACCATAAAGAAACGAATTGCTATCGTGTTTATCCCATACAAATGCGTAGACAAGCAGCGCTTTCAGAGTTCGCCCTCGCCTCGATCGTGTTCGCCAAAAAAGATAACGAAGGAACGCTAACGCTAGGCAATGTTTATCGATATCTCAGAGACGATGACGAATTTAGATATCGTTTCGCTACGAAGCGATGTTACTTTGTCTACAGGGCCTGGCTCTTAAAATATGACCACACCTTTCTGTTACACCCTGTATAGGTGTCGTCTTAAATAGGTTATACACATGTTATAGTGATCGTTTACATGCTTGATTAGTGGGGTAGTAAACGTGAAACCTTTGCTATAGTGATGTAATTGCTCAGCACCTGGTATAAAAATTCGGTGGTGTGGCCTTACTTTAAGAGGTCGCCTTTTTTTTTTTTTTGGGGTGGAAAATCATCCAATGACTTCTCCCGCTCTGGGTGGAGCGGGAGGGCGTGTCAGACTCTTACTGACTAAAACCCACCCCTGTTCCTTCCTGCCCTTAGTGCCCGAGGGCGAGGTAACTCTGTTTCGAATTTATCCTCAACCCCCGGGCAGGTATCGGTCATGATGGGCCCCGTCCATATCGCTGACAACTCTTTGAGGCGCGCGTGGAACACTACGCGCCGTCGACTCTCGGGCCTGGTGCTGATCGGACGGCGAGCTACCCATTACTCGTCGTACGCAGGCCCGGGTCTACGGTGGCCAGCTTAGAGATCGTCTCGCGGCGCCGGAAGTCCCAGGCGTCTCCTGAGGCGGCTGCTGCTGAGAGCGTGAGGGCGTCTCCGTTGTTGAGTTTCCCTCACGCGTCCCGCCTCCGCCTTCGCGAGCATTACTGCTTCGCAGAAGGAGGAGACGGCTTCCCATTCCCTCTCGCTCCATACCATGGCCTGAACCAGGGCAGGGTGCGAGAGGGGCAGTGACCTCTCGCACCCTGCCCTGGTTCCTGGTTCCTATTCCGTGGCCTATCGCATCCACGAGGACACCGCGGGGCTCCGTCCAAGCGGGGCAGACCTCCACCGTATGCTCCACCGTGTCCTCAGGACGATCCGCGCAGTGGAAACACCCGGGCGTTTCCTCCCGTCCTATCCGACACAGGAATCTCCCGAAACAACCGTGTCCGGTGAGGACCTGCGTCAGGCGGAAGGTGAGGGCGCCATGGGGCCTCTCCAGCCACTCCTCAAAGAGGGGCACTACCGCCGCAATGGTGGCGTGCCCAGCGCTGGGTTGCGACAATCACTGTCTCCATGTCGCCATGAGATCTTGCCGGAGCTCTATCCTTCGAGCCGCGAGTTGTCGCGGCAGCGGAGTTTCGCCCCGGCGTTTCACCTCCTCGCGCTCCGCATAGAGGTTCGCGAGGATTTTTGCCTCCAGATCCCATGGCGACAATCCGGCAAGGAGGCTCGCCGCCTCGCAGGAGACCGTACGGTATCCTCGGATCATTCGGATCGCCATGAATTCAGTGGTTGCTGCCTCGCCAATCAGCATTTTTTTTTATGGTTGTTATATGGTGTGTTGGTTTTGCAGTAATAAATTTTGCGTTTTCCTACCATATAATTATTTCCGACGTTTATATATGCCCTATGTCGATTAGTATTAACCTTCTCTCCAATCTCACGTTGTACTCCATCGTGGGCGAAACTTATGCCACGTCCTGCGCCCGCGCTGGTTAAAATATATTCAGTACGCAAATACCGTGTAATCATTGTCATTGCAATATGGCCAATATTTTAACTTATGTTGTTCATTAGTACTGAGATTTTAATTGAGAAATAATTGTTGGGCTTGGATTGTGTTAAGTGAAGTAAAATATTGCAGTTAATGGGAATTTGATTTATTTTGACATAATGCTGAAAGAGATACAAATTAAATCCTCGTTTTGTTTACAAACATATTTAATAGTTTACTTAAGGTTCTGTACCTTACTTACTTTAATAATTTTTCCGTCCTTTCCAAATGTATAGCTAATCGTCCCTATTTTAATTAACCGACTTCACAAAAAGGAGGAGGTTCTATGTTCGACTGTATGTATGTTTTATATGTATGTCCACCGATTTCTCTGTCAGTTGTAGACCGATTCTCAAAATTCTTTTTTTTATCCGAAAGAAAATACTCCAGAGCTGGTCGCATTTAAATTGTATTGAAATTGCTTCAGCGATTTTTGAAAAAATCAACAAAAAAAAAAAAATGAGTATAAGTAGATGACGTTTTGGTCTCCTCCAATTGCGAGTATGGTCAAATTCCATGTTCCATGTTATTGGGGTTATCAATTCGGACGTAACTTTAATATTTAGTTTTAGTTCTGGGGTATAACAACTAAAAAGAAAAAACATAAAAAAAATACAACAGACTTCCAAAAAAGAAAATACACTTAAAATTGAAAAACAACTTTTATTTCGGAAGTCGGTGTCAATTAACGAAGAAATAAAATACAAACACCGACTTCCGAAATTAAAGTAATTTTTAAATTTTAAGTGTAAAATAAAGATTTTTTTAATAACCATACCAGACATTATCGACTAGCTTCCCATATTCCCAATATTAATCAATATCATAAATAACGATGCAAGCCTACCTATTTGCTTCCGTCTCAATATAAATTCCAGCTCGGCAGTTGCATACCAGCCCGAGATGCATACGACCTCATATTACATGGTACCCGCTGAAATGTTAGTGAAAACTATGCGCCATGGTACGAGTACCTACCTATAATTTATGTAGGCAAATTGTTGGCGCTCCATTGTACGAATTATGGATAATGCTGCTGGATGCATTTCTGTGATATTGTGAAATTATTGAATGAGCAATTTGTGGAATATCATTTTCTGTAACTAAAATCGTTTCGTCGGTTAGTGGTGTTGGTTTAGTTCAATTAGAACTGCTTTAGTGTGAAGCATTGAATCTTGCTCAAAATTTGAATAAAAATGAGTGTCCGATCGTAACACGATTTTTAGCCGAAATCGAAACCGTAACCGAATATTCGGCTTCGAAAAACCGAAACTCACTTGGTAGGGAAAAACGGCTCAAAATTTAAAATAAAATTAACACACTAATTGAATTAGTAAAAAAAAAATTTTACAAAAAAAATACAAGACTTCCAAAAAAAATGCAAAATAACCTTAATTTCGGAAGTCGGTGTTTCTAATTTTGTTTCTTCGTTATTTGAAACCGAATAAAAAAAAGGTTAGTAAAGTTATGCCCGATTTGATAACCCCAAAAACATGGAATTTGAACATAATTGGTTGGTGGCACATAATTGGTACGGTGAAATGCGGGTGTATCAGCGTAAACTGTACAAATCTGTATACCCCTTCAGAACGTAATAGCGTGAAGCTGTTAGCAGCCCTTTTGAAGTTGGGTTGAAAACGATAATTACACATAAATGATTGACTACACACAGAGGAAAGAGACAATTTATAGGTCTCTATCATAACCTAGAGCTCAAAGATGCCAGTTTCGGTGGAACCGAATATTCGGCCACTTTTTGGACAAAACCGAAACTACAGCCGAAACCATATTTTCAGGTCGAAACCAGAACCAAAGTTCAAAAAAAACCGGCCAAGTTCGTGTCAGACTTTTTAGGATTCCGTACCAAATCTGTTGATCAACAAGATGCTTATACTGTCAAAATAAAATTTGAAGACTACAGGCTTGTAGCTCCATCCGTTTCACTTTAAAACCTGTGTGACAGACGACGGACAGACAGACAGACAGTCAAACGGATAGACAGACACGTAAGTGACAACAATAGGGCTCCGTTTAGACCCTTCGGGTACGGAACCCTAAAAACGACTTTCGGTCGGACACTAATAAAAATCTGTTGAGCACATTTTGTGATGCTTTGCGCCTTTGCTCGGCAGGCTACCCTTACTTTAGTAGTTACTAATATGTACCGACCAAACTACAAATTTTAAGCTTCATTATGAAGTTTTCATTCAGGGACTGTGCTATTTTAAAAAATACTAAAATCTCTTTACGATACTTACACAAAATGCCGTTAGTTTCCTATAAATGAGACGACTTACCAGCTCATAGTAACAACACAAAAGCTTTTCACACGTAAGTACTTATCTCAACATTCTCCGTTATACAGTGAGGAGGTCGATACTAAAACGAAGCACTTCAGAGGTCTGTGCAATGACATATTAGATTTAAAGATCGTAAATCGACGGCCGCCGTGGGGTCTCAGCTTCGGCTAGACGATCCCATCAATTGTGGAAAATGTCGTTGGAAGACAGTGCACTTGTCTTTATTATATGAGGAAACTATCGATAGGTTGATAGAATTGCAGTGTCTATTTTATATAGTTAGGGTCAGAAAAAGGTAGATATATAGAATACTGTATACTTCATTGTAACACAGCTCTTTCATGGGTACAATAGCGGTTAGTGGGAAAAGAGCAAATATCTTTTGTGTAGTTGGTTCTGTGCGTATTGTTCATCTTCAAGACTTCAACACAATACTATTATGAATTGTATCATATTGTATCACTTACTAGATAATCAATAGAGTTTAATGTAAAGCAATGTGATGATACTATAGACACGTAAAAGTATGTTATTAGCAAACAGTACAATATTGGTACCGTACACAGCTTGTTAAATATTCGTCCCATAAAACTTACAGTAAGGAATAAAGCTGTTGAAAACAAGTAAATTATAAGAAATGCTGCGTATTCCAGATAGCCAATGCAATTATGAATCATGGGAATGTGTAATATTAAATTAGGTTTTTTACATAGATTTAGAGACGAGATGCCTTTTTGCAGAACTATTAATCTCCTTATAAAGTAGGCGTAGAAATAAACAAGAACGGAAATTATTATAAGATTATCTAAGATACTGCAACCAATGCATGCAAACTCAAGTTTATGCTCAATTACAACGATATGCATATTAATTTATCCAGTAATCAATTATGATTATGATTAAAAATCCCGCAAACTGTTTGCACGCTATGTGAACCACTCCGTACTTTTTGATCTTCTTTAAGGTGTACAGGGTAGCCCGTGAAATTCAAATTTTCTCACGTTTTTTGCAATTTGCAGGTCAGTGTCAGGTTATATGTTGGTCAAAGTAAGTACTTAGTAGTTGGTCGGTAAGTTGTATGTTGGTAAAGTAGACATGTATTTACATAGAATTATAAATAGTAAAATCATCAATACAACTCTCATCATTCTCCTGCCCTTATCTCAATTTATTTGGGGTCGGCGCAACATGTCTTTTTCTTCCATACTCCTCTATTAGTCGTCATCTCTGTAGTCAATCCCTTTTTACGCATATCCTCCTTCACACAGTCCAACCATCGTTTCTTTGGCCATCCCCTACTCTTATAGCCATCCACATCCATACACAAGACTTTCCTCATGACATTTCTTCATTCCCCCGCATCACATGCCCATACCACGACAACCGATTTCCACACAACTTTTCAGTCAGCGGTGCCACTTTCAGACTTCCTCTTATATACTCATTCCTAATTCTATCCATGCGCGTAACACCACACATCGCTCTTAGCATTCTCATCTCAGCTATATGCAATTGCTTTTCATTTTTTTTTGCTACGGCCGCGAATCATATTTTGATTAACATACAACTTGATACTGACCTGCAAATTGCAAAAAACGTAAGAAAATTTAATTTTCATGGGTTACCCTGGCGCTTCCCCCTTAAGGATGAAAAGAGCAGAATTTTGAAGTTGATTCCGCATATAAAAGATACTCTGAAAAGTAAGCCCAAATAAATTTGGCAGTTAAATGAAACCTGAAGTGGGACCAGTATCGCCAATTAGTGTGGGTTTATAAAGCTTCGATATCCGTGTCAATTTACCTCGCGTGTATCTTTGCTATATAAACTTTTTCAATTCTTGTTTGTTAGCATGTCAACATAACATTGTTGAGAGCTTTAAGGGGTAAGCTTATCTGAAAACACGGTTATAAAAGAATGAAAGTTTACGGTATACAAACTTTGTTATTGTTGAAGTGAGACTTGATTTTCATTCCATTTCGAGAAAAAAATATTATTTTGCAGCTTTAGGCACTTTCAAACCATTTTATTTCGTTTTCGATATTTTTTAGCTGTGTTAGGTAATAGATAGAATATACTTTAGTGCACACTAAAAAAACATAGAGAGAGAGAGCTTTTTAGATATACCTTAAGTTTATATTATTATGAGTTTTTGTAGGAGCACTTTCCATGATAAAATAGTTCTAAAAATCTGAATACTTAAAGATTTTTTATTCTTGTAAATGCTTTATAGCCAATCCCATCCCACTAACTAAGCGCAAACTCCAAGTCTTAATTTTTATGCGTGTTATCAAAGAAAGTTATCTCATAACTGCAGTGGCGTGACTCATGCGCTTACCGCAAGTTTGGCGATTCGCCGGGATTACCGTGGGACGTGAAGCAGAAGTTTTGCTTTATCCCGGAGTCCAAGATCCCCTTACAAATCACTGCGCCTTGCGTAAGTAAATATTGCTTCAGAACTTGTGTGTGCAACTGTTTTAACTTATTTGATGAGTTTCATATTGCTCGTATTTGCGTGTGTTAGTTTTAGAATTCATTTAATGATGAGTCCAGTAAATACACAAAATTCAGGATGTCATCAAGTAAGCCAGCAAAAATAAAACAGTTACCTATTGAAAAACAGAAAGTGACTTATTTGCTTTCGAGTTGGCTAAACGAAGGTTAATTCCTTAGATAAGATGAAAAAGAAACATTAATGCATTCTTCATCAATTTCCTTCGCAAAAAAATTAAACACAAAACATCTCAAAAACCGTCATCTTATATCGCAAAATAAAAGAGAAACGAGATCTCAAACATAATTTACTTCACTCGTTCCTCTCAACACATATTTAATGTTACGACGAAACGAAACCCAGCAAAAAGCGGTTAAAAGTAAGTCGGACTCTGGAGGTAAGGGTTTCGTACTATCAAAACTGATACTACTAATTCGTAATATCAAAACTGGTACTATCAAAATAATGACGGCACGGTTGGCGTAGTGGTTGAGCGTTCGGCTGCTGCGCTGCGTGTCGCGGGTTCGATTCCCGCACGGAACAAATGTTTGTATGGCCTACAGATAGTTGTTTCGGGTCTGGGTGTCTTGTGTATGTGAGTTTAAATGTTTGTGAACGCACCCATGATACAGGAGTCATTCCCAGTGTGGGGCAAAGTTTAAAAAAAAAAAAAAATTACCATCTTGTACCTTTTTAGGGTTCCGAAAGTCCGAATGAAAAAACGGAACCCTTATAGGATCTCTCATGTGTCTGTTTGTCTGTCTGACTGTCTGTCTGTCCGTCTGCCCGTCTTTTACAGCCAATTTGATCCAAATCTGCTGGACCGATAGAGTTGAAATTTGGTACACACATGAATATCTGTGACCCAAACATGGACATGTACCCTAAATAAATTAATTTGGAATATCGGGGTCACTTTAGGCGGTGAAAATCGGAAAATTAAAAATCAAAGTTTTTCAAATTGTGTCGTGCGACATATTAAATAAAAGAGCACATTGTGATGGTCTCGAGTATTTTTTTTTTCATAATTTTAAAATATATAATTTTGAAGTTATTTAAGAAAATTGATGAAAAATGACCATTCTCCCCTCTTATCTCTGAAACCACGGCGTCAAAAATTTTGAAAAAATTACAGAAAGTAGTTGTTTACTAATAGATTACAGGAAAACCTATAAAGTGGAGGCAGTTTTAAAAAAAAATTAAAAAAATATGATTTGTTCGGAACCCTTTGCGCGCGAGTCCGACTCGCTCTTGGCCGGTGTTTTTTTATTATTTGTCATAATAGTGGCCATAGTTATAATAGGTATCAGTTTCCATGTCGACGATAAACTGGATCAGGAAGGAAAGTCGTTCAACCACTAATCGTCTTCTGCGATGTCCCTCTCACCGCTCTGGGTCTGTCCATTCTTCCTTCCGTGTCCAGGCGGTCTCCCTATGGAATGCGCTCTCTCCGAACATCAGGTGAAGGCGCGTGAACACATTCGCAAGGAGTTCAAAAAATCGTCACAACGCTGATTCGTTGTTTTCGTTTTTCTCAATTACATTTTTAATTTTGTTGTATGTATGTATTTAAGTATATATTTATTATTGTATTTTTATTTTCCGTTTATTCTTTCCCTTAAGTTGCACCTGCCACGTTCCGTCTCTGCACCACCCTAAGGTCGACTGGTAGAAAATGTCTAAGGCATTAAGTCCGCCATTGTACAGTAATTTTTACTTGTGCATTAAGTTTAATAAATAAAAAAATAAATAAATAAAGAAGGTGGAGAACCTAGTGTTCCATCCTGGCCTTATTTTTGTTTTTGATGGTGGAAAAACATCAGATGACTTTTTGCGACCCTGGAGCTTTAGAAGGCCCTACGACTATGGTTAGTAATGGACTGTGACATTCTGAGTTGATTTATTGATTTTTTACGGTTCAAACGGCAGACGAACGACGGGTAGCGTTGTAGGCCTTGTAACTTCTTTTTCACCCATTGGTAACGGAACCCTAAAAACTGTCTCGGTTCGACCAGGGAAACTTTTAATGGAGTCCTGGGCAATTAACTTACGCCAGTCTATGGCAAGCAATGGACATCATCTCGCGTTTAATGGCAAATCATTTCGGTTGCGACTTGACGACCAATCAGCCTTTAACCTTACTTCGACGTTAAGGTGTTGTTAAAAGTTAAAACTATTTTATTTTTAACTGTTCGTTTCAAGATTTATAGTTGAGGGACTTCTATTAAGGTTGCAATGAGTTTTAGGACATTAGAACCAATGAGTTCTTGTTAAGAATAGTAAGTTAATTTATCAATGAGTTCTTGTTAAGAATAGTAAGTTAATTTATAAGCACTATAGACTCGAATATCTGTAGGATATTTAATCATAATGTCTGTATAGTGCTGATAGTGTGTCGTTCAAAGACTTTATTTATTATTATACAAAAAATCTGGTAAACCTTACTATAAAACATGAAGCAAGTACCTACACTTATGAAAACTTTCCACAGCATATTTAGTCTATTCAAGTAGATATAAATAAGTAGTAGATATCTATAAGTATACCTTTACCTTCCATAAAAGAGATATTCATTTAAACCTATCACATTATTATTTTCGCTTTATCTCTTCTTGACGTCTAAAAGGCGAAGTGGGTGTTATAAACAGATATGAAGTAATCAAAGAGGCTGTTAATGTTACTATCGGAGGGTTTCTGTTAATTTATCAGTCTTATCAAACACCTGTCTGAATTTTCAATTCAATGTTAAGAGAAACTTAAGTACCTACGAGTAGTACCAACCTAAGTTGTAAATGATTTTAATATAATATTCCGGCTTCAGCATTGATGAGGATTATAGTCAATTTGTTCAGGTATTTAGTCCGCACGTCAGAGCCACAAAACCGGTATAAGCTGGTCTCTGATTCTATAGAATCTCCTTATATTACTATGCCAGCTAAAAGTCAAACTATTACCACCGACTAGCGGCCTACTATACTGCAAATAACAAAGGGCAGGTGAACAGCCGCTTAATTTTCACGAAGAATGAAGTAAAAATGTCAAGTTTTTAGATTTTATGATGGAAACTTGAATTATTTCTCCATCAATGAATAATATTTACATAATTTAAAACGGTGCGATGCTGCACGTCATAAGAGAGGCTTGGTGAGGTGAGTATCTATCCTTCGTATGTAGATGTACATTGATAGGTGTTTAGTAAGATGACAATATTTTTGCGATATTAATAGAAGAAGCCTGCGTGGTGGATTACGGCCCACACCCTCTCACAGACCCTGTGCCTCGGTAGTGAGGGCATTAAAAGGCTGATGATGATAATGATGACTAGAAGAAGTTAAGGCCTAAAACGACTAAAACACATCGAATTTATCAACAGAAAAACGACAGTCTTATATTACCAAAAACCAAAAAAAAAATAGACGACTAAAATATAAATAATGGAATAAAAGAATAATTTACAGTTGTTGACATGATTGACGAATAAAATATGACTAGAAACTATATTTTATTCCTTGTTTACAACGAATTAAATCACTAGGATTCTATCGCAAAACGAATATTGACCTCAAACGTTAAAAAATTTTATAGATCAAAAGCAAAACTTATAGTTTAAATATAACAATGCTGAATCCATAGCTAAACCCTATGACAGATATTACTAACATCAGATGCATGTAAGTAGGTTAAAATTTACATTATGTACTCATATCAATGCAAAAGCGAATTCAGTTACAGTATGCAAAATCATGTTACAACATAATGCAAGGAACTTCGCAGTGACGAACGCTGCACGAGGAACAGAGCGCGGAATCACTAAAAATAAACAATCAATGTCAACGCACTCAAATAAGGATTCAACTTTGCAAATATACGGTACGTTATCTACTAATGGACGTGTAGGAATCACCTATGTACTCGTATATTGGTCACTTATCTTGTTTCGTTATCGTAATCGGTTTGCAGGGCTACTAGCGAAGTAGTGTTAGCCATAACAGCTGATAACCGTAGGGCAGTTGTAATGAGCTATTTTAGTAGTACAATTTTCGTATTCCAGCTTTTTCCCGCTGCACTCTCTTTGGTATAGAACCACTATAATAGTGCATTTTTCTGTGATAAATAGCTGCAAATTTTATAATCAAAGAGCCGCGATATATTGTCCTCAAAAAGAGTGTAGCTTTCTTTTGAATGAATTATGGTCTCCCTAATAGACAGCAATTACAATATCCTGCAAAACTTTGCCAATATAAACCCATTTTATATACGCATTTTATGTACGCTCTATCACTCAAAGGTTTGCTGGGAGAAATCTCAATGTTAAATAAGTTAAGCACACTCTTCTCTCTCACTCTCTCTCATTCTTTCAGAAATTATCTTTGAAGAATAAATGAGTCTAGAGATACGCAAGTTTGATTTTAAAGGTCATGTTTGTTAACCGGACAGTAGGTTATTAAAAGTCATCAACTTATCAGACAGTTCCGGAAAAGTAAAACCTAGAACAATAGAGACAAACACATTCATTGTTTCTAAAAGGAATGAATCACATTTTTTGTACTGTGTGCAATTCATGCATTAGGTAGTCGTTATCAATTACTGGAAATAGATCATGATTCAGCTGCAAAGCTGATGAAATGCTGACCGGGGGTGGAGGATAAATTCGAAAGAGTTACCTCGCCCCCGGGCACTCGAGGCAGGGAGGAACAGGGGTGGGTTTTAGTCAGTAAGAGTCTGACACACCCTTCCGCTCCACCCTAGAGCGGAAGAAGTCATAGGATGATTTCCCACCCCCAAAAAAAAAAAGAAAAAAAAAAGGTGATGAAATGCACATGAACTTACAAAACTTCTTCATAAAAACCGAAGATTTCAAAATTCGTGTTTTAAAAATTTATGGTGCTAAATTCAGCGGCACATTTAAAGTATTAATTAATGCATCGCTGAATTTAGCACCTTTGCTAATGAAAACAAACAGTATAAAACCCATATTTCTCAATTGCTTCAGTCTCACATCATAACATTCCAAGCTCATACTAATTGCCTCTGAAAGTTCACTGATCCCGCACAATACGGTAGCTGCACAGCTTCAAGAAATTCCTTACAAGAGAAAATATTCAAGCGATTTGCCAAATGTAGGCGTAGCATTATGCAACCGAGTGCATTGTCCGTTGCATTATCGTAAAGTCTTATCTTTATAGCGCGCTTCGCGATTAAAGATAAGATTACAAAACATTGTTTCCTTGAAGTATGATTTACTATTATGAGTGAGTTCAATGAATTTATAGCGATTATTGTAGTCCTTTGCAATTTATAATAAATTTTAAAGGATAAAAGGTTGCTGTAATATCTCCGCCCTCCGAAACTAAGTGGTTTATTTTTCGTAGAAGGTATTAATGTTTAATTTCTAAATGATAAACCGACCCGAAGGATCTTTTGTTTAAGGTTTCAATTCCAAATTCATACAATTATTTTTAGTGTTAGCATTAACCAAACATTAATTAATACGTTTCTGGAAAAGGTCTTAATAAATAATAAGTTAGATGTCACTATAAGTAATCTATTCACACTTGTTGAATATGCGACCAACAAAGACACAAAACCCATTCAAAATAATATTTAGAGGTGCTTATTACTGATTGGTGTTAATAGCCATGACACCTCCTTCCAAGTGTTCCAAATCAATTTAATCTATTCTTAAAATAGATGCTGCTAAGTCTACGTTTTTAGCTGCTACCAAAAAATCTACATTTTCATTTTCAAAGTGCAGCAGTAGGTACATTATTCATGATAAGTACAGCTCTCGTTACTTTACAAGGAGTGTCGTGATTGCAGGCAAGCATATAATAGAGCGTCCCCTTTCATTACATGTTGCATCCTTTAATTGCAGGACATGCTACTCGATCCGTGGAACGTAATTTATTTTTTCGTTATTAACTTTTTGCTTATAGCTTCTTAGAGATTGTTGTTTTTTTTTGTTGTGGGTGTGTGTTGATATGAAGGGTGATTGTCGGGAAATTAACTGGTAATCTTGTTACGATTGATTGATAACCAATTAAATTGATTACTCTGTACCTGTAGTCATTTTTGGGTGGAACAGGAAATGCTATTCAAAGATCTCTCACATAAGTTCATCTTTATATAAATCTGATGACAATAAGGGCAAGGCTTGGTTAATAAATTTTACCATAATAATATGCTATAAAATATTATCGCAAGGCAAAGAGATTTTAAAAGAGTCTAGGAAGACTTTTTCTTTTACATAGGCTTTTAAGGGCCTACCTCCCCATAAGTGGCGCCCTCATTGAATAAAAATTCGTATCTTAGCAAAGAAAACAAAGATTAAAGAATCATATGTAGCGTTTGTTACACATGCGATAAGGTATTTTTACGTTGTTAAAACAGGACTCAAAGTGTTTCGTATCCAAAGTAGTAAGCAAAAGTGTCAAACACGGCCGTTTTTGGTACTTTTGATTACTACTTTTATTCAATGAGGGCGCCACTTGGCGGCTATATACGCCTTAAAAGGAAACTCGATTAGATTATTCAATATTTTCTTTGATGCTTGAATATATGTGATACAAAAGCTAGACTTGATTGCAAACAATTATATTCTCAAACGTAGGTATTTAAATCGATTCTAGCCAGGCAACCGGATCTCCATAACTTATGCAGTTATGCACTACATAACTGAAGACACGTCGTTTGAAAGACATATTAACTCTCAATTACAGGAACGGTACAAAAACATACTCTTTCAACCGACCGTGAAGAGAGATACGAATCAATCACGCAATCTCGACGCACGTTTAGAAAGATTGAATAATACGACTAATAAACATAGAGTCGAATGAATGTTAAATATACCAGTATTTCAAGTTTTATTTTTGTTGTGTTTGAGTTTGAGTTTTGCCCAACATACTGTCAGTTCAATCACTGTGTCAATAGCCTTATTAAGGTCAATGATGCAAGTGAAGTCATTTGTGATACTGATTACACATAGTGTACTGCGGGCACTGCGGTCGAAGATTTAGAAATTATAGGAGTAAGACCGATAATTATTGTACCACCCGAAAATTTTAGGCACCGTAAGGTTGCAAATCTTGCGAGAGTGTAAGCTCTTGATATGTTATGATATGCATAGATAATTTCAAATACAATAAATATTATCCCAATTATATAATTTTAACGCATTGGATTTTTTTTTAAATAAAATGTTTAGAAGTATCCGCTGACATATATGCAAAGTATTCGCATGAAAGAAGAAGAATAAAACAACAAATTCAAATAGAACATAACCACTTCATCTTCAAAGAAGAAATATAAAGAGTAAGACCATCTATCTAAACAGCTAGTGCTAAACATTGGCAAAATTATCGATAGCACCAAAGAGAAGAGTAGAACAACAACTAAAATAGAATCAGAACACATGTAGCCCTTAGCCATCCAATAAAATGGCCGGTAGGCACTTATAGGCAAGAAATAATTGCCAATAACACAGGCTGTCAATGACGGCCAAGTAGATTTAAACTAATGGACAGTGGTGAACGATCACGGATGTTACCAATTTATCATTTGTAGGACGTGGCGAGCCCTTTATTCTTTTCTTTACTCTCTCTAACGTATAAATTACAAGACTACTGTTAGAACTATGTACTATATCAGCTTTTTGTTTTACGGAATAAGTTACCAGTGGCATAATCAATTCGAAAAAACTGGAAGCTAATTTGCAAAGTTGGATATTGACATTTTCTTCTTTTTCTGTGAAAGTTTGGCAAACATTTTTTGAAAGTTTGGCAGAAGATTTGTTTTTCAATCGGGAACACATTGACAAGAGATATGAGCAATCTTTATCTTTGATTTGGAATTGCAATAACTACTGGTTTCGCGTTGTTGAATGAAACGAACGTACCCTGAGTCCCCACCTATTGCTTTAACAAAGTCAGAGAACACAAAACATGAAAAAACATCAGACAAAAACGTGTTCCTTGAAGAAAACTCGTCTGGAATAAACAGTCGTCTTTTAAACAAGTTGGTAGCTGCAGAAAGTAATTGCAAAGACTTAATTACGGCGGGTTTTACTTGACATTCAAATAATACACAAGTCTATGCCGATTGCCAAGTTCGTCGAAGAGTTGAAATGGAGTAAATTATTGTAATAATAATACAACATACAACGTGCTTTTTCTTGTCGCTGATTTGAATACGTGGTATTTATTCAAGTTTAAATGCATATACATATAATTATCTGCAACAATAATTACCAATTTCGTTTATATTCATTTAAATTACATGTTGATATTGTTTTGATAAAAACATAAAACGGTTAAAAATAGTATCTCACCAGTGGTGCTAGGAACAGGTTAAGCTACTGGCGGTCAGAGCTCCAGAAAGAGGAACTGCCAAACAATACGCACCGTGTCATGAAGTACCGCTTTCTGATTCAAGCCCTTGATCCAGCCGCCTATCGAGAGCCTCCTGAAGTGTTGGTCGAGGCTCGTGGCTATTAAACCATTGCTTAACATGAGTACAGTATAATGATCGCTGAGTCCACATTCAGCCTCAACCTCGCCACCCAATTTCATTATTATAATTTCTAACAAAGTACTGACTTGCATTTTGTAACACAGAAGCCCCAAACGTATCGAAATTGATGTCGAACAGAAATTATCTTAGTATAACGTGCAAGAATTAGTGCTACACGAGTACCTACTATGGTACTCGTATAGCACTAAAGCTTCCACTTACAGACACTACAGCATAATAAGCGTTAAATAGTTTATAGTAAGCGTCGCATCGTCTCGCCGGTTATAGCCGAATGCAATTGAGCCTAATAAAAATTCAATTCTCGTAATATGTCCTGTCTCTATTTACTACCTTTAATGCCGCTGCACCGATGCATACGATGAATACCTAATGTCCTTTGTGATTGGTCGTCGTTTTGTGCAAACTTGATTCTGTCTGGTTTGTACAGTAAGAGTACGTGTATGACTGTGCTTGCTATAACAAAGGTGTTATTGTTGTATAACCTTGACCTTTGTCATTATTAATTTTTATTTTTTTTGGAGTTCCTACATGCGTGCTGCATCAGCAATTAAGGGTACTACTACTAAGTACAAGATTTGTTCACATAAAATACACGAATAACAAAACCAGAAATATCCGGACCACAAAAGCATAATTATCCCAGAAAGTTGTAGTCTTGGAAGAAATCATATCCCTATTTGTTG
The DNA here is from genome assembly GCA_951329385.1 of Polia nebulosa. Taxonomy (NCBI): domain Eukaryota; kingdom Metazoa; phylum Arthropoda; class Insecta; order Lepidoptera; family Noctuidae; genus Polia; species Polia nebulosa. The sequence goes on from OX589598.1 coordinate 13,036,724, forward strand.
GTGAATATACCTACTTAAGCAAATCAAGTAAGACTATTGCAGCTGACAACTTCCGCAATAAAGTTTTAAATACTGTGGCGGAATACAGGAATTAATTTATTACTGTACGCCAATAGCTTTACGGTACCTGTATACAAAATGTCGTCGCCGAACGGGCCTGCGTCCACTAGGTGAGCTCTCCAGCGATGAAGACCAGGCATCTGACCGCGACAGCGCCATGTTCCTTGCCTCCGTGCTCCTTGCGCTTTCCAACAGGATCGCCGTGTACTTCGTTATTAACATCGTGTGCCACTTTTGATTGATATTCACTTGTCACTGAGGCACTGTGCTCATTAGATTTAACACTTCGAGATACAGGTTGCTGCAGGAATTGAATAACTACTTTTATGTCTTTAGGCTATATCTGACTTAGTGGTTCAAGTATCGCGTGTATTTTTAATTAAAATGCCGCAACTTCAATTTCTCTACAATTTGTGTAACATCGGAAAGCAACAAGTGAACTGACTGTGCCGACATCCGTACCGTCACGGTGTAGTGACCACCAACCATCACACGTTATTATCCCTCCGACTAAACAACGGGATATTGTGAATTATGCGTGACACCCACACGTAAAAGTCGGTAATAAGAACGAGTTTCAAAGGAAAAAGAATTATACTTTACGAAGCCGTGGAATCGCAAAAGACTGACAAACTGAAGGACACTATTAATTTAAGTACATTTGAAGTCTTTTTATCTAAAAAAATGGTGGTAAATATTTGTTTTGGATAATGATGTTGATCCACACATCACAGACACATTCATCTTAATAATTTCCATAAGTATTAATAAAGACTCCGGTGGTCTCAACTACTTAAATAAATAACCCTAACCGTATTAAAACTCAAGATTTTAAAAGTACGCGAACCAGCGCTATGCAGTCATTGGGTGTTAGTCATCTTTACCTGCAAAATTAGCTCATTTCATACGTCCGCTATAACCTGGAATAGCTAGGAGAATTGAAACCACTTCATAATTACAAGTCATTATAGCCACTTACATTCCACAATTTGCAGACCCTGCAGGGCTAGACGGAGGACAAAACAGAACTGCACAAGAAAGCGATAATAAACCGATAAATAATTTTGCAGAAACTATTGCAAACTTTTATGTCGCTAAAAGCAGCCTTGCAAAAATAACCCTTGGTCAATTAACAGATGTAGGTACTGTTGCCTGTCACAGACACGAATGTAACTGCGCCAAAACTGATAAAGGTACCTAAATAGTTTACTCAAGCCTACATAAGATCAATATCTGCGAAATTAAGCGAGTTCATTTTGCATAAAATAAACATCAGAATGAGTACTCGTGCGACTGATAATTGGGCAAATGAGGAAGTTATAAAAGTAAATGAATATTCATAGCCATTTGTGAGTTGACTCTATCAGCTGTCAGAATAAAAAAAGCTATAATATTGTATCATATAATTTCTTTATTCATTGTGAAGCCCGTATCACCTTCCAACTAAATAAAATTATTACAGAAGAACTTGTCTTTAGTATCAACTTGAGTTTTGGTATACTTAACCGTCTATTAATTGGTAGGTAAGCTAGTTCGATAATTAGAAAATTCTAACAAGAATCAGACATTTAAAAAAAAAATTGTGGTTAAAGAACCACAAGTATTTTTCTTTATTAGCTTATAGTATCCCACTATTAGGTATAGGCCTCTCCCATATCCTTCCAGATACTTACTATTTTCTTGCGCCACCTCAAAACAGTTAGTATTATTAAGACATAATCAAAATTATTGCTCAACTGTCTACAACAGGAAGCAAAATACATGCAAGTGCGGCAAACGACGCAGTATAAGACTGCCGCCAATTGTTGAAAGGGATGCGGCAATTACTGAAGACAAAACCGACTGGTGTCATTGAACCAGTATTCAATAAAAGTCCACAAATAAACCTTGTATAGAAACATAGCAACATGTTAGAACGTATTTGGCTCAAGGATTAGTTATCAACGGATGTGTTTATACAAAACATTTATTCAGTTGATTGGAACACAGATTGCCGATAGATGTATTAGGTATGTTTGAAATTAAACGGACTGTTTTCCGAGCGAAAGATTCGTGATATAAAACTCACAAAACAATCCATGTTGTTTGCGTCAGCTCCATTCGCAAGAAACGGATCTATTTCTTTCTCTTACTTTTGCCACATAGACTCGTAAAATCTATTTCTGTTTACAGTAAAGTACTATGTACAAATAAACATTTCTCTTCCAGGTTCCCGCTCTAGCTAAACTTTACAGCAGTCATTCCTTATGAATAAATTAGACTATTATAATAAAAACAGCGATAACATTACTTAACTTCATTATCATTACACTGCTTCACTATGACCTCCGAGAGATATAGGCTAATTGTACGTCCAACTTCTGACTTAGAAACTGCATTTCACATAGTAATGAGTGCCATAAATATCTTTCATGGTGCGTTAGCCTTACCGACGGGACCGTTGTTTGTACCAACGTATCTCCAAGATCAGCCAAAGATAATTGCAATAGCCTCCTCGGTCGTAATACTGCTTATAAAGAAACTTATCAGGGATCAGAGGCTTATCTGTAGGAACCTTTCCTGTTGACTTTTTGATACTTTCGACGCTTAAGAACGCTTGGTAGACGTTTAAAGGTCAGTAAAGGGCTTAATACAGTTAAAGTGTGGTGGGCATTAGGGATAGATGTAGATTTAGTTGATTATAATTTTAAGACAAGCAAAAAATACGTTATATATCGACTGATTCCACATTGACCTTGTAAATAGAGAACACAAAGATAGTTCAGTAGTCATGTTAATTTAGTTTTTAAAAACTCGAAGGCAGAAAAATTAGACGAAGCCAAAAAAACAGTACTTTATCTAAAGCAACCTTCGATCAACGAAAGTGTTCCATAAATATAAAGGTTTTTAAAATTCAAAACGAAAAACGATAAATTTACTTTCAATAATATCGCTTCACATACTTTGCCGCCCACACACCATTGGGACACATCTGATGAGAAAATAGTCTCAGAACTGTAGCCAGTACCAAATTCCGTAACTATCGAATTCTCAGACTATAATTGGACTGAGTAGGCTTCAAGTTCGAGGGCACTACTTGAAACTGGCGCGATCATATATGGGCTCAGTAACTAGATAGCATTAACTACCTACCTAACTATTTGTCGAGAGTATCGCATTTTGATGTTGACATTCATTTTTGCACTGTCAAAGGAATTTCATGGCAGTTGCAATCTATTTTGAAATACGGAAACGATTAGAGGATCACATTCACCATCTTCGTTAAAATTGGAATAAGCTGGCTATGAGTAGCGTAAACCTGCTATTGCTAACTGCAATAAACCTTTGTATGTTTGACCTCTCCTCAACTAATTTCAACTTCATGAGAATCTTGAAATTTGTGCCGTGTCTTCGTTGAAGACAAGACAATAAAGCTTGAGTTATCTTCATTGTTCTATCATTATGAAGATCAATCAAGACAATGATTTTGCAACGCCTGTAAATTAAAGTAGAGTAATAGTTACTTCACGATCTTTAACTACATGTCTAGTAATTATGATGTATGTCAGCAGCAATAGCAATTAAATCCTTTCTCATAGTTCGTTGATAGTTTATGATTGTATCACATTCAGTGGAGTCGAGATATGAGAGAGAAAACCAATTGGCATAAATCCTTATATCAGTTTAATTTGTAATTCACCTTTATTGATTGTAGAATTTATGGAAACAATTAATTGGTAAATGAAGTTTACAGTTAATTGAACATAAAGTTATACTTGTATCACTATCTAAAAGGGTTTAGAAAATGATTATGTAGACATTGTCTACATAATAAGTATCATTTTAAGGTCGACGAACTTTTGTAATTACAGTAAAGATTATTGGCAATGTAAAATTTTATGTTCAGAATAGAATAATAGATGTGAGATTCAAAAAGCTTAAAAATGCTGTCTATAATAATTAATAGTAAATAGTGAGTTTCTGCGATCAAAAAGCGTATATATAAGATAAGATTACTTTGAGTTGTGGCCACCATGAAAGCGTAGGTGATATCAGTAGACATATACAAAAACATCGACTATCACAACATGACTCAATTGCTGACGAAAGTGACTATAATCAAGTTCCTCGTACTTAGGTATGCAAATCTAAACAATAACACTACTTAGAACTAAACAATGACTACAAAATACCAGCCCATAATTCATAATCAGATAAATATAAAATGTTCGACTTAGTCGAAGGGCGAAGTGGAACAACCAATAAAGAAACAGTTATAGTTTATGATGAGGGTCAGTTCCAACGAGCACAAGAACTCTGATGAAATAAAGTCATTGTCACAAGAAGGTAATGACTTCCTGGAAACATACGTCCGCTGCATCTCGTAATTCTTCGATGTATGACTGTAGGCAGATATTCGAAGATTTATAATCTACTGAGCAAAATAGTAGGTGGCATTAATAAATTTAACGACAAATTTATGCCTCCCAAACAAATTATTAGGATTCCTATTAATAAATTATAATCAGTCTGTAGGTGTCGATTAGGTCATTCAATTTAACATCATTGCTTAGTTCTATTTGAACCATGTTTCCACTGTTATGATTCAGCATTGTAAGTACCTATGATGATAATATTGTAGCAGTTGGTGTGACGAAATGTGATGGTGGCACAGTTGTTACTTGTTTTAAAAAGGTCAGTGAACTTTAATTAAGCAAGATAGCGGCTGTATACCTAGACACATAAAGCAATTGAGTCCTAAACTAGTCACAGTAATAGCACACAATCACGAAAGCACGGTTGACACAAAACGCACTCAAAATTGGGGACGCTTGAGATTTTAAATCGGTTGAAACGGCACTTGTGCTCAGAGATGGGTGAGCACTTTTCACAATCGCGACGGTAATATATTTGCGGTATTTTCGCAGTACGCGTCTGCGTCGCTATCCAATCGTCCGATCGGAAACATCGGCGCCGGCGCACTGCCTGCCTCGAGGAGTGGCGAGCGCGCGCGCCCTGCAGGACTACCGATCAGCGACCGCCCGACGGGTTTAATTTGAACTTGGAACTCTACATGCGGGATGCAATTTTGGACGTGTTTTTATTGGGCTTCGGTCACTGAAGCGACGGCCGTTAATTACTTCAAATACCACACGAAAGGTGCATGCCCTTTTAACAAAACAGCTACTGTTTAGCAACCGTTTTTCTCTTCTAATTTATAAATCGATTTTCCTTTTAACTTGAATGCCCATTAAATTCACCAAACATGTTTCATTCTATTAAGTAGCAAACATTTAAACAATTTATTGCAACGTCTCCAGCGTTTTAAATAAAAATATGGCCACCACAAAGTCGGCAAACCCTTTGATATTGTCGAAGAACATTCCTTTTCGCATCCATTTCTGCAATAAAAAGTACTGCGAGGGCCTTAAAAGGGAAGCGATCTCAAAAAATGTTATACAACTTTCCTTTTCAAAGGGATGGGGACGCATTATGTGGAATAAAGTTATCTGGACACAGCCTTTTATGGGACGCAATCGTAAGTCGTATAGCAAAAAGGTCAGTTGAAACGAGTTGCTCATTACATAGAATGGCTCGCTAACGTCCGTATGAAAGTAAAATTTATTTACGGTCGGATTTTAGAAACAATGTTTATTTCTATGTCAAATCTGGCTATTGCATTAAGCGTGACTTTCGAAGACAGGGCATTTACATTTAATGAAACTGCGCTGTTTCCCACTTTAAAATAAAGTGATTTTATTTAAATCTTATTTGAGATAAGGAAATTTTATTTCTCGTTTGTAAAATAATGCCAAATAGTTTGCTACAAATATTGGCAGTTACAGAAAATTTGCCTACATTTTTAGAGATGTAGGAAAATTTTCTGTAACTGCTGAGTAATTCTTAAAATAAATAGGTATGCATCTAAATGCATATTTATTTTAAGAATTACTCCTCTAGAATTATATTTGAAAATAGAGAAGTGGACTATGCACTACCGAAATTGAGCACACAAAACTTTACAGAATTTTCCTGTAAAACGATGTTCTAAGCTTAGTATAGCAGTAGCAAAAAATTAAAAGGCAAAAAATAATTTGTTTGGTCCATATCTCTGGACGGCGATTTTATGAAATTTATATCAGGAGTGTGTTAAAAAGTGTGCCTTTGAGACGCAGAAGCAGTTAATGAAGCTGGGCTATGAATACATATTGGTGCATTAAACAGTGCAAATGGCAGTGCCCGGTGCATAATTAATTACGACACTGCCCCTTAAGATGCGCATTGAGGCAAATTATTTAGATCTTAGAACGTGATGGATGTAAGTTGTATTTAATAGTTGTAGGAAGGAGGAAAGATATAGATACTCGTAGTACACGTATTTACTGCGATTACTATGAAAACTTCAGTAATTATGTTTATTTTTATTTTTTTTACTTTTCGCACTTAGCCACTATCTCACCTGATGGTGAGTGATGATGTGGTTGACGAAGGAGCACGCTTGCCTAGAAGTAACCTATGTTTGTTTTTCATCGTTGTATTTTTGCATTGCCTCGTTTTACTTGATTATATTTATGATATTCAAGACGACTTATATGATTATTTGAAACAACTTGGTCGCTCGTTATAAAATAATTATCTTCATATTTTACATATGTTCTTTATAACCAACATAATCTATGAGCCTCTGAAAAACTTCATTTAAAGATGAAGGTTCTTCTCCAAAAAAAAAAAATTGGGACTATCGCCATTTTTCTCCAGAAAAACTTCAAATTCATAACCTTATAAAATCCTCGATTTTACATCGTTCTTAATTAATTTAGCATCGTAGTTGCCGTGAAATTGTTTGAGCGACGTAATTGGCTGTGATGGCGCGAAACGATTTTAAAGGGGCGTCCAATGCTACTCGTGAAGTGTAGGTACTACCGGCTTTATTTAGATTTTTATGGAGGTAAACCGTTTTTTTAGGGTCAATAGATTATTGGATTAAAAAAAAAATAATAATAAAAAAATTGAAAAGAAGCAGAGAGCAATATAGGTGGTTGGAAAGATTTTTATTTTCTAGCATGCCATTGGATGTGGGAGGCAATATCAAGAAAATTGGCGTGCAATACAAATTGAGATGTAACAGGTTATCCAAGAATAAATGATTTTATTTTTGTAAGTAGTTTTTAAAAACACTTTTACACGTTAACTTTTTTTTGTGTCAGATTTAGCTAGACGAGGCCGGTGTTTCCTAGCTGACTACCCTGAGAAAAAACACCGAAACAAACTCAGAGGTCAAAGTTTCTCTACGTATATTACAAACTCTAAACCAATAATAAGTTGCACATCGTCGTTTTCTAACTTTGTAATATGTGTGTTAAAATATGATTTTAGTGAATAAACTATAATTCAAAAAAAAAAATGGACACTAATATTGTAGTTTGTGGTGAGTAGTGTCTTTAACCCAAAATCTGGTAGAGAATACCTTGTTGCGTTTAGTCCCACCAAGTTAATAACCAGTGGGCAGCTACGGTTTGAAGAAGAGAAATGAGAGGCAGATCGAAATACGATGGAAACTTTTAAAAACACATCACAGTAAACAGGATGAAGATATAAAAGAAATAAGAGAAGGTTCAAATAAAGGACACTATGATTGCTAGCTAGGTTACAAGTAGCAACAGCAGCTACACATATTGCAAGCAATTGTCCAAAAACTCAATTTTAAAAGTTCACTCACACTACCTCGTTTACTTTAAAACAATATTTATACAACTGGAAAATAATTCGAACAAACACACGTACTACTAACACTTTTTTTATATAAAAGCAAACAGGCTACTAATAAAATAAACTTTGTTATTACAATTCACACATTCATATAAATCATAAAGCATAATCCATGGACCTATACATTATTATCATGAAAACAATTTGAGACTGACTACCTTCTTCTAGATATGCCTGCTTCATCGTCGATCACATCATCGCTTACCTTGGTCAAAGGCGAGCCTATCAGTAATAAAAGAAAGAAAGAACTGACATACACAGAAAGGGACCTTATACAGCAGCGTATCTACAATGATCACTACAGATAAAAAAGGAATTTTGCGAAGGTACGTGCTCCTCCGAGCAGTTCAAGGAAGTTTACACCAAACGAAGATGCAGTCTACAGCCAGTCTAAATATAAATAGTGCTGACTTCTATCTACGAAGATTACTACGAAGCTCCATGACATCAACACGTGGGAAGGTAAGCAGAACTGGTGCAATTAACGAGATATAAATAAACACTGGGTACAAACTTGGACCGCCAGTGTAATGCATTAAGTGCCAACTGATATTATGGTTCCTTTAAAACTGTGTGAGATGTCTGATAGATAAGATAGAGTAATGTAACTTCGATTCGTTAGATCTGAAGGTGGAAAAACTACAATAGTAAAACTTATATATACAGTACACATAAAATGTGGAAATTCTTGTAATAGATCTGGGGGAAATGCATTTAAAAGATAAGGTTTTTTATTCAGAAAGAAATGACACGGAGCTTGAAAAGCTAGGAACAGCTCAAGGGAATAAGTCGCATTCGCAATCTGATGGAATAGCTAAATTAGTTTCTCAAAGACACAAAGGTAGAAGTTATCAAAACATCGCGAAGCAAATTATATTTTGAATAAAACTCGTAACTCGTAGTCTTAAAGAACAATGAAATAAATAAAATTCATTAGAATAATATCAATTTATACAGGGTGTAAGGTACATGAACGCACATACGTGTACTAGTGATTCAGTACATGATTCTGGACCCCCTAGCGTTGGAATTTTTCGTCGGCTTTTTCCTAAATTTTGAAAATTATTTATTTTTTTTAATGAAAAGATAATTAATTAATATTTTTCATTTAAAATGTCTTTGGGGTAGATAGGTATAACGATTTTATACAGCTTAAAGTGAAAAAAAAAAATCCGTTTCAAAAATTAGAAAAAATCCGACGAAAAATTCCGACGCTAGGGGGTCCAGAATCATGTACTGAATCACTAGTACATGTATGTGCGTTCATGTACCTTACACCCAGTATAATGCTGCTACTTTTCTATCTTTAGAAGAAATTCACTGCGAACAAACACTAGGTCAGTTCTTTTACATAACGCTATATATAGAGGAAGAAACTACTGCCCAATGCTGGAATTGGTTTCAAAACATTCCAATAGAATGATATTTTACAGACCTTGAAAAGACTTGTCATAAGTTTATATGTAGTTGAAAGGAAGACAGGATATTTAAAGTGGCTGTATTTTACAAAGATTTTTGGTTTTAGACCATAATCAGTCAAGCAATGAACAAAAATGGGATGGACATAAATATCAAGGGTTCCTAGCATTATATTTGTAAATATAGGTGCTGCGCTGAGAAATTGACCGGTGCGGTATCTCAAGGATGCGTCTGAGTCATACGCGGTCATCGGAGCGCCTGTATTGACATAATTTAGTGTGAATGTTCACGGATGTATGGCATGTGCCTACTTGTTTATCTTCTTGTAGGAACTTGAGGATTTGTAGAGTAACGTCCATATAAATTAATTATATCTTCTGTTAATCGAAGTGTTACGAATCCAAAGAGAAACAAAAAAATATCGGTACATAGTAGTGATCTAATTTTAAGAATGGATAGTTTAGTTGGATTATTGTTACTATACCGAAACTTGCTACCCAACTGACCCAGAATAAAGGTAATTTTTGCAGTAATAGAACAAAAGAAGATATAACTAAACAAGCTTTAATAGTAGTTCACCAATAAAAGGAGGATCACAAAAGGATGAATAGTTGAATACTGAGTCTCTTTTGAATCAAAATATAAAACTTATTAGACTTCGATTCATGTACGCGCACGCATAGGTACAAACGCTATAAATTACAGCGTAGTAAAATTTTCACTATCGTAGTTACCGGTTCATATATCTTTAATCAGCTTCATGGGTGGTCTATGAAACTCTTCTGTCACTACTCCGTTATATTGAAGATTGACTGGAGTTTTCGTTATCTCGTTTTACTGATGGGTTAAAATTGAATATTTCTACTATACTATAAGTAAGCACTTGCACTAAGTTCGGTGCAAAACTGCAAAGTTGACAAAATATAATGTGCCAAGCTTAAAAAAAACCTGTAAAGTCCTTTTACTACGAAGGTAGTAGGAATAAGATACAGGGTAGCCAATTCGTATAAATGCAACTTTAAAGATATTTTTTTTTAACCGACTTTCGAAAAAGGAGGAGGTTCTATGTTCGAGGCTCATACATCCGCGCATTTCTCCGTCAGTTGTGGACCGATTTTCAAAATTCTTTTTTTATCTGCAAGAATATACTCCCGAGGTGGTCCCATATACATTTCATCGAAATTGCTTTATCGCTTTTTGAGAAACTGAACAAAAACGAAAAATACGCATATCTCGATGACGTTTTGGTGTTCTCCAAATGTTTAAATTCCACGTTCCATGTTATTGGGGTTTTTAGTTCTGGGGTATAACAACTAAAAAGCGAAAAATAAAAAACTTTTTTACAAAAAAAACAACCGACTTCCAAAAAAAATACACTAAAAATTTAAAAATAACTTTAATTTCGGAAGTCGGTGTCAAATATCGAAGAAATAAAATACTAACACCGACTTCCGAAATTAAAGTTATTTTTAAATTTTTAGTGTATTTTTTTTTTGGAACTCGGTGTTTTTTTTTGTAAAAAAGTTTTTACCAACCAATTATGTTATTATAGATTTTCATAATTATATTATATGGATATATTGTGTAATTATATAATATATTTTACAGGTTTTTTAATTATGTTTGGACAAAAACATCTACCAAATCTTCACCAGACAGGTGAAGATTTGGTAGATGTTTTTGATGGTTCAAAATGCGCTTTTAGGGGTGTTTTTCATTAAATTTTCACAAACTTTAACAGGGATCGCACTATCAAACTAAGAAACATTATGCTTTTAGTGTCCAAGATTTTCCATGACATATCCTTTTAGATAACCCCAAAGAAAAATTCAAGATCTGTCGAATCTAGTGAAGAGGGTCAAATGTTGATAAAAGTTTGGTCGTTTTTCAATTCATGTTAGAATAAAAATACTGAAGTTATTACAGTGATTCTCTTAAAAACTATCCAATATAACTCTTTTCCTATTTAATCAAAAGTATATAAGTGTAAACTATCAGAGTGAATTATCAGACACCGGAAGCGAAATTGAAACAAAAAATATAGGCAATAAATTAAGGAAAAATAACAAAAGCCCCAATACGGTTGGTCACCGCGGGGTTATTGACCAAACCCCCCAAAATCTCATATCAACGATCAATAATCAAACATCAACAAAGATCCAGAAAAAGAGACTACACATCGCAACACTAAATACAAGATCATTAAAGTCGAAGGAATGTTTAACAGAACTAAAACAAGCGTTGCAGAATATTAGTTGGGATATCCTTGGAATAAGTGATGTAAGGAGATCGGCAGAAAAAATTGAAGAACATAAAGATCACATTTTATACTATAAAAATGAAATACCAGGAGTATACGGCGTGGGCTTCTTAGTTAAGAAGTATTTAAAAAAATATATATTAGAATTTAAAGGAATATCGGACAGAATAGCCGTCCTAAACATCATACTTCCTGATCACAAACATCGGACTTCAATAGTTCAAATATATGCTCCTACTGAGGTAGCAAAAAAAGAAGTTAAAAATAGTTTTTATGAAAACCTGAATAAAACTATGGAGACTCTATATAACACCGTTATTGTAATGGGAGATTTTAACAGCCAAATTGGCCAAAGAGAAAAGGACGAGGACAAAATACTTGGTCCCTATACAACTGGAAAAAGGAATGACAACGGACAAAGATTAATAAACTACGCGTTAGAAAATAACTTACATATTATGAATAGTTTTTATAAAAGAAAGCATAAAAGAAAATGGACGTGGGAATCTCCTAATGGCAAAGTAAGAAATGAGATAGATTTCATAACTACGAACAAGCCAAAGCTTTTCTTAAACGTCGAAGTCCTTAATAACTTTAATTATAACTCTGATCACAGATTACTCCGAGGTCATTTGCACATACTTGAGCCAAGGAAATCAAGGAAATATATTAAAAAAAATACAAAACAATCAATTACACTACCACTTCCAAATCAAATAATAGAATCTTTAAAAACTAAATTAATACCAATAAATGAAAATAAAACGGTCCAGGAAAAGTATGATACCTTTGAAGAAAAAATAAAACAAATCAATAAAAAACTAGAAAGAGACAAACCATTAAAAGATAGATTGGGATCAGAAGCAAGAAAATTAATTCAACAAAGAGCACTCTTATTTAAAAACAGGAAAAATAATAAACAACATATAACTACACTAAGTAAAAAAATTAATGTAGAAATAAGAAAGTACAGACATAAATTGAGAACAGAATTAATACAATTCCATATAACACAGTCAGGCGGAATTAAGAGGGCATGGAAGGAACTTCAAGAAACTACAGATTGGATTATTAACATAACACATCATAAAACCAAAAAACATAAATCAAAAAGGAACGAAATACTAGAAACAGCAACCGATTTCTACCGTGAACTTTATAATGACGACCAAAGTACATCAACTATAAACAAGAAGACAGTCACTGAGGAACCAATTCCAAACATACTAAGGGACGAAGTCATCAAAGCCATAAAATCACAGAAGACAGGGAAATCACCAGGTGAAGACAACATCTCTAATGAAATTTTAATTGGAACATCTGAAGTTATTTTAAACACACTGACGAACCTATTTGAAGAAATTATAGCAACTGAATATATACCTCATCAATGGACCACATCTACCATAATTCTACTTCACAAAAAAGGGAAAACAGATGATATTTCGAACTACAGACCTATCTCGCTAATGTCAAACGTATATAAAATATTCTCAAAGATAATACTGGAACGACTAACAAAGACGTTAGACGAAAATCAGCCAAAAGAACAGGCAGGGTTTCGAAGTGGCTTCTCAACTATCGACCACATACATACCATTAAACAAATTATTCAGAAATGCAATGAATATGGAATAAACTATTACTTAGCATTTATAGATTACAATAAAGCATTTGACTCGCTTAAACATAAAAAAATATGGGAAGCACTTACTTCACAAGGGGTCCACAATAAATACATTCGTATAATTAAGAACATATACGGAAATATGAAAGCTAAAATTCGCACAGAAAAGGTAGGAGAATATTTCCCCATTAGACGAGGAGTTCGACAGGGAGACCCTTTATCACCCAAACTTTTCTCGGCAACCTTAGAACACGTATTTCGACAGCTCGAATGGACTGAGTATGGTGTAAATGTTAATGGAGATTTAATAAACCATTTGAGATTCGCCGACGACCTTATACTAATATGCCAAGATCCAAAGACCCTACAGGTTATGATAGAACAACTGGTGCATGAAAGTGAAAAGGTGGGACTATCGATGAACACCAGTAAAACTAAATTGATGACAAACTACACTAAAATCCCTATTAAACCCAACAACGTTACGGAATTGGAATATGTAAGCGAATACACATATCTTGGTCAAATAATATCTCCCACAGACGTCACAACAAAGGAAGTAAAAAATAGGATAACCATAGGATGGAAGAGATACTGGGCTCTAAAAGACGTCATGAAAAACTCGCTTATATCAATCGAAGGTAAGAAGAAAATATATAACACATGTATTCTACCAAGCATGACCTACGGATGTCAGACATGGAGTTGTACAAAGAAAAATATTAAATCACTTGAAGTTTGTCAACACAGAATGGAAAGAAGTATACTCAACATAAAATTAAGAGACAAAGTTCGTCTAAAAACAATAAGGAAACAAACCAGGATTACTGATATAAAATACCGAATCAAACAACTCAAATGGAAATGGTCGGGACATTTAATAAGAAGTAAGACAGAAAAGTGGGCAAAAGAAGTGACGGAATGGTGCCCTAGATATAAAAAGAGGAGTAAAGGTAGACAGTATCGTAGATGGGAAGATGATATTAAAAAGGTGGCAGGAACTACTTGGATGAGGAAGGCGAGAGACAGATCGTTGTGGAGAACACTTGGGGAGGCCTATGCTGGCAAGCAAGACAATCTAGAAACCGGTGTCTGATGATGCAGATTAGGATTTACATTCACCTGCATAAACCATTTTGTAGAACTGAACAAAATCAAGATGTAATGTAATTCTTTAGATTGTTAATAAAGGCTATTATTATTATTATTATTATTATTATTATATAAGTGTAAACAATCCTATTTTTTTGAACTTTTGACAATAGCTATAGCTGCTAGTATCACTGTTTCCAGAGCCCAGGCTGGGAAAAGTCAGAAGGAATTTTAAGAATTTAGCTTATCGCACATAACAGCATATTTTAAAAATACTACACTTCTCTTCTTTCTGATTTACAATGACCCCAGTAAGTATGCGTAAATATCATCTGAGAATAAACACTTAGAAAAACGATGGCCTTCACAAAAATGTGATGATTCAACACTACGTCTGCTCTAGACTTTTATGGGCACTGTCGAGTTCTTATTTATAACAATCGTAGAGTAGATATGTAGGAGTATTTATATAGTGATGTTATAAAATTGAAATCACCATGTTCACGGTCATTTTCAACAGCAAATGTTTCTTTCTGGTTTCTCGCGTAGGTACTTGATACTTATACCCTTATCTCAACTTATTTGGGGTCTTCGCAATTATTATTTTTATTCCATACTTCTCTGCTAGTCGTTATCTCAGTATTCACCTCCTTTCTTGACATAATATCATTCTTCGTTTCATTCATCTTACTCTGTTCTTATTTTACGCGAATCTCCTTTCTGTCAACTATAGTTACTTGAATATAAAAAACCTACGCATTACTCTCCGTCACGGCAGGTGGAGGGTAATGTCGGACCTCCACACTCTACAGACTATAAAACCATACGTTGCCTGTCTTCAGCTCATAATTATGGAGGGTGCACGCCGGGATCTTCGGTAGAACGCGCACCACACAATAGCACACCTGGTCTGTGTTATACCTTTAGCACGTCCGGGGAGGAAACCTCGTAAGTCATAAGTTCCGCCTAAATTAAATTAAAATGTTGTAAGGAATTTCACAATAATCACAAATAAATATATTTATGTAAGTACTTAGGTTGAAAAACCGTCGGCCTCGCGCGCAAAGGGTTCCTGACAAATCAAATTTTTCAGGTTTAATCCACTTCTTATAGGTTATCCTGTAATCTATAAGTAAAGAACTACATCCTGTATTTTTTTTTTAATTTGGGCCTAGTGGTTTCGGAGACAAGGTATAGTCATTTTTCATCTATTTTCTTAAATAACTTAAAAAAACTATACATTTTGGAATTATGAAAACAATACATTTGAAATCCTTACAATAAAGCCTTTTCATTTGATATGTAGCACATTTACAGTTTAAAAAACTTTTTTTTTTAAAGGTTTTTTCTAAAGTCCATATACAAATTAATATAAGTACGTTACACGTTCGTGTTTGGGTCACAGATATTCATGTGAGTAATGGGTACTCACATGAATATCTGCCATGCAATAAAATGCCTGAAATGGACAGAAACTACTAATAGCCCTTAATTTTAATTTGTAGTTTCTGTCCATTTCAGGCAATTTTTGGGCATTCCCCTTTCAACTCATTCGGTCGAGTAGATTCGGAGTAAATTGGCTGTGACAGATGAACGGACAGACAGACAGACAGACGCGCAAGTGAACCATTATTAAAAATAAGTTTAATCGCTTTCAAGTGTGATATATTTCTGGGACAAATGGTTTATGCTCAGTCACAACGATTCCTTGCTGCGTAAAAGATCAAATCAACCGGAAGATATGAACAGCTTTTACGAAACCGACAGGCTTCTAAAGAAGAATGCGATCTTAGAATACCACCTGGAAAGTTCACATTACTTTAAAAGACGTGCAAAGCATATCAGATAGCTTTAACATAACTACTAAAGTGTCTCATGATGAGTATTTTACAAAAACAAATACCCACACCGTGTCTAAATAAGCAAAAGAAGACCTTGTTAGAAGGAACATAGTACTTCCTATTACGAAATTGGATGTAGACAAGTTACGCCAGTAGTAAAACGATAAATATGGCCAATATAAAAGGCATGAACATTATACAATCTCAATATATTTTTATGAATTAACAATAGGTTAGGTTTTATCTATTTTACTCCTAATTGAAAGACAGAAATTTGGAAGATGGATAAGTTCACTATTCTACCCCCCTAACCATATTACATTTCTATTATCGTTTACGCTAACGCTTAGAACAAAATGTATGGCAATGACATTACCTGCGTAGATAAGTGTCACGTGTCTTATCGCAGGTAATGTCATTGCCATACATTTTGTTCTATGACATTACCTGGACGTGAGTCACGTGACATTTCACTTTGCATGGAGTCACGTGACATTTCTCTTCGCTGGTCATTGCCATACATATTTGTACTAATCGTTAACGTTAACGGTAACAGAAATGTATTTTGTCTCAGGCTGCTGGTCTGCCTGGCAACCAACTCACTGCCCGTCAGCCTTTTTTTTGTGGGTGTGGTAAATCATCCAATGACTTCTCCCGCTCTTGGAGCGGGAGGGCGTGTCAGACTTTTACTGACAATTCCATTACACCCTGATTGTAGTATACCTACTACATTAGCTCGTGACGATAAATTTGACAGAAGAAGAAGAGGAATCAGACGACGTCTGTTCTAACTAACTAGCACTTCGACCGCGACTATGTCCGCGTGAATTTCAAAAATTTGTAGCCTAAGACACTCACAAATAACGTGCTTTTCTATTGGCAAAAGGAATTTAAAATCCGGTTCAGTATATCCAGAGATTACCCCCTACAACCTCACAAACTTTACCTCTTTATAATATTAGTACAGATTACCTTCCACCAAGACAAGAGCGTTTTCTGCATAGGTATCACCACAATAACCCATAATGAATAAATTTCACATAGGCTCTTACCTGAAACAAACAAAGAATTCTTCAATGACAGTCATACTAAGTTTTACATAAATTTTATCACAAGGCAATTCCAATTTCACATTAGATACTCAACTAACCTACATAAAGATAGATTTAAGTTAGACAATAGTCGAGAGTTCTAATCTAACGCATAATTAGAGACATATTTGATCATTCATGCGCACTGAGCATATCATGTCTAAAACATAATATTGTTATGTAGATGGGTAAGTATGTATATGAGAATAATATCATAACAATGGCTGACATTCACCACATTGAACAAAGGGGAGACGCATGAACGATTGACGGGTTGACTGATTATAGTGAAAACTATAATCCTGAGCCTGTCAACTACTATCTAAACTAATTACTCTCGTTATAATTATGCAAAATTATGTTTCGATGTTTGTTTGTTTACTCGTGGGACTTTGAGAGGTACAACTATGATAGTAATACTGTAAAGACTGGGGTTTTTTAATGTAGCTGAGTGGCGTGTATGTACCTCTTTTTGAGAGTTTTCTTACGTAGGTGAGAATAAAGAAAAGACTAGATCGCAAGACTTGATACTCTTATGTTAAGAAAATCATCCTTTTACATTGACAACACACATTTAGCTGACTTAAGACAATCCTATTATTTTCTTTTAATTTAAAAACCTATTCTAAATTCCCCCTAAAAAGTATATTTGACCAACCAGCCTGTCTGCTGATAAGGTTGGAATTATTTCTCTCCTTAGACGTCACAATACTGAATGCAGCCTGTCGGCGATATTATTATAGTAACCAAACTGAAGCTAGTGTGTGAAAGAAATACTCGTCTATGGAAACAAATAAATCTTTGAATCTCTACCCGATGAAGTTGTTACATACTCCAACCGTAGTGCTGGGCCCGCGTGCTGGATTTCTGCCCAGTTTGTCTCACAGAGAGAACGCTTGTGTCTAAGCGAGACATCAGAGGATATTATATCAAGTAAAAAAAAAATTGCAATGGAATGAAACAAAATTTTCCTCTTATTTTAACGAATGCATTTCACCCAGAAACCCCAGAAAGTGCTGAAGAATCTGAAGAATCGAAGCTGAAGTTCCTTTAAAATTACAGCAGTCAATTACTAAATACTAAAAATATAACTCAAAACAATCTATCTCTGTTTATTAAAGCACTTTCTTCTGAAATCGCATGTCTCCGAACCATTTGCTAAAGACTAGTAAATAATTTTGTAAATCATCATTCAGAATGGATTGTTAATAAGGCATTTTATTGCTGAGTCTGACAAAGAAATTAAATTATTGTTAGCGATATCTTGATTAATTGAATTGTTTAATGATACACTGCTCTGAGTACTACTTTAAGCCTTCTGATGAGGCCCATTGTCTGCGACCACGTTTCTGTTCCATATATCATCACTTCACTGGCACTTCTATGACAGCACTGGTCATAGACTTTCGTCTTGAAACACTGGTATGTGGGACGAGGCTTTAAGTCACCCAAAGAGCAATGGAGAGGGCTATGCTCGGAGTATCCTTGCGTGATCGAATCAGGAATGATGACATCCGCAAGAGAACCAAGGTTACCGACATAGCCCAAAGAATTTTTTAAATAACGAAGATATGCGGTTCCGACCTCTAAAACTTGGGATAAGCGCAATGAGAGGTAGATGATAATGACAGTTCGGCTAAATAAAAGCTGTTGCGAATGTCGTATCATTTTTACACTTAAACTTATTCTTTGACTGGATATCGCGTAAAGAAGGCACAAGATCAGCAGGTCACCAATGCGTTGGCCGACCAAGTCAAAACTGCACTTAACGGTCCACGAGTTTACAAGAAGAGTTACAGAAAAGGAGAAATGGTGACGGATTGTGAAGCTTACCAACACCTCTGATGTGACGACCCACTCTGCCAAGTGTGTGACGAGGACGACAAAGAAGAAGAGTATGAGGGTATTGTATCACCCTAGGACCCCAGGTTGTGGTTTTTTTTTACAGAATTTGATACTTTCCGGCTGATGACTCTGTTATTTCTCTAACTCGTTTTCGTAGTGTACATTTTCTGCCTGTAGTCATATATAAATCTCAATATTTGGTATATTTCAGTTTTTTGGTATATTGGAGGAGCTCGTGGCTAAAGTAATAACAGCCTCACGGGTCGATCCATCAGGTTAAGCTACGCTTGCCGGGGTTGGTCCATGGATGAGTGACCATCTTTACATACCGAGACTCCTCCGTGGCTCGGAAAACACGTTAAGCCGTTAGTCCTATGCCTAGGGGTAGCGGTAAATTCTGAAAATGAGTTACCGCACCCCTGGGCACTCAGGCAGAGAAGGAACAGGGGTGGGTTTTAGTCAGTAAGAGTCTGACACGCCCTCCCGCTCCACCCAGAGCGGGAGAAGCCATTGGATGATTTCCAACCCACCCAAAAAAAAAAGCCGTTGGTCCTGGCTGTCAATCGTGGATCTTTGGCAGTCGTTACGGGTCGTCAGAAGCCCGAAAGTCTGACAACCAGTCTTACCAAGGGGTATCGTATTACCCAATAACTGGGTTGTGGAAATCAGATAGGCAGTCGCTCCATGTAAAATACTGGTATTCAGCTGCATCCGGTTAGACTGGAAGCCGACCCCAAGATAGTTCGGAAAAGGCTGGGCAGATTGAATGTTTGGTATATTTCAGTATTCCTTCAGACCACATATAGATACTGTAAGACATAGAAAATTAGCTACTTAAGCTTCTAGACATTGTACGTCAATACACATAACAAATATGTACCATTGTCGTGACAGTACGTACAGTGCGCCATGTAAGGGAAAAGAATGTGATTGATGCATATGTACCAGTTATGTAAATCATTCTGATCCGTTTTATAATCACATCACTCTTGAATAGATAAGTAGAGCTGTACCTTATATTTATTATGCTTGGTTTATAAACATAGCATAGCATAATCAGTCTATAATGTCCCTACTGCTGGGATACAGGCCGCCTCTCTGTGAGAGGGTGTGGGCCGTAATCCACCACGCGTGCCCAATGCGGGTTGGTGGCTGTCTTCGAAGCTTTGTTTCTAGGACATACCGACTCCCTCATGATGATTTCCTTCACCGTTTTGAGAGCAGTGGTGATGTAATAGAATAGAATAGAATAGAATAGCACCTACAACTTGTAAGTCGCGGCCGTTAACACTGGGCCACCACAGCTCAAGCTCTAGCTCTTAGTTTGGTATTTTAATTAAATTTTTGACCAAGTGATCACTTTCACATTCAAATAACTCGACTAGTGTACCTATCTAATTGTTTTATAGCTATTCCATGGTTTGATGAATTATAACTTGATTTGATATAATTTGTGGTATTAATCACCAAAGGCACTATACTAAACTAACCACCGGTTTCTGGAAAGACATTATCGACATTAAACACAAGTCAAGCGATGCGATTGGCTATTGAAAATTCACTTAACCGATCACATCAGCTAACACGCATTTAGGAATTTGGGCCTTTTTTATAAAAAAATAAGCATATGATTAGTTTAAACACTGATTAGCAGATTCTGTTGAGAATTTGAATTTAGAATCTGCTAATCAGTATTTAAACTAAGCATATGGTTAGCGAGTTTTATAAATAAGACTGTGTGTCTCATTAATTTTGCAATAATTTTCTTTCCAGAACATTAGGACCTAGCTCTTATATCTTGGTACTTG
The DNA here is from genome assembly GCA_951329385.1 of Polia nebulosa. Taxonomy (NCBI): domain Eukaryota; kingdom Metazoa; phylum Arthropoda; class Insecta; order Lepidoptera; family Noctuidae; genus Polia; species Polia nebulosa. The sequence continues at coordinate 13,057,516 of OX589598.1, forward strand.
CGTCAAAACTTAATTACATGTCTAATATGAAACTTCTCTAACCACGCGTATAATATCAAACTCAAACTAAAGATAAACATAATATACGCAATTAATTATTACTTATACGAACTAATATCGTGCAACATTATCGTTAACAGAACAAATAACGAAAGTTTTCGCGATAACAAAGCCTAAGTTTATTCGATATGGCGAGTAAGTTTCAGACATTTAATCGATAGTTTTGTGGTGCAAATAAGTAATAGTGTTGTACCTGGAACTTGGAACTTTTTTTCGATAGCTATGTATCGAAAAAAAGTTCCAAGTTAATTCAAATTATACAATGAGGTTTATAAGATCGAGGATATGAAAACATGAATTTTGCATAGTTAAAAAGTTTTTTTTTCCGACTTCCAAAAAAAAATACACTAAAAATTTTAAAAAAACTTTAATATCTGAAGTTGGTGTTTGTATTTTATATCTTCGTTATTTGGCAAACACAAAACTTTTTATTTGTACCCCAGTACTAAAATTAAATATTAAAGTTATGACCGAAATGATAACCCCAATAACATGGAATATGGAATTTGAACATACTCGTAATTGAACGAAACCAAAACGTCAATATATTTTGTTTTTGTTGATTTTTTCAAAAAGTGCTCAAGCAATTTCGATAAAATTTATATCGGACCACCTGTGGAGTATACTCATTCGGACAAAAAGGAGTTTTGAAAATCGGTCCACAATTGACAGCGAAATCGGTAGACCACACATACAAAAAAAACATACATACATCCTTTTTTTTTCGAAGTCAGTTAAGAATACGTAACATCACATAATAAGCCTTATAATATTCCCACGGCTGGGACTCAGGCCTCTTGTCTAGGAGAGAGGACAAGTGCGGGTTGGTATTTTCTTTATTCACTAAAGAAAATGCCTTTGTATAAAATAAAAATCAATCAATCTGCAACGCCGTTTCCCAACTATTTTGGGGTCGGCTTCCAGTCTAACCGGATGCTGCTGAATACCAGTATTTAACATGGAGCGACTGCCTGTTAGTTAGTTACTGGGTAATACGATACCCCTTGGTAAGACTGGTTGGCAGACTTTCGGGCTTCTGACGACCCGTAACGATTGTCAAAAATCCACGATTGATAGCCGGGACCAACGGCTTAACGTGCTTTCCGAGGCACGGAGAAGTCTTCGTGGTATCTATGTAAAGATGGTCACCCATCCAAGGACCAACCCCGGCAAGTGTAGCTTAACCTGATGGATCGACCCCTGCGGCTGTTATTACTTTAGCCACGAGCTCCTCCTTTGTAGGAAATAAATAATATTAAAATAACGATACCTAGTTGCAGAACATTTAAAGCTAAAGCGTATCTATTTATTCTTTTAATGCTGTCTATGCCATCAGGTTAAGCAACGCTTGCCGGGGTTGGTCCACGGTAACTGGGTTGTGGAGGTAAGATAGGCAGTCACTCCATGTAAAATACTGGTATTCAGCTACATCCGGTTAGACTGGAAGCGGACCCCAAGATAGTTGGGAAAAGGCTAGGCAGATTGTATAATGCTGTCTGTGCCAGTTTAGAGGAATTGTGAGGTAATATTAAATTACGATATTACTCGGTATGCTAATGGAGTCTGTGTGGTCTAGTGAATATATTTGGAAGCTGGAACGAGCTTATTACTGATCGAATTTATGTTTATACCTATTTTAATCGTGGCATAATAATAATAGTAGTGTTTTTTTTTAGTATGGCAAAACATTATCTACATGGTTTCTTAGGCCAGATTTTGTAAGTTATGCTCAAACCCCTAGTAAGGGCCCACCTATTGCCATCAACCGACCATGAATATACCTACAATGTGTCCGGTCATGGACTAGTGATATTCTAGGTACTTATTTAACAACTAATGTAATACACAATTGCACTACACACTTCTTAGCGTGTCAATGGCAAATTTTGTTACTAAATATAATTTTTGGCCCAGTATTTAGTCATGGCAACAGCATTCGCTGAAGGAGCCATAAGGTCCTCACATGTACAACGCACGCGGTGCAAGATGGCTAGTATCTAACTTTATATTAGTTATTTATATTCAGTTGTATTATGTATAATACAAACAATGAAATACAAGTTCAAAGCCCAGATGAAATAAAAAAAGGAAGTAAACAAAGGCACGGTGCACCCTGCCTACAACGCTACTCCACTGTTGTGATTAATTTCCTCGACAATCAACGTAGACACATGATGGACATCACTTTGGTTTAGAGCTAGGGCTGTCAGTCAGTGGAAACACGAATAACAGAGCAGATAAATATTAAAGGCATGATATTTTTGTTTTTTTTATATCTTTGTCCAATATCTATGTCCAGTATTTGATTTAATGTCTTTGAGGGATGCCCATTTCACTTGTCCAATAACTTTGTCCAAGATTTCACGTGGTCCGAGGAACGTAGGCGTAGGCGGCTTTATGTGCTGTGATAATGATATTTCATTACAATAATACAAAAAAAAAATTGCTTTAAATGTCAGTAATCTTGGGCAATAACGGCGTTGCTAGTACATTTGATGAAGTCGTCCAACTTATTTGACCAAACGTACATTGGACAAAGATATTTGATAAGTGTTAGCCTTAGGAATAAAAATCTTAGTTTTCGGAATCAATAGTTTCTTTTGGGTTTGAATTTATAATTTGAAATATATTTTTAGCAACATTTTTCTTTTCAATTGTATTAAAAAGGCCCTTAAAAGGTAGGGGTTGCAATGAAATTTTAACTTTATTAAGTACTAGCACTTCTTTTTCATTTCACAAATTTATATCCATATAGCCTACAATAATAAATAAATAAATTTATTTCAGACCAGAGTTCATAATTAAAAACATTACAATCAGATATAATACACACACACGTACAAACAGAAATTAAAATACACATTAGAATTATAATGTCACAATTAATATCAATATATAATTCCAAAATCAAATTTAAAACCAAAATCAGAATTAAAGTCAAAATTAAAATATTACACGTTAAAACAATCAATAACAAAATTAGAAACACACAATACAAATACGCATCAAATAATACGAGGAGAGGCGCTAATATGCAGCTGCATCCACCTCTGTATCAGGGACAGGTCCCACCGCTCGGACAACACCCTCAGAAGACTGTTCGACCTACTTCGCAGGCGAGCACACACAAATAACGTGGCTTTCTATTAGTAAAAGTATTTTCAAAATCGGTTCAGTTGATCCAGAGACTACCCCCTAGAACCTCACAAACTTGACATCTGTTTAATATTACTATAGATAGTATAGATGAGATAGAGTTTTTTGTTCCAAATTTTGATTAATGATCTCGAATTCAGAATTTAAACCCAGTTTAGTTCAGCACATTAGCATGTAATAGTAACTAGATATCTCGTCCAGTCTCTGCAGATGCCTTCTTTGTCGTAAGCCGTAGCAGCTCATTTACAGAAAATACAAATAGTAGTAGTCTAGTCTTGTCTATTGTTGAGTAAAGTCAGATTGGCACTTGTTACCTTTTGAGATTAATTTCAAACGTGCTGCTGACTTTAATAAAGTGATATGTTTTGATTGAGAACCCTTTGTTCTGCAGATACCAACATAATAAAGGGTTAGTACTTAGTACACACAGATAAGTATTTGACTTAATGACACAAACAAGAATAGTTTATACATCGGTGACACATTCCAATAATACTATTGACTGTGCGAGTCAAACCTGTGACTCAGATTTAACATTTGAATTAATGTGACCTCGAACCATCGGTCATCGTTTTGTTTATTATGATCATAAACTGGATCGCAACTTCAACAACAATCCTACGGAATCGATTCCAAATAACTTTTATGAAAGAAAAAAAAAAATTTGAACAGCTTTCTGAAATACATTTTTTTAATCGGGTCACACTAAACAACCACTACTATTCCTGAAGCCAGAATCAACGGTGGCGACCACCAGAAAAAAGCGACGCAATGAAGCCCGACGAGTCCCGGCAAAATGATTAAACTGTCCCGCAACTAAATATCGTAAAATATGTTCAAACATTCACCTACTCCTAAATAAACACTTCAAAAACAATGAACCATAACAATATCTTTAAACATACATACACTTAGAAAACAACCCACCTCTATTAAAATATTTAAACACGTTTTAGAGTCCATTAAAACTCACAATGCTATCGTTTATTACGAGCATATTCTTTAGTGACACCCCTGAGTAGAGTCAGTATATGAATAAGGCATAAAGGCTAGTCTGAACCGGCGCGAGTTACAATGTATAGCAAATGGACGGCAGCTTGGGACTACTGGGTAACTATGTATGAGGTACTAGGGTACTCGTGTAATGATTATGTTCTGCAGAATGAAATTATAGCGCCTAGAACAGCTCTGAACAAAATGGCGGAAAGATCGGAGTGGCGATATCAAACAGATGTTGAGAAATTGAAATGTTTTCCGGTTTTGCATTGACGTTGTCCCGGTATTGGCAGTTTGGCACATAGTTAATGTGTTGAAGTTAACGTGTAAGCCGTATCCGTATACTGAAATACAAATAGTTGCAAAGAAAATGACTTGTAGTCACGCCAAAGTGCGGCGTGTACTTGGATTGGAAAATACTTGACTACTATTAATAAAGTTTTAGGTCTTGGATTGATAAGAATGCATAAATCAATAAAATTTATTTTTACAATAGAGGAAATCATGTCGTCGCTAGTAAAAACCTTCCTACAATATTGGCAAATCTGTGAAGAAATAACGATACCGGTGAACGTAGGCCATAAATTGGAAACTATGAGCAAATATTAAACAACTGTAACGTTCTGCCACCTGTCATATTGGGTACCTACTAACGCAACATGAATGCATTGATGCCAATGATTAGTAATTAACTATAATTAATTAATGTGTGTTAATACGTTAATAGACGTTATTGATTTCCGTTGAGAAGCCTAATACCTACTGATTAATATTATGGATAGCACCATGATGATCCAGTTGCGGTCGGATTACCTACATAGAGATTAAAGACCGTCACACACGATGAAGATATTACATTAAAAATATTATCTCAGAACTTATTTCACAATAGCCATACGTTTGAATGAAGCAACACACACGATAACATTATTACTTCATTATTACATTATTATTATTATTTTATGTGCCCGTAACTTAAGATAGTGAGCAAATAAGGGTTTATGTTAAAATAACTTTTTTTTTATAACCATTGATAGGGTTTTTTGGCGTCACCTAACTCCGGAGCTGCTTGTAGTTTAATTAAGTTTGTGATGTTACGTTTTACATAATTATAAGGTCCAATGGGACTGGCATTACATCTGTATAAAAGTCCCTAATAATAAATAAAGAGAAAAAAAGCCTTTGATAGGCTCGCGATTGACCACTGTCTCACCTGATTTTTTTTTTTTTTTTTTTTTGGGGGGTGGGAAATCATCCAATGACTTCTTCCGCTCTAGGGTGGAGCGGAAGGGTGTGTCAGACTCTTACTAACTAAAACCCACCCCTGTTCCTCCCTGCCTCGAGTGCCCGGGGGCGAGGTAACTCTTTCGAATTTATCCTCCACCCCCGGGCAGACTGTCTCACCTGATGGTAAGCGATTATGTGCTCGACGATGGAGAACGCTTGCCTAGAACTATTCGCTCTTGTTTTAAAGACCCAAAGTAATCTTAATATAGGTAAATATGCCATATTTTAACATGATTGCGCAAAGAATGACAAGATTTCATGTTTTTTTTATATTATCGTATCTTATCCGTGTTTTATGATACGATAATAAAGATGATAGATTAAGTAAGTATAATATTTTATCTTATAGTATCTTCACCATGCGGAAATGCCTTTAATATACTGAATTATTAATTCTATCATAACGGAATATTGTTTTGACATGGATCACTTTTGACACAGCATTGTTGAAAAACTAGAGGTGCTTTGAGACTAGTGCCAGCAAAGTGTTACCTAACTTATTTGTAACTTATCAGGAAATAAGTTTAGTAGGCTACCAAGGTCTGCCCGGGGGTGGAGGATAAATTCGAAAGAGTTACCTCGCCCCCGGGCGCGTAGGGCAGGGAGGAACAGGGGTGGGTTTTAGTCAGTAAGAGTCTGACACGCCCTTCCGCTCCACCCTAGAGCGGAAGGAGTCATAAGATGATTTCCCACCCCCCAAAAAAAAAAAAAAAGGCTACCAAGGTACATTATTGTACCTTTTGTTTTCTTTAATATGCACGTAAAGAAAAAAAAACACGTGTAAGTAACATTATACTTATTCTTATCGGAGGGAAACCTGCTAAAGGCGCCTGGACTTCTGGGGAAAAGACTAGGGAATGTGGGATTTTTACCTAGTTAAAAACACCCCGGTGATCACCATCAGCACAGAAAGTAACATTATACTAGTACATTGTTTGACACTGACAAAAAGTTGCAGAAACTGAGGAACTAAAGAAAATGTTTTGTTCAATTCTTGTTAATATGTAATATTTAGAAAATGTTTTACACAGAATGGGAATCGCCAGAACCGGCTCAACGTGGACAAGTTGCTCAATAAAAACAATTTCATCAGTTACTAAAGTATATTATTAATTTAGATAGAAATATTATTGCTTAATCCAACTTTTTTTATAATGTCTAATTCTCTCTATAATGATAAATAAACGATTTTATTTTTGTAAGTAGGTTTTTACAACACTTTACGCGTCTACATTTTTTTTTGTCCATTTCAGCTAGATGAGGCCTCCTGCCCAGGGGTTGTGGATATGTCATTGGATGATTTCCTACCCAAAAAAAAAAGCTACATGAGGCCGGTGTTTCCTAGCTGACTACCCTAAAAAAACCCCGAAACAAATTCAGAGGTCAAATACTATATAATTATTTAAACTGAATCCGCCCTTAAAGATCGCCGTTTTAGTTAGTTTTTGTATTACCACATTAAAAATACTTTGTTTCCAATCAGCAATCAATCGAATAATCAATATTGTGATGAAGAAAATTTTTATTTTTTTTAAGTGGAAGTGTACCAAAAATGTATATACTTAATGTTTTAATGTTGATGTATTTTAGGTCAAAAGTAATTGGAATTTCGTTTAACTTTAAAAGTTTTTTAATTATTTTAATAAGACACAGCTTGTGAGCTTGCTGACAATAGCAAACAAATATACTAATCCAATCCCGGTACACACTCATCTATATCCTCTATGTTCTCAGACGTATTGAATACGTCCCGCCCTTTTCTCGTACTAGCTCGTGTGTAATTGAAAACCTACTCATTGTACAATAACACTATTAAGCAGGTAAGTGCAGAAGTTTTGGTAATTAATAAGTTGGGGTAACTAAAAACTATGCACGTAGTATTCGGTACGAATAAGAAACGGAACGCAGTGACTGCGTTCATAATTTTTAGTTACTACAACTTAATAAGGCGTATATAGCCGCCAAGTGGCGCCCTCATTGAATAAAAAATCGTAGCAAAGCGTAGAAAATAAAGATTAAAGAATCCTAGCTGCGTTTGATACAAAGAGTTTGAGTCATACTTCCACAACGTAAAAATACCTTGTCCTCTTTGTAACAAACGCAACATAGGATTCTTTAATCTTTATTTCCTACGCTTTGCTACGAATTTTTATTCAATGAGGGTGCCACTTATGGGGAGGTAGGCCCTTAATCTACTCGTGTAATCTATTAATTTTACTCGTGTAGTTTAATAGATGAGGTATGCTAAGTTGCAATCATTGAAAATCAGACTAAATTAATCTAGAGAGTCAGATGACGAGATGAGAGTCTAGAGTTCAGATGGTCGATGGGGAAGAGAAAAAGATTAAAAATAAAAGAAAGGTTCTGGAGTGGCAACCGCGTATAGGCAGACGCAACGTTGGAAAGCTTCTCACAAGGTGGTCGCGGTTAGCCGATGGATGCGAGACGCAAAGGACCGGTCGTTGTCGCGACAATTATTGATGGAGATCTATGTCCAGCAGTAGACGTCTTATCGGCTGAAATAATGATGAATCTAGAGAGCATGCGGACTTTTAAACATTAGGGCGTTTTAAAAGGGTATACTTTGTCGCCTACCACTGTCATGTACCTACTTTTGACGATGGTATACATATTGGTATTATTGTTGACACCCGCTTGAGCAATTGATTATTATGTATGTAATGGAGTATTGACCAACCACGCTATCTACCAACGGTCAATATATTTATAATTCCATTGCATTGCATTGTCTATTAGTATATCCCACGAAAAGTACCCACAGATGTACTTACCTATAGTTCGAGAGGAGATATAACACCCTGTCAGGTGATAGCACACTTGAACAAAGTTAACTTTCTGAAGTTCTCTATCTTGCGATAACAGCCTGAAGGAACGAGGGAAGTTAATCCATTTCATTGTTGTTGGCAGAAGAGACTCAGCATACGACTTACGGCATGCCTATTAATGTGCGAATGTTTCTTCGTACATTTTCTACCTTTGTGACGTCATCCAACGTTAGGCTCTCGGCAAAAGAAAAAGGTCGACATCATTAGCATTTACTGTTACTGTGTTTTGCTTGCAAGGTATGGCAACACTGCGAGTTTTTGCATACGGTCGCGCTTGAGAAGCAAGCCTAACTAAGGGGAACGGTGTTTATGGAGTTCGCAATGTATTAGCTATTAATGTTTCAATTCTAAAAGATGATTTGGTGGGGTGGGTAATCAATGAAGCAAGTTAGATTTTTTCAGTTTAAATTAAAAGAAATTCTAAATTAATCATGCAAGCATGATTATTAAGTAAATAAACCATTTATTTAGTCCTTTTCAAAAGAGATTTTAGTGTCGTAGAGTTATTATCAAAGTATGTTTGCCTTACAAAAACTGCAGAAAAATACCTGATAATATATTAACATGAAAATTATACAGATTATAGTATCAACAAGTAACCTATCACACCATAAAAGGAATTGAACAAAGATTTAATGAAATAAATCTCAAATGTTTGCCATAACTTAGTCAGTCGTGGGAGGAACCGAAATAAATTGACATTACATTATTATCTTAACCTCACTGAATACTAAAATAATGTTTAAGGTAAGGTTTAACTTTACAATCGTGGTTTACATCTAACTTAGAAAAAGTTGTAAATAAATTAATTTACGTAAGAGTACATAGTAAGTAGTTTAGTTTTTACTCTTACAAGGTGCAAGACTGCCCCCGCAGTTCAAGTAAGATTTCAGCATATTCATCGTCAGCAGGTAAATAAATTTAATTGAATCTATCTAGCCTATACTTTTCGACTCTGCTACTGCAAACTAGTCCAACCGAGAGGAGCCATTTAGGCCTCGGCCTGCCGCGATATCGTCTGGTTTTTACTGGAACTATTTATGATGGATTTTAAGCCTATTTCACAAATGACATTTAGGAGAAAAATGATGCACAAACTGACATGTGACGTCACCGCCATATTTACGCGCTTACAAAAGAGAAAGTGAGATGTTCCCATTATGCCCCAAATCTTCCTCACACCAATATTTAAAATGCTAATTGCTGCTTCATTTAATAGTTCCAATTTTGATGCTGTTTAAAAAAAAAGGTTTCTGGCTAGCATTATTTTTTGATACAATATATATAATCTCTACATAGTATAAAACAAAGTAGCTTTCCGCGTCTGTCTGTTTCACCGCTAATCCCTCCTAAGCCATGCAACGGGTTTAGATGCGGTTTTCACTAAGGGCCGATTTCACCATTCGCTCTCTAAACTAAGTTTTACTGAACTAAGCTTAGCGTAAAGAATAAAAACCAGAAAAAAGCTTATAGTGAGTTAACCTTAAAAAATAGACATATGCTGTCGCGGACTTTTATTTAGAACTTTAAAAGGAGAACAATTCCGTAATACATAATTTTTGCGTAACTTTAACCATTTTTTCTGTTGGTCGCAGCTTGATGTTATATATTTGCGAACAGGTTTGATTGTCAGTACATTAACCATTGCTATTGATTAATGTGATGACAAACAAACAAATGACTAAGAGGCAGGCGTATTATTAATTAAAAAAGAAATGTATTTTATTATAAGATTTAATTTAATTGTGATTTTGATTTTTGATTCTAATTTTGATTTTGTTTTGGTTTTATAATTTTTAATTGTAATGTTTATTTTTATTTAAATTATTTAACTACTACTTTTCAAATAATTATGATATGTATTATTATTATAATTTTAATTTTATTTGATATGAAATGATCTAAAGAAATGGATTGAAATAAATGATTTTTAAATTTGAATTTGAATATATCGCTTATAGCCTTCCTCGATAAATGGACTATTCAACACAAAAATATTGTTTAATTCGATCCAGTAATTCCTGAGATTAGCAAACAAACAAACAAACTCTTCAGCATTATGACAGTGGCTAAACGCGTTTAAGCAAGCATAGACGTCGAAAACTGGGCGTTTTGAATTGGTGAAATCGGCCCTAATATAAAAAGAGCGTTAAACGAGGTTTGTGTATATATAATTTACACCCATGTGGAGCCGGGGAGGGTCGCTAAAAATTAACACAGGATTGAGACAGAAGCCTTTAACATTGGTATTGAATATATATTGTCACTTCTACGGTTCAAGCAAGCAACTCAGTAGTTTAGGCGAAGGTACTTAGAAAGCAACTATTACGACTAACTAATTCAGGAAACTCTTCTAAATAAAATAATAACGTAGAAGGTAGGTTATGTTTAGATATAGCAGTAAAATAGAACATTATCATAACAATGATAATAAAACTAAGCGACTACGGAACCAATTATTCGCAATAGTTAACATTATGAGTGTGTAACAACATTACACTTATTATGTAAATGTATTCGCTTTGGGGTATTTCAATTATCACGCGTATTGTGAGGCAAATGAGAACATGGATATAATTAATTTGGAAGTGTTAAAACTGAGCGTATTTGAATCTGGAAGTGATAAAACAAAATGTTTGAAAGCGGTAGCAAGTCAGGTTTTAGTAAAAACCTATGCCTTCACAACATCGCTCAAGCAGATATTTTGTAATAATCTGTAGTTTTATACAAATTTAATTTATTCTCACAAACAGTTTTTGCAGTAGCGTTCGATCGATTCGATTCAGTCTTGTTCAAACGATAGCTTTTTTTAACTGACTTCGAAAAAAGGAGGAGGTTCTATTTTCGACTGTATGTATGTTTTTTTTATTTATGTCCACCGATTTGTCTGTCAGTTGTGGACCGATTTTCAAAATTATTTTTTATCCGATAGAGTACTACTAGAGGTACCCATATTTTTATCGAAACAACTTTAACGCTTTTTGAAAAAATCTACTAACACAAAAAATATTTATACATAGATGACGTTCCAACAAAAGTTGATTGAAATAAATGAATTGAATTGAATATTTAGTTTTAGTTCTGGGGTACTTATAACAACTAAAAATTAAAAAAAAAAAAACTTTTTTACAAAAAATACAACAACACTTCCAAACATGAAAATAGGTAGGTACTAAAATTTAAAAATAAATTCGGAAGTCGGTGTCAAATAACGAAGAAATAAAATACAAACACCGACTTCCGAAATTAATGTTTTTTTTTAATTTTTAGTATATTTTCATTTTTGGCAGGCGGTTGTATTCTCTTTCTTTGTTAAAAAGTTGTTATATAAATAATAATAGCATCGTAAAATAATAATAGCTTCTAAATGATCTATTTATAATATTAGCAGGTAAGTGCTGGTAGTTGACTACTATTTCGCCAGAAGGTATGGTACTAGGCAGACAACGCAGTGGTCGACGATTGAGCACGCTTGCCTAGACGTAACCAATACTCTTGGTTTAGGTTTCAACTTACTTATGAGACTAACAAAAGCAGTAGTTGAAGCTCGTTATAACCCAAGCTTTTATAACCCCATCAGACAAATACACATTGTCAGCAATTTAGACAGTCTAACGAACTGCTAAACTTGGTCACTAAACAAATAGTTTCAACTGTTTCAAGTACATAAATTGTCTGTTCTATCTAAACACTCAGGGATCAGTACGTTTACCAACAATTTACGTTATTTAGGAGCAGTCCCGTAGTAAATCTTAATCGCTGTCCGAGGAAAGTTTGGAGCTATGACTCGAGAAGAGACTGTTGGAGTCTCCGCACATAAATTGTGGTATCTGCGGTCTACTGAAACTACGATATGGGACAGTTTTAAACAACTTTGGGTGTGTTTATTTTTCTTCACTATTTGTTGTTGAAAATAGTTTAGTTGTTTTTCAAGTTTGCTTATTGTTCTTCATTTAGAATTTACCAAGCAACCACACTAATACCTGTGTTAGTATTTGGTACCATAGTTGTTTTATCTCACGAAGACGGGTTGGTCTTGGTTGTGTGCGTAGATTAACGTGCACATTGCTTATGTATGCGTAAACTATTTTCTATGACACCAAGAGCCTCGAGAGCTCAGAACAAGAAAAGAAGATCAAACCACATCGGTGAGAAAGAATACTATAACAGAGATACTGTGACGATTGTAGACACAGCCTTATATTAGCGGGTGTACACCAGCTTTAACTGGTTGATTAGAATATTCGAGAAAGATTGGAAAGCCGTTTGAATATTTAAGAAGGTAGGCTTGACGTATGTGTCAGTTAGATATAGAAGTTTTAGCCCGATCAAGTGGGCATACGTGTTTTCCTTTTAATTCAATATAGATAATTGAAGTCGCCCTCAGCAGTTTCCCTTATTCTTCCGTAGACAGATCCCTTCGATATAGTCCTCTCGCGCCAAATCAACGAGTCGCCAAGATACGCGACGTCCCCGGGACTTCGAAGAACGTCCAGGGTCCCTGCAGGGCACAAGAGTGCCTGGGATTCTACAATACTACGAGTATGTGACTATTCATACAATCGTGTTTATACGGTTTCTCTTCACTAACAATTTACACACGTCGTCCTTGTAAATGGTGCTAACCACAAATGGCAGACGATTGACGGCCGGTCATTGGTCGTCAGCCTGGCACGGGCGGCCAGACTAGTCTTGCCAGCCTAAATAATTCATTTCGGTGACGGATAGTAGCGTCATCAGCACAGAAGCGGGTACTGTGGTCACAAACCACAACTCCGCATTGTAAAATGGAAGAAATAGATGAAAGAGTATATTTGAGACTATATGTTGTGTTTAGAATATTATTGTTTTTTAGGGTCGCCCATAGGTTGAAATTTGACCTCATTTTAATGTTTGGACGTTATTAAGGTTCATTATCCTCATCATCATCATCATCAGCCTTCTAATGTCCCCACTGCTGGGGCACAGGCCTCCTCTCTATGAGAAGGTGTGGGCCGTAATCCACCACGCGAGCCCAATGTGGAATGGTGGATGTCACATATTTTCGAATTTTTGGTTCTAGGACACGCCGGTTAAGGTTCTATTGTCAAAAACTATACCCATAAACATAATAATATGACATGACTTGACATGACTGTGAACCATAAAAAAAGAGTATATACGTGTCAAAGGCATTATACTGTATGGATTGTTTTTTTTTAATTTATTTTGTTAAGTAATGCATATTTTATAAAATTTGCTTTCTGCACTCCTTCTTCATATTATAAAACTTTAACTGTTCCTCTATAAAGTTTTTCCTTCACGTATTAATTTACAGATATGTTACTTTTTGGATCAGTTCAGCAGATTTGTAAACTTAAGATATTATCTATACGTACGGAACAACTCCGGCTCTGCTCACAACTCTGCAACATAACCAACTTATTTTTATAGCCACTAAAAGTGCTAGGATACCATCTAATAAGACAAATGGAAACGACTACATAGTAACTTAACGTCATTTACAAAGTTACCGTGCAACCTAATTATGTAGGGCCCGAGTTCACAGAGCACGGAGATACCTCGGCCGTCAATGCTAGAGATGGTATTGTCAACACTTTCAAAACAAACCGAGCGTGTCAGTAAACATCACTGATAAAATTTGACAGCAGGAGATAGTTCTGACTATGGGAAGACCCATATTCTCAGTCAGTCTTAAGGCAATTCATAAAAGTCCTAACTTTCAATTTGACGATTCAAGTTGGAGTCGAGTCGGAGTGGTGGAATTCAAAGGTAAGACAGCTGAAATTATGCAGTCAGCGTACATTGCGCGGGCACAAATATCTTATACATTAATTACGGATGGAGAGCAGTGGTGGTAACGACCCCCACTTACGAGTTGTACGTCGTGGGATAAAACCCAGGTAGGCGTTTTACTTTGTGTAATTTAATTCATAACCACTGCTCACAAACCGATGAAGGAAAAGATCGTGAGGAAACCAGCATGTCCTAGAAACAAACATTCGAAGACATGTGATATCCACCAACCCGAACTAGGCCCGTGTAATGTATTACGGCTCATTCCCTCTCTCAGAGAGAAGGCTTGAGTCCCAGCAGTTAGAACATTATAAGACTGATTATGTTATGTTATGTTGTGCTATTGGCGTCTCCATTCACTGCCTTTTTTTTTTGGATTGGTAAATCATCCAATGACATCTAAGAAGTAGTAAGAGTCTGACACGCCCTCCCGCTCTGGGTGGAGCGGGAGGTCGTGTCAGGGAGTGTCAGACTCTTACTGACTAAAACCCACCCCTGTTCCTTCCCTGCCCTGAGTGCCCAGGGGCGCGGTAACTCTGTTTCGAATTTATCTACAACCCCTGGGAAGGCATGACGGGCCCCGTCATGATTGCTGACAACTCTGAGGCGCGCGTGGAACACTACGCGCCGTCGACTCTCGGGCCTGGTGCTGATCGGACGGCGAGCTACCTATTACTCGCCGTCCGCAGGCCCGGGTTTAGGGTGGCCGGCGATCGTCTCGCGACGTCCTCCACCCAGGGCGTCTCCTGCGGCGGCTGCTGCTGAGGGTGTGAGGGCGACTCTGTTGTTGAGCCTCCCTCACCCATCCCGCCTCCACCGAGGAGACTGCTTCACATTTCCTCTCGCTCAATACCATGGCCTGAACCAGGGCCGGACGCGAGAAGTCGCCGCCGCCTATCGCATCCCCGAGGGTACGGCAGTGCTCTGCCCAAGCGGGGTGGGCCTCCACCGTATGCTCCACCGTGTCCTCTGGGCGCTCCATTTATTGCCTAGTGTGGTGATTCTGCGCTCTGTGACTGTGTCAAACGGAAACGTACTTGAAACTTTGTTGTTTTAATTAATTAAGCGACACAATATATTGCAGCGACATATTCAATGGTTGTTTCTGTTTCGCGGCTTTTAAAGGGACGTTAGCGTTTTGTTCCATCTCATGCTAACGGGAAAAGTTTAAATGAATTTACAAGTAAGTTCACATCTGAAGTCTGTTAGCGTTAACTAAACGTGCCATGTAACAAAGGATGTGGTTTCGATATTGTCAAAACAATGGGTGTTTGTATTTAAAAACAATATTTTAGGAACTGTTTTGCGTTCATTGTTCTATGTGACTTCTGGAGATAATGTAACGTGCCGAACACAATAGGGATATTTGCTGGGTATAAAAATAATAATTAATAATAATAATAATCTTTATTGAAATAAACATCATTTACAAAAAGCCTATGAAGCCTCTGAAACCCAAGCTAGGTAAAAACCTGTATGTCAGATTTCAGCGCCTTCTCCCAATTTATTACATTACATTTTTTTACCAACTAAGATTTTTAATTACAATTTCAAGCATGCAGAAATCTATTTACTCCGTAAGATATATGATCAAAAAATATTAGACACGTATTGTTCGCTTTACCAAACCAATAAAAAAATACTAAGATAAGACGCTCCAAAGTTCAGGAATCGGGGCTTGTTATGTCACTATACGGTATAAAGTGTAACGAGGGGTGAAATCACGCGCAATTTCAAAGCACTGAATCGTCCTCATTTTTGGTTTACGTGACAAAAGTGAGTGACAAAATACGTGTCCAATATTTTTTGGTAATCTATCTGACGGACTAATTAGATTTTTTTAAGAAACTACTATATTAGGCTGAAGAAAAATATGTATACATTTAAAACATCTAGGTATATCTGATATTGCTTAGTATAATTATGCTACCAGAACTGCTGCTGTAAAACTTACCGAGCTTTCCAAAAGGAAACGCAGCAGAATGACCAAATGAAATCTCATCATCATCAGCCTTTAAATGTCCCCACTGCTGGGGCACAGGCCTCCTCTCTGTGAGAGGGTGTGGGCCGTAATCCACCACACGGACCCAATGTGGCTTGGTGGATGTCACATGTTTTCGAATTTTTGCTTCTAGGACATGCCGGTTCCCTCACGATGTTTTCCTTCACCGTTTTGAGAGCAGTGGTGATGAAATAACTTACACAAAATAAAGCGCCTGCCTGGGTTTGAACTCACGACCTGCAACTTGTAAGTCACGGCTGTTACCATTGGGCCAACACTGCTCTCGAATCTAATATCTCGAAAATGAAATCTGTTTAAATATAATTAAACTATTCCTAACCACAGCAACTCTTGGACGCCAGAATCACCTGAAAGGCGACTGTTGGAAAATATTTACAGTTGAACTATCAAGAAATTAGCCTTCCATCCTTAAGGCCCCTCTCGCGGTCCAGTGGCGCCCTCATTGAATAAAAAATCGTAGCATAGCACAGAAAATAAATATTAAAAAATCCAACTTGACGTTTGTTACTAAGAGGATAAAGAATTTTTACGTTGTTAAAACAGGTCTCAAAATGTTTCGTATCCAAAGTAGTAGGCAAAAGTGCCAAAAACGGCCGTTTCTGACACTTTTGCCTACTACTTTGGCTATGCTACGATTTTTTATTCAATGAGGGCGCCACTGGACCGCGAGAGGGGCCTTAATGGATATAGGGAACCTCCTTTTTTTGAAGACGGATAAAAATAATTTCCGACTAACTAAATTAAGAATTCGAAGTTGCATGCATATATGTCAAACTCTACTTAAGTCTGAAAACATAGCAAACTTTGACATGGAAGTAAGGTTTGATATGTTATAGCACCAAATACTCGATTCAAAACTAGCCCAACACGTAGATAAAAACCACAGTCTAACACAAACGTAATGGATTAGCAGCGTAACAGAAAACAGATAAAACACCAAAGAAATATCGAGTCAGTAGCTAAACACGTCACGTCTTCATAAACAAACAAGCCAGGCGCTGGCAACTCTCGATACAGCCTAGAATTAAGTAAATAACCATGCGACCGCCAACTTTGTGGACACCCTACTGCATATCAATGGCTAACACCGTTCTATTGTTTTGTTATGAAGCTAGTTCTTGTTTATATTATAAATTGCGACCTCAATTTTGTGAATTACATTTGAATACAAGGAAACTTTGGTCCTAGATACACAGGTCTGGTTGCTAGGTCCTAAAGTTTTGAGGCTAATTTCATTTGTCTGGATTAAATAACTGAGTGTCCATTCCTAGTTTTACTAATCATCTCATTAAACAAAAATCTTTAGTCATAGTATTTGATTAATTTAAAAAAAATTACCTTGCACGTAAACTTTTTTCTGGAGTCTAGTATAGTGTAAATCTATTCAAATGTAATATTCCAAAACGGATTGATATTCTCGTGAACTAATTGCTTTTGCCAAGTTTATTTCAGAATCTGGGTTTTCAGAGCTTTCTAAGCTCATAATTATAAAGAGGTAAATGTTAATGTATGTTTGTAATAGAAAACCAAAAAATGGCAGTGGGACAATATAGGCTAAACACATAAATACAAATAAAAATGATGGTAAAAGCTACTTCCAAAGGACATGTTTTATTTTAAAACGCGTGGATAAAGTCATGATTAGAAGTTAGTTTTTGAATAAAAAATCAGCCAAGTGCGTGTGAGGCCAAGCACAGTGTAAGGTTAAGACTGACATACAGACAGCCGGACAGACACACAGACGTACGAGTGATCAAGGGTTCCGTTTTTACATTCGGATGTTCGGAACCCCTAAAACAAATGTACCTGTAACAGTTCTAACTATGACCCAAAAAAAAAACTCAAAAAATGTAATCCCAAAATAATTGCGTCGCGTGATCTAAAGCTATTAACGAATATGAATCAATAGTGTAATATAAAGAGGCGGGCAGGTGCCAAGGGTCGTGCGATATTGAGACATAAATCCGGCCCAGCACTTTTGTTAAGCTGTTATTTAATATTTACGATCTTAGACCATATGTGGAACGGGCTATAAAATGTATTTTGTGGGTTGGTTATGGGATCAGTGGTTTCGTTAAGACTGTGGGTACGGAAAAGGAGATAAAGTCATCAGAAAATCGATGCAAACTAAAGGTCTATAATAATATCAGTAATAGTTACGAGTATCTGAATGTTACAGGCTCTTCTCAAAAAACTCTTTAAAAAGGAACCGGGCATAATAACGGTGACATCGTTTATTAATAATTTAGGGACGTTTTTTTCAATTTTAAGATTCAAATGAGAGGGGAAGCATTGCCATTCAACGTGGCAATGCCACCAGTCTTTTGGGCACATTACCAGTCGATAGCGATGCGGGAGAATTTTTCGACGCCATACTTTAAAATATTTTTAGTTTCTTTGCTTGTGAAATATTAGGTATACGAATATTTTTTTTACTATACCTATAGATGAGCAAAAATTTTAGATGAAAAAAAGTACGACAAAAATTACTTCCTACTTAGTAAAGTTTTATAAAGCTCTACTGGGACATAGGCTTGAAGAAAATAGATCTTAATCCACCACGTTGGCCTAGTGCGGGTTGGTAGAATATGTCACATGTACTTATCTACCCACTCTCTCTATTGATTAGTCTAAAACATCTCAGTTTGCCAAAACTAAACCTAAGCTTATAATAATAGCTTCTTTAATAAATCGTATGCACTCTTGAATTGCCGCGACTTACAAGTTGTAGGTCGTGAGTTCAAACCCCGACAGGCGCTTTACTTTGTGTAAATTATTTCATCACCGCTCCTCTCAAAACGGTGAAGGAAAACATCGTGAGGTAACCGGCATGTCCTAGAACCAAAAATTCGAAGACATGTGACATCCATCAATCTGCACTGTGTCTGCGTGGTGGATTACGGCCCACACCCTCTCACAGAGAGGAGGCCTATGCCCCAGCAGTGGGGACATTAAAAAAGGCTGATGATGACTCTTGAATCATTAAACTTAGCTTTACTTAAAAAGACAGCTTTCTATCCGTTCAGCAGTTGAGATATAAACACGTAACAGGCAACTAACAGGTAAGGTATAATATTCCTTACTACTGAAGACGTATACAGGCTGTATCGGAAATGCATGGTCATATTTTGAATACTACGTCTACCATATACATGAATAACCTTTCTACAAGAAATTATAGTCAAATACCCAATAAAAAAAAATTGGACTTCTCATACAAATTTTGATCAGCTGGTTATAATTTTGTATGGAAAGTCCAATTTTTTTTGGAATTTACAAAGTGCTAGTCGGTAATAAACACATAGGGAAAGTTTTTACTTTGAATACATAACCAACAGTATTTTTTTTTCATTACTATTAGGTGCTTTTTTAATTTTAATTAAAATCCTACTAATATTATAAATGTGAAAATTTGTAAGGATGTTTGTTACTCTTTCACGCAAAAACTACTGAATGTAACAGGATGAAATTTGCCACAGAGATAGATTATATTCTGGAATAGTACCTAGGCTATATAATATTTATACTTAAAGTGCGATATAGGTACTAATTCCACGCAGACGAAGCTGCTAGCAGAAGTTAGTATTTCACTAAATTGAAATACCTCCTGTATCATTTTACATGGTCATTCTAAATTATAATTATTTATTTTAAAAATCAAATAATAAAACCGTGACTTGATCTAGTTAATGTTGTTACTAAACCGGAACAACCTCATTTCCTTCGACCCCTACACAACTATCTTCCCTATACCACAACACTATTGCCCCGTCACCATGGCAACAGCACCACAACAGCTAAAAACAACACTTTATCTCCTCCACTCATATATCCAACACTTTTTATCAGACAAGCTATGGTTAAGCCATCCCAACCCCCATCACTTTTTCATAGGCCCGACTATTTCACAGCAAAGTTATGAAGGATCACATCTCATTCCAATGGCAGTTTGATTTATGCACTCAATTATACGGAACCCTGCTGCGACTTGAGTTCCTTCAGATTTCGCTTATTTTAAGGAAAACCACAGAATTATAGGCCTTTGTGCAGTTTTTGAAGGGTTTCGTTTTGTTATTAAAAGGGATTGGGTTCATTGAGTGTGCTTTTTGTGAAGTGAAAAAGATTTGAGAAGCTTTTGGGTTTCCATTCACCTAATTAAAATGGTACTGAAATTTTTTTGAAAGGGAAAATAAAAATGATTTAATTTCTCCTGGGTCTTGACCAAAAGCTCCAAATTCAAGTTCTTCGTGCAACAGATGAATTTAAAAAAAAAAAAAAAAATACTCTCATAACATAAACTCTCCTTCCGCAGGTATGCTGGAAGAGATTTCATTATTTCATTTATTCATCAAGCATTACCTTTGTACATTTTTTTTCTCTGTTTCATTCTTGTCTGTTCTGTGTGAACATTAATTGTTAAATAAATAAATAAATAAAATCACGACTGTATTTCCGGAGAGAACCAAAACTGTCGAAACACAACGCAGTCTGGTTTTCTTGCGACGAAAAAGTACCATTAAACACAGCGTGATAAAGCCATTACCCAGTTATTAATGACATTCATTCAATTCAAATAATAAAACCTAATCTGTCATTCCCACCTTAAGATAAAATCACTCCTATTCTACGAGTATATCCCACTAATATATTACTAACCCAAGCCCTATCTGGAAGCCCTAGACATAATCTCTTCGTTTTAATAAAACTGATCTTAGCATTACGCGGCGAACATTCTCCGAAGGACAATAAATCCTTAACATGGCGCTATCACTACCTTAAACCATAGAGTAAGACCTGTACTTGTAGATGCGAAACTCATAGCCCGAATGCACTTTTTACTTAATCAAAATCTTAAATTCTCTGACAGACATCGCACAGTCCTACTGAACCTACAACCTTAGACTATGCTTATAGACGCAACGTCATTGGACATTAAATGAAGCAGGATCGTTAAAATGTGTGAGTGATCTCGACGAACATAACGATGACGTTTCGGCTTCTCATTTTGTCTGTGTGAGCTTATTTCGCTTGTACAGATACAAGCCTGCTTCTCATTCTGGTACTTTAGATTTCTGGCTTTTGACACTCAGTCTATAACCTTTCATAGCCTAAGCCTAGAACATGAAATATTGCACTTATATTAGAGTTTTTTTTATAACGAAGGATATTTGATATTATTTCCTTACCTACAAAAGAAGGGTTTTTAAAAGGGGACGAATATTTATATGAAGGTTCATAAGTTTGTCATTTTTGATGATGAGAAATACTATCAGATACACTACTTGTTCTTACTAAATGCCAATGTTTGTGGGGCGGAAATACATTCAGGACAGATACAATCCTGAGATTATATGCGGAGTAGCGAATTGCACAAGCTAATGAAAATTTAAATTTAAGGCTTGTTATGCTTTTTTTCAAAATTAATATTGCGTACCTTTTGAGACGCTTTTTTCCTTGGTAGAACTCATATTACTTAAAACAAACTTTTCTTAGATTTTCTACATAAATGGTTATTAATACAGTGATATTGCAGAAACAACTATACTTAAAGAAACAATTGAATATCTAATTTAAAAAAAAATAAAGTGTGTGTGTACTTATGTACGCACGTAAGAAGTTATACTTCTTTGGCGTAACAAGATAAAAAACCAAACTGTCACAAAGTTTACAAAAGGAAAACAATCATTCTTCATGAACCACATACCATAGCTAACTTCATGGTGGTGTCGGTTGTAGCTAACTTCAACCTGTGACTTTTGTGTAACAGTGATGCGCGCACATCTTAAAATTTCACTCTCATCATTTTTTCATAGCGCGCCTAAAGAAGTATAACTTCAAAAAGAAAGAACATGCCTTAAATACAAAGTTAATTTGAACTTAAAATTATAAGTCAATCCGAAGTTATTACAATTCATAGTGGCCCGTCTTTTCAATCGGCAACTTCATAGATACGGACCTAATATGTAGTAAATACGCAAGTGTCACTTCTAAGTCTTTTCAAATTATTACTCTATACTCAAACTCAAAGACAGTAGTTTATATGCAGAGCCTCGGCGACTGAAGTACCAAGACTGTTTATTCTATATTTCCTCGGAGGAAAATTTTATTTTATCTTTCTGGAGATTTGTTTTACGAAGCTCATTGAATGTTATCTGTTTACGTTGAGTCGGTTAAAGTAGCTTGACATCTAGAAAAATACGGTCAAGTAAAAACTCTATCCTTTGAACAGTCTATAAAAATATATCGGTAAATTTCGAGTTGTGAATTATTTTTGAATCTGCTTTGTGTCTTATTAGATGGGGTTGATTGGATTAAGACATGTGACATCCACCAACCCGCATTGGGCCCGCGTGGTGGATTACGGCCCACACCCTCTCACAGAGAGGAGGCCTGTGCCCCAGCAGTGGGGACATTAAAAGGCTGATGATGATGATGAGAGTTTAACTTTCGTGAGATAGTGGTCAAGCGTGATCCCATCATTGTTAAAAAACTGGTCTTAAAATCTAACTAAACTATTGCTATCGAGTCTGACTAAATGGGGCTGAATGTTTAGTTTTCAGATATAGAGAACTAGCAATCTGACTTCCGCTCAGATCTTGATAGTGCTCATATTACTCAGTTAATTTCAGCAGTACGACCAACTTTCATGTTTCAACTAAAATATGATGCATGAAGATTTCCGTCCCTTTCATCGGGATGTCGCGAGTCCATTGACAGACATTTCCTGTTCCTAAGATTAATTACTGTATGTCTAAATATAGTTAGCTACCTTATACACTAGTAAACAGTCTATCAGTGCCATAATTTAAAGTAAAACGTTTACATACACAAAGTTGAAAACAAATAACACTGGAAAAAACTTTTACAGTTGCTTTATGGGTTCATACATTCCAACTTAACACCTTAGGGCCGATTTCACCAATGAAACTATTCGCGATTAGTTTAAACTAAACTCAGTTCATGCGTTTAACCGAGATAATTACTAGACTAGTTAGTAGATAGCTAGTAGATACTACTAAACTAGTTAGCTAGATACTAGACTAGCTAGTAGATACTACTAAACTAGTTTAAGCTTAACTTAGTTTAAATTCTAAACGCCCTGTTTTCAGTGAAACGCAAAACGAAACTCTAATCTTGATTAAACGCATGAACTGAGGGTGAAATCGGCCCTTAGTCATTTTTCGAAAATAGATATCTTGTGCACTATAACTAGGTTTCTATCAAAACAAAAAATTAAATTTGGGGAAACAAATTCAATATAAGCCTCAAAAAATCTGCTGTTTTGCACAAGTTTTACCTCAAATTTGGCCGTTCATAATGTACTCATAAATTGTAAAAATTAAGAAAACATCTTGATAGAAACCTTGCACATATAATGGAGATTCTAAGTGATAAATATTTATTTCAGAAACTTGTCAAAAACACATAATTATTTACTGGAACAAGTTTTGTGACATTTTCGAAATTTATTTATATGAAATTTTATTATTTTGTAGATATGTGTACCTAGATAAGTACCTACCAACTACCTAAAACATATTTGACGCGTATTATATATATATATATATATATATATATTATATAGATAGGTAGGTAAGTACCAATATCAAGGGCAACAACAAGCTTTTCGACCATGTTCGCGTTGACGATAGACGGACTGGGAAGGCCCCTCTTAAGGCGCTGTTAACTGCCAACGACCTTGAAAGGTTAGCTTGCGTGTTCTGTGCTGAGCTCGTAACGCGTCGTATGTCAATCCAGTAATAAGACTCGCCCATCAAGGAGTACTTTCCAAAATTAGACGCATTATTAATTTACTATAAATAAAACAACAAATATTATACTAAAACACGTATACTAAAATATAAATAACTAAATTATCTTCAAAATGTTGAAGAATTCAAAAAAATAAACTTTATAGTTTTTGCGTGATTCTCATTTTTTTATCCGCGTTAGAAATAATTTTACAAATTAATTACACTATGTTATAAAAATATAATTTCAAATATTCACATATCAAATTACGAAGGAAATTATCTAGAGTAATATTTTTTTTTTTTTTAAAGAAATAATACTAATACTATAGTCGTTACGGCGTGATAGTCGTTACGGCGTGATTTTCAATTCAAAATCATTAAAAGTCGTATAACTGCATCTGAAGTGAAACTTATTAACCAGTTTCACAAAATATTCAGTACCTTTGCCAAAATGAAATACGTTCAAAAATAGCACAGAGTAAATAACTAACTTTAAATGCAAACAGGCACAAAATACGCTAAAATAATTGGCACAAAACCGCATAATTCAAACTTGAAGTAGTATTACGAAAATAAGGCCGGTCCGCGTTTGTTTACTTGAAAACTTCGACAACCCTTCGAAGCGGGTTGCAACATGGAACAAGTACATAAATATTTTATCAGAGAGAACCACCCTTGTCCAACTTCGTTACATAATTACAACATTGTTGTTTTATTTAGATAAACTGGACGCCTGCGTAACTTTATTAGCGTATCGTGTTACTTGTGAGGAGTTTTGTTTGTGGAGGAAAAATTAATAGGACTTTTGATAGCTACGAGAAGGGCTGCGTTATTATTATTTTTTAAATATCGCGGCATATGCTGAGGAACCTTTTTGGCCTCAAACAGGTCTTTTTAGGGTTCCGTACCCGAAGGGTACTATTCTCCTATTACTACTATTAGTATACTATACTATCCAAACTATTGTTGTCACTCATATCTCGTCGTATCCTACGAATAGTGCCCTAACGAACATAGGGGCTTTCTTTTTTTATTGCATAATTCAATTCTGCTCATCATACCACATATAACCAGTTCAACAAAATAATGAAAAACAGTTCAAGTTATCAAATAATTAGGTATTCTAAAAAGCCACAATTGTAAGGACTACGTTTTCAACGAAGAAGAAAGCCACAATCGCCGTCGCGTCCTCTTTTTTCGCGAGAAGTAGGGGTGCGCGGGCGCGGGTAGAGCGTGCTAGCGCCGATCGGCCACTAGTCGGCGGAACGCAGAGATTGTTAGCTGTGGCGAGCGTTAACTGAATTTTAAATAAATAACATTACCTACCCTAGGCCTATACTACTAGTTTAGTCATAGTATTTTATAATGAAACGCCGAAGACGAAAGTTGGTGGAATTGGTTGGAAAGGAAGATGTGTTGTGGATGAAATATAACAGACAAAGATTAAGTAAATCAAAATATTTTATAGCTTAAGGGATTTTAAGGTTGAAATTATGTTTTATTAAATTGTATTGTATTGATTTCATTCAAATAACATAATATCAACGAGTTTATTCTTAATTGAGTCATTCTAGTTACTTATTCAATTTTCAATATTGGGTACATAGAAAAAAACCCTCGTGGTGATTGTGGCCGTGTTCTATGGAATGGATAAATTGCGTATCTATAGAAGAGACGAAGCCCTAATTACGTTTGTGTCTTTCTTCTACGTTCAAATTATGTTTTTGTCTTTTATTCTTTCTTTGATGCATTTGACATGTCCATATTGTTATTTTAAGTACAATATTTTTACGCTCACATGATTTTAACCCTGCTGTACTAATTTAAACACTGAATACATAATTTCATGCTTTTTCTGGTTTGGGGCTTAAGTGCACTTAGGTTTTTTTTCTATTGCTTGAAAATTGATACAAAAGCATTTGTGGCCGCACTATTAGCATTCCGCACAAAAATTACAATTATGCTTATTATATTATTTTACCTTTTTCCTATAGTTTTAGAAGAATTCTGTTTTATATGTTATGGTTACTTAATGTTAATAAGAATACATGCAAATTTATTCGATTATGAAATTAATGAATGTGTGATGAATGGTTGCAACGGCTGCTGCTGAGGGCGTGAGGGCGACTCTGTTGTTGAGCCTCCCTCACCCGTTCCGTCTTCTCTTTCGCGAGCATTACTGCTTCGCAGAAGGAGTAGACTGCTTCCCATTCCCTCTCGCTCCGTACCATGGCCTGGATCAGGGCTGGGCGCGAGAGGTCGCTGCCGCCGATCGCCTCCACGAAGACACGGCGGGGCTCCGCCCAAGCGAGGCAAATCTCCACCGTATGCTCGACCGTGTCCTCTGGGCGATCCTCACAGTGGGGACACCCGGGCGTTTCCCTCCACCTGATCCTACACAAGAACCTCCCGAAACTTTCGTGTCCGGTGAGGACGCCGTGGCACTTCTCCAGCCACTCCTCAAAGAGGGGTTAAGGTGATGTGCTGGAGTGCAACAACAATAGAGGAATAAAGCTAATGTCACATAGTATGAAAGCATGGGAAAAAGTTATTGAAAAGCGGCTGAGAGAAGAGAGTGAAATCTCACAAAACTTGTTCGGTTTTATGCCTGGTCGGGATACAAACAAAAAAAAAAAACTTTATTTCGGACAAGCAATATCCATAGGGGGTACAACGAATGCCATTTTCGCTATCCGCCAGCTGTGCGAAAAATACAGAGCTGTGCATAAAAACTTGCACATGGTGTTCATTGACCTCGAAAAGGCATATGACCGGGTGTCTCGAGTTTTGTGGTAGGCCCTTAAGGAGAAAGGTGTGCCTGGGAAGTATGTGCAGTTGATCCGAGCGATGTACAGTCGATGCAGTACCCAAGTCCAGTCTGCAGTGGGCACCACTGACAGTTTCAGTGTAGCGGTCGGTTTGCACCAGGGGTCGGCCCTCAGCCCTTACCTCTTCCTGTTGATGATGGACGCTCCGACGTCGGACATCCAGGAAGAGGCTCCCTGGTGTATGCTGATTGCTGATGACATTGTGCTGGTGGCCGAAAGCGGCTTAGAGGTCCAGAGCAGATCGGAGACGTGGTGGCAAACACTGAAGAGTGTGAGCCTGAAATTGAGCAGAACCAAAACAGAATCTGTTCTGCGATTTCGGCGGTCTCTCAAGTCCTATGCCTGTAGTTCTCAACGGAACGCCTATACCGATCTACTCCAACTTTCACTACCTCGGATCGCTTGTTCAGGGGGATGGCGATATAGACCGAGTAGTTACGCACAGGAACAACTCAGGATGGATGAAATGGCGACAGGTCACTGGAACAACTTGCGACCGACGGATGCTCCTTAAGTTAAAGGGAAAATCTATAAGTCCGTGATTAAACCTGTCGTACTGTATGGGTCAGAATGTTGGGCTGTGAAAAAGACGGATGAAATAAGAATGCATGTGGCGGAGATGAGAATGTTGAGATGGATGTGTGATATTAATACATTCGAGGTAGTTTAGAAGTGGCGCCAGTCACAGAAAGTTGAAAGGGAACCGCTTGTCTTGGTATGGTCATGTGAAGAGGAGGGATGAAAGACATGTAACTAAAAGAGTTATGAATATAAATGTGTATTAATGGAGAGGGAGAGGGAGGCCAAAGGAAAGATGGATGGATTGTGTGAGGAGTGATATGAAAGAAAAGGGAGTTAGTGATAGTGTGACGGCTGACAGGACAGAATGGAAGAAAAAACGTGTTGCGCCGACCCCAAGTAACATGGGATAAGGGCAGCAAGATGAAAGAATGATGAAGGTGTAAAAGTTGTATGGAATAAAATTAAAGAAGTGCAAGTCAGTAAGGATAAACGTTCTAAAATATGAATATGAACTGGATGAGGATTACAAAAAAAAAATCACTACAGTAAGAAAGGGTACTAGAGGGAAAAAAAGGTGTCGGAAGTCACGCCAGTAAATGGAATTTCATTAAAAATAAATTATGATAAATATAAAGACCTGTTGTCAATGTGTGAAGCTAAAATTATTCCAGAGGAATACCACACAGTTTTTATAACATTGCCTCATGAGCAGGCTGGTAATGCCAATATTTCTGAGAGTACTGACGAAGAAGACGACTGAATGTGAATTTGACTGATTTCGGTTGTGTTATTTGATTTTAAGTTATGATTGTGATAATGTGCAATTTTATTTTAAAGGCTGATTTTCATTACGTTAAATTTGATTTTAAGGACTGATTGTGATTATGATTACGTATCGCTTAATATTAAGCTCTGATTTAAAAAAAATAAAGGTTTGTTTCCAAACATTTACATAATCGTATCATTTAAGAAAACACAATTGTTTGGTTTATGGAGGTATAAGAACTATCCTTTTATTTTGTTTTTTAGACGTTTTATTATTTGTACTTGAATAAAAAATATGTGTATCTTAATCCTATACATATATTTTTTTTGTATGAAAACACTTTTTCTTGTTAATGTCGATTCACTTGGCATGCTTAAATATTTACCAAAGCAAATAGATTAATAAAATTCAGATTTAGTTTCGAATAATATGTTGTAATTCTATAATTACTTGCTTTTACTACATTCACATGTTCCCAGTAATGGTAAAATAGTTAATATACA
Source organism: Polia nebulosa (assembly GCA_951329385.1). Taxonomy (NCBI): domain Eukaryota; kingdom Metazoa; phylum Arthropoda; class Insecta; order Lepidoptera; family Noctuidae; genus Polia; species Polia nebulosa. The sequence goes on from OX589598.1 coordinate 13,086,053, forward strand.
TAAATTTCTATGTCACAAAAAAAATACCACCAACAGAATACTATAAAAATGATATAAAGGCGATTGGGGCCTCGACGTTTCCGCAGATAAAAGGCATAATGTAACTTATTGCTTAAGTCCAGCCCTACTTCGCATTAACACAACAGAGAATAAGGATTTAAGGGACAAAATGCGTATAAAATATAATAATAATAAATTGAAAATAATCTTAGCAGAACCTTAAGATACCAATACACATTATATGAAATCACCAATACATATTTGGTCGTAATTTATTTAAATAAACACAAAAAAGTGTCTCCTGAAAAGTAGCTATTATGCAGTTACGCCCCTATTCGTAGGATACGACGATCTGTCCGTCGTCTGTCACACAGGTCTTACAGTTAAATAGTTAGAGCTTCGAACAATGGTAAGTTTCCTTATTACATTTTACCTGACATCGACTTGAAGCGTCTATATTGAAAAAAAATATAAAACCTTTGGGGTTTCATTATTTAAACATAATCACTGAGATTTTTGATTCTAGGGACATGAAAAAAAAGATATTAACATTTTTGTATTTTGAGGTTATGAAAATATTTAATTAAGTAGTCTACTTATGATGCATATTTATATCTATCTATCTAGCTATCTATTGCATTATTATAAAAAAATGTCCAAGTATTACAATGGGACCCTTAATTCTTATCTTCTATCGGCATAAACTTACTTAAGTACTTGCATTAAAATCGCTCATGCCGTTGCGGATAGATTAGCCCGTCAGCATAGGAGGTATAGAGGCGTATTGCCCTCAATGCACTCGTGGAGGCTCTTTCCATATCCCCCATAACATTTACTAATCCTGGGTTTATAAGAACTACAAGGCTATCAGGGATAACACTGCTGTCTAGAATTTAGGGGTAAAATAAAACAGTTATGTATCACAATTTTTAATTACCTATATTTTATTCATCCTCTCTAATAACAATATCGTCCAGGAACTCTGCCGGTGCTGATACATTATCCTGATGGCTAGCCCATCCTAGATACCAGTATACCACACGAGAGAATTGACGTGTGCGCAACAACCAACAGTACGCCGACCAACTAAACAATTGCAGCAGTATTGTACAATACCTGATCTACCATTATTATTATTTTCAAATAAAATATAAACAAAGTACTGCTTCCTTGATATGTAGCGCGATTTTATTCTACCTCTTATCAAAGAAGCTGTACTCAGAGGAATCATTATTTCGCTACATATTTCAATCTTATAACCGCCATGGAAACGTATATGCTTGCCATAGTATGAGCTGCCCTATTATATTATTGTAGTCTTTAATAGGAGAAGGTATTCTGGAGTTGAATTTTCTAGAGTGAAATTTTTTAGAGTGAGAAATTTTCTGTAGTGGAATTTTCTAGAGTGAAGTTCAGTGGCTGTTTTAATTATTCGCTTATTAATATATAGTGGATATTGTGATGTAAAATTGGTGTAGTTTTGTGTCTCAAGTATCTACGCAACTGGACATTATGTGGAATCATTGAAACACAGGCGGGATCTCGGTAAAATAGAGATGAAAATTTAATTGTAGTATCTACCTCAGCGAAGTTTGCCGAGAAGGCTGACTTGACACATTTGTTGCCAAATGCTGCAAAAAACATTAGAATGTGTTACATCTGCATTCTAATGGAAAAAAAATACACTACTGATGGCAGCATGGTCTCTGACCTTAGCCTGTTCCAGAAGGAACAAAAAAATGTCTTTGTTATGAGCAAGCTTGACGTATTTGATACGTTTCCGAGGCGACAAACAAAAACAAGCAAGAACCATATCAATCAAAATATCACTCTCACAAAATATTGCCAGAGTATTTTCTTTAATTTCCAGCTAGTAGTGTTTATTTTAATAAATAATTATTTTATCTTTATAAAATATTATTCATGTAAGTCCAACACGTAATTAATAACTATGTGAGATGGTTAGATTTGTTTGTTGTGCAACAAGCTTAAGGAAGCACTTTTCAAAATATTTTAGTTATTATTTTCTACCGAGTATCGTCTGTTGGTCGAGTATGGTCTGTTGGTTTCCTAAAGTGGTAACTCTGGTAAATCAAAATATTTTCTTCCACAGATAAAGCCGCACCGGATATGAATTTAATGAAATAAAAGTTCATTAAATAAATAATTTAAACTAAAGTTGCACATGTAAAAGTGATTATGGATAAAAAACATACTAATAATTTGACTAAGTTTTGCATAAGTCAAATGTCTAGACGCTTCCTAAAACATTAAGATAAAAACTCGCCACCGTTCTTTTCACACTTTAAGCAACTTGTTGACCAAAGTCATACAAATTGTCAAAATTGGTTCGGAACCCTAAATGTGCGAAGTCCGACACGGACTTGGCGGGTTTTTTATATTGATAATTATGATGTTATTTTTTTATAATTATTTTTTCGAGCCTGCGTGGAAATAATATTGCTCTATAAGTACATAGTGTTAGGTTTTGTTATTTAATCTGAATATTAATTGTTTATTTTGTATTCGACTATTTATTACAATCGACTAATTGTGCTGGCAGCACCGAAACGTTGAATTTGTGATTGTCTGTGGAAAGTTGTCGGTGTAGCGCATGTGTAGCGTTATGGCGGGCGACGGCTTGAAGAACGTCCTTATTCCGTTGGCGCTCGCCGAGATCGGTCACAATTTGTCTATTGCCTTACTGGTCGACAGTTAGCATAATTTTATATTAAAACTTAAAATAGAAGTAATATCGTTAACTATAATATTGCAATATTGTTAAAGCAGTAAATATAATATTTCATACTGAGTGAGCGGTTTTATTACAATAGAAATTTAATAAAAAGTAGGTAAGGATTTAAAAAAAATGCTAAAATGTGATGAAAAAGTAAAACAACACGCAATCATGTAGTTTTCAGACATTTTATTTACCTCGTGATTCGATCAAATATGTTAACCGAAAAACTTTCGATGCAATCAAATCGACTGCGGTTGCCAGCCAATTCCAGCGTCAGGACTACAAAGTTACAGGTGTTTGCAAAAGAAAAATAATAAAATTGACTTTCTATTCCGTTAAGCCCCCAACAAGGGTGAAACTGTATTTAAATTCAATATTTTCTTCACACGTGCTCCCCCATTGTATTTTCCCAGTGCAAAATATTTTGATTGACAATAAACACTACATCGACAATAGAATATGAATAAATAAACGGAACATTTTTCTTACGAATAAACGTCGTGAAAATACTTTTCTATAAAGGGGAAACATTAAAGCCTTTTTAGAAAGGGGTAGAAGTTTTTAATCGCCTCGAAAATAAAAGGGCTGCATATTCACAGCGGGGCGTCGTCCTTTCTCAAAAACATAAACGTATAACTTTTGCTACATTTTGTTGTTCCACAATTCATCTCCCGCCAAGCAGGTGTCAAGAAGTAAAGTGAAAAGTTCTCATTGTTGGAACCCTTTGTGTTTGAAATATTTTCACACTCGACAACTTTTCAACGTTACTGAAGTATAGATCACGCCTTTCAGTAAAAAAGTGCAAAAAAGTTTCTTTTGAATTGAAATTTAGTCGCGGTAATGAAAAGGTAAAGGGCCAATAAGTGGTTCGATCAAATTGCATTATCACCGGCGCCCCCTGGCGGAGGGTAGACGCAATAAATTGAATTACGAGTCCGCAATCTCTGCGTCTATAAAAATAGCCTTCGAGTCGTTCCTTGGACGTCACATTCGTGTTCCTGGAGTAATCAAAGCGCTTTTCTTTTGAGGTATTCTCGATGGAATACGGTTGATGTAATCTAAAGGGAACTTTATTTCCTCTGAAGCGGATACCTCCACTTTGGTAGTTTCTGTGAGTTATTTAAACAAAAATTTCTGTAGTTGCCAAGTTCTTCAATTTTTCAGTGTCAAACCTTGCCAACTTAACAAATCAAGTACGGTAAGTAGTAAAGCAAAAAAACCTAAAAACGATCAGTATTCAAACCTTTGCGCTCTTATAACTTTCAGTGTACATATTTTTATGTTAAGGCGCTATTAACTGCCAATGGCCTTGAGTGGTTAGCTTGCGTGTTCTGTGCTAAGCTCACATATCGCGTCGTAACTTCTCCTCGATGGGCCATTCTTTTCCACCTCCATGGCCATGTCTGTCCATGGCTGTTCCATGGGCGAGTCCTATTACCACCCAGTAATAGGACTCGCCCATCAAGGAGCTCTGTCCAAAATTTGACGCATTACTAATTTATTACACATAAAACAACAGGTAAAACAGACTAAAATTATAAACAATTAAATGATCTTTAAAATGATGAAGGTTTCATAAAAATACGCTTTAAAGTTTTTGCGTGATTCTAAATTTCTTATCCGCGTTAGACGTAACTTTACAAATTATTACACTATTTTAAAAATATAATTTCAAATATTCTCATACCAAATTAGAGTAACATATATTTTTTTCAAAGAAATAAGACGAGTCGTTTAGACGTGATGTTCAATTAAAAACCATTAAAAAAACTTTTTTATAAAAAAAATAGAACCGACTTTGAAAAAATGTGTAAAATAACTTCAATTTCTGAAGTCGGTGTCAATCGAAGACACAAAATGAGGAACACCGACTTCCGAAATTGAAGTTATTTTGAACTTTTATTGGAAGTCGGTTCTATTTTTTTTTAAAAAAGGTTTTTATTTTTCACTTTTTGATTGTGGTTCCCCATTAGACTGTGTTAACAATCCAAAGACATACGATCGCAGCAATCGCGGTTGATATGCTGTCAATTTTTGAAGAGTTCTGTTGTCTCTCTCCGAAATGGGACCATTTCGGAACAAACTCCTAGCGAACAAAAAAAGAATTTTGTAAATCCGTCAATATGACGGAGTTATGCCCGAACATACATAAAAATAATAATAATACAAACATACGAATTGATAACCTCCTTCTTTTTGAAGTCGGTTAGTAAAAAGTCGTATGACTGCGCCTTAATCTATAAATAATCAATCAGCTACTTATAAAATCAACGTTAGGCTTTTACGGTAATACTTCTGAAAAGAACTTTTAGCTCCATAACTTTTTCCAACTAATTCACCATAAACATTCCCAAAAATTAAACGGTTTTACCTGCCTCATCTATAATGAATACAGATTTAATCACATGCTGTATTTAATATTCGTGTATCAAGCCGCATCGCGTCTGCGGCAAGGGAGCGAAACCGGAGTGAAACTGGGGCGAAACCGCATCGAACAGAGCGAGGCACGCAATCACGGACCATTGTTAACTATGTACCTACTACCTACCTATGAGGGGAGACTGTGTTACTCATTATCGGAAAGGAGGCTCTCAATGAGGAGACATCGGGATTGGTACAGGTGCATTAATAATGTGTGATCTGCATGAAGGTTTCGGGAAAACTGTTTTGTGGTTTTTGGTCTTGAATTTTCAATGTTGGTATTAGGTTTAAAATATAACAGATAGGTCTTTCTTTCTTTGTATTGGGATGGTCTTGACAATATTCTCTTCATATTTTTGGTGCAATTAGATAATTATGTAGGTACAATAAAATTAGATATTTTTGATCCATTAAGACTAATTATTACTTTGGTTTAAAACACAGAATTCATGTCAGTTTATGTTAATTTATTTCACAGCTATGACCTTATAATTTCCATTTCATTTTAGCAATTTTAATTTCGTGTTTTAATACAGCCATAGGAATCTTTATTGAATATTCTTTACAAGGAATATTAAAACAACGGCATAATAAATTAGAAAACCCACTCAACAAGGCCTCTGAGAGCAATTTTAAATTACAAAATACAGAATACATTATACGTAAAATATTCGAAACATTAGTCCACCAAACTGGACCACTAATGACCCGGCTTGTAGTTCTGTGGTACTAACTACGTCCATTGTTATGTAAAGACTTCATCAAAGTGTTACAATAAATTAAAAAACTAAATTAACAAAATTATTTCTGCCTGAAACTCATGAAAGCTCCTGGCACTCGGCTCACTTTTTGTAATAAAAATTCCACAAAGAGATGATAGATTTGCAGTAGTTGCCTTTTCATGCTGTACGAGTATATTGGATCAATTTCACTCCTTAAAAACATGATTAAAATTATCAGTTTCAAAGAAAAAGTAAACATAATAATAGGATGATTTTCATCTAGACACACTACAAAAACAATTGAAGACTGCAATGAAAATTCTTCAGTCACAAAAACAACGCTACATTTCTGACGGCCGATGTCACACTGCCCTTAATCGTCGTTCAACTGATCAGCGGTTAACTCGTGTTTACTCGCTAATGTGCAAACGTTCATCGCATAAAGCAATCAGTGCACAATCATCTGATGATTGAACATGATGTTAACGATTCGGTTTAAACGATTCGTTGCAACTTTATAGAACGGCCTATAAAGGTTTATTAAGGTTGAACAGTGAACTGAATTGAGTGGCAATTGCGGCATGACGGGTGATGTCATAGCTACATAATGCGGATCTTATTGCTATTGCATAATTGTATGTTCAAGACCTTTTGCCAAATGATGCTTCTAGACAAACGTATGAAGATAAAACTTTGAAAAACCTCTTTTATGGTTTAAGTACGTATAAAAAAGTACTAGTCTTGCATAATTATTTGCTGCTATTTTCCTCCACAGCTCTTCACCAATATGCCCTAAAAGTAACACACGCAATACATGCAGTATTTTGTTTTATATTTTTAATTGACTTCAAAAAGGATGATGTTTTCAATTCGCCTTTTTGTATTTTTTTTTTATATGTTTATTATGTGATTACTCCGCCACTTGTAAATAGATTTTTATAATTCTTTTTTTGTTTGGTAGGTAATTCTTCAGGAGTGGACCCATATATATTTTATCGATATAGATTGAGTATTTTTTGAAAAAAATACCAATAATTTAAAAAAAATATGTAATGACAAACACAGATGACGTTCTGTTTTTCTAAAAATATCTACGAATTTCATGTTATTGGGGTTATCAATTCGGGCATAACTTTAATATTGAGTTTTATTTCTGGGGTACAACAACTAAAAAGTGTCAAAATATATTTTTACAAATAATACAACCAACACCCAAAAATGTATTTTCGTTTCTGGAAGTCGATTGTAATTTTTTTTTTTAAGTTTTTTATCAAACTCGCGATGACATTACATAACTTTTCCATATATTCCAAATGAAGCTAAAATCAGATACCACACAAAACGTAAACACCACGCAAACATGCGAACAATTATAAAACCCCTCACGATATTAGCACTATGTGTTGAATGTCATTAGCATGTACTGTTTTATTCATACAAAGGTAACAAAAAATAAAACAAAACACGGGCATTGCGCTGCAACAAAAAGTCGACGACAGTCGTTTGTATCGTAAACCGTTTTATTAAAAGTGTCGTCGGCCATCCCGTTCGCAATAACATAACTGTATTGCGATACTCGTTTTTTACAGATACGTTATGGAATACGGTTAAAGTAGTTAACTTATGCATGTATGTGCCATCCTGTTGTTTTTCCAAAGTAATTATAACCAACTAGGGAAGTTAACTGATGCGGGTAGTAAAGTTGGAAATTCATAAGCTAGTTATGAACAAAATAGTGAACTGTTATCTGAAGCCACTGAACAGTGGTGGTGGATAATTTCAAAACATACAAAGCGCTTTAAACTGTAACTGTACTAGAATGGCTGTTTAACGTGCGGCCAAGTACTTAATTTAGCTATTTTAAATTTATATATTTTCTTTTTGTAAAGGAATCAGCACATGAAATGATGATTCCTATTGGGATAAGTAACCCACAATCCCCCCACCCACCTCGGTCGATGTGGGTTTTGCAGAGTACCTACTATAATTTCCCACCCCAAAAATAAAAAAATCCCTCATCAGCTCATACAAATAAACCAAAAAAGCCTGCTGATTATTAGGCCTCCCATTATAGTCAGATCTGTATCCAAGAAAAAGAAATATTCATTATTTACAAAGGGCCTGTACGCCATCGCCCATGCGTCATTACAAATCTCCCTTATATTATCTGTGCACGGTACATTAAGTCGCGGTTGCGCTGTCTAATTAAATCCCCTCCGGTTAGACGCGTTGTCGAGCATTTTATACAAAAGAATATTATAAAGTCTCGCTCATACGGAAGATGATTTTCTGGTAAATTTATTACAGAAACGTTTTATTGAGAAATGAAATTGGTATTTGATTTTAAGGATAAATACAGTTTAATTAAGTCCTGTTAAGCCTACAAATAGGTACCTTTTATCTTGATTCTTATAATCTATTCGGTTTCCATAATATGTGTCAGATATCCAATGCTTTTTAAAATAAACTATGATGCAATAACATCATGCTGGTTTTGATAAGTTTTTTACTCTTATATGAATGTAGGTACCAGCTTCTGCCAGTGGCTTCGCCCGCGTGGAATAAGTACTTCCCTAATATAAATTATTATATAGCCTGTGTGCAATTCCAGACTATAATCTACCTCAGTGCCAAATTCCAGTTCAGCCATTCTGGCGTGATTGAGTAACAAACATCCATTCATCCAAAATTTCGCATTATATTATGAAGTAGGACGAAAAGCTGTATATATAAGCGTAAAGCATATTCTATGTATATATACAGCATGTAACAAAAACCCTGTGCGATCCTGAAAGGTATTATTTGGTATTGGTATTTATTAATATTCCGTGCTTCTGGTTCTTTGCTTCTGGTTCCGTGCTTCTGGTTCTGTGCTTCTGTATCCGTGCTTCTGGTTCTGTGCTTCTGGTTTGTGCTTCTGGTACCGTGCTTCTGGTTCCGTGCTTCTGGTTCCGTGCTCCTGGTTCCGTGCTTCTGGTTCTGTGCTTTTGTTTCCGTGCTTCTTCTGAACATACATCTAGCCAAAGATAGAACCTCCTCCTTTTTCGAAATCGGTTAAAAATAGGTAAACATGAAAAGATTTCGCCAGCCGGTGGAGTGTTGTCAACTTATGAAAACTTGCCATAATTAGTGTTAAATTTCGCAAATTTTATAAAAATAAAAAATCTATAACTCTTGTTTTTTATGAGTTTCATTTTTTTTATATTTTTTCTACTACGTATATTAAACCAGGAATACGCCTTTATTGGATCTGACAGGGTTTTTGTTACATGCTGTATAAGCGAAGAGCGATATTTTTGGTCTGGTTTTTTTTTTCAAGTAAAATAATAACTTGCCTTTTCACTAGTATAATAATTTCACTAAATTAAATCGCAACTAACCACTCGAACCCTATGATCAATTCCTTACTGAAGAAAAATATTTTTTAAGACAATAAAATAAAAAATCTGTCGGCAGTGGGAGCGCACAGATGCGTCTGAATGCTCGCTGAATAATTACAAAGACGCCCGAGGCGCAAGTCGAGTAAGGCCGAGGTATAGTGCGGGTGCACAGTAAAAGATGTTAACTGAAAAAAAAATTAGTCCCTTTTTAATAAATTAAGGTAACCAAGAGTAGCTTGATTATTTGAATTTATTAACAACCTCAGGGCAGATTTTTGGTTATAATAAATATTTTATAAATCTAGAATACCTACAAGTAGATATAAAGTATATTGAAGTTCACATACAAACTGGAGAGAAAATGAGAAAATATGCAAATATGATGCGGAATAATTACGGAAATGCCCGAGGCTCGTGTCGACTAAAGCTGAGACAGAGTCCTAGTGGTGGATGCATAGCAAAAGAATGAAACTAAAAAAATTGATACTCACTTATTAATAAACCGTGGTAAAGTTAATACGGGGGTAATTTTTGGTGTAACTTGACCAACTGTTTTTTACACGAGCATAAGAGTACACCGTACAGGGTTTTGGTACCTAGATGCATTATTTATTCAGAACTTGCAAAAACTGAAGGAAAGATGCGCAGATGTGATGTTAAATGATTAGGTATTGAGACGTAAGCTGGAAAAGCTCTTGGGCCACAGTGGGATGTTAATGGGAAAAGCTGGAATTAGATTTAAAGAAATAAGATGTATTTTTTTATTTTTATTAATTCCAATACTGTTTTTCAAACATTAATCGCCTGCCCTTATCCTAATTTATTTGGGGTGGGCGCAACATGTATTTTTGTACCCATGTCAAACTAAAAAACAAAAAAAAAACAAACAATCAAACTATGTATTTGCTTTTTTTTTTTTTTTTGTGGGGTGGGAAATCATCCAATGACTTTGCCCGCTCTGGGAGAAGCGGGCGGGCGTGTCAGACACTTACTGACTAAAACCCACCCCTGTTCCTCCCTGCCCTGAATGCCCAGGGGCGAGGTAACTCTTTCGAATTTATCCTCACTCCCCCTTCCCCCCGGGCAGGCACCGGCCATGACGGGCCCCGTCCTGTTTGCTGACAACTCTTTGAGGCGCGCGTGGAACACTACGCGCCGTCGACTCTCGGCCCTGGCGCTGATCGGACGGTAAGCTACCCATTACTCGCCGTCCGCAGGCCCGGGTCTACGGTGGCCGGAGATCATCTCGCGGCGCCGGAAGCCCCTGGCGGCTCCTGCGGCGGCTGCTGCTGAGGGCGTTAGGGCGAGGCTGTCGTTGCAGCCTCTCCTTAACCCGTTCCGCCTCCTCCTTTGCGAGCATTTCTGCTTCGCAGAAGGAGGACACTGCTTCCCATTCCCTCTCGCTCTGTACCATGGCCTGGACCAGGGCAGGGCGCGAGAGGTCACTGCCGCCGATCGCCTGTACAAGGACACGGCCGGGGCTCCGCCCATGCGGGGCAGATCTCCACCGTGTGCTCCACCGTGTCCTCTGGGCGATCCTCACAGTGGGGACTTCCGGGCTTTTCCCTCCGCCTTATCATATATACAGGGACCTCCCGAAACTTCCGTGTCCGGTGAGGACCTGCGTCAAGCGGAAGGTGAGAACGCCGTGGCGCCTCTCCAGCCACTCCTCAAAGAGGGGCAATGGTGCAATGGTGGCGTGCCCAGCGCTGGGTTGCGACAGTCGCTCTCTCCATGTCGCCATGAGATCCTGCCGGAGCTCTGTCTGCTGAGCCGTGAGGTGTTGCGGCAGCGGAGTTTCGCCCCGGCGTTTCGCCTCCTCGCGGCACTCATACAGGTGCGCGAAGATTTTTGCCTCCAGATCCCATGGTGACAGTCCGGCAAGGAGCCTTACGGGAGACCGTGCGGTATCCTCTGATCATACGGATCGCCATGACCCTTTGGGACGCGTTCATCTGGCAAGCTGATCGCTGCCTAAATGAACGCGCCCACACCGGTGCCCCGTAAAGGGCCATGGACTGCACGATCCCCGCATAGAGCCTCCAGCAGGAGAAACTATGTATTTGCTAGAATAAGGTCGTGAAGAATTAGAGTTGAGCCATACATTCTGCCAAAGATTTGACAAGCAAAAGAAGGATGGCCAAATCGTACCCGACAACGAAACGATGGCCTCCCAATACGCCATATTTATGAAAAATACCCTTAATTTTTAAGGTCACAGAAAACACAAGAAATATCTCAATAAGTAGCCACAAAAAAAAGTTATCCAATTTTTTGTTTTTGTAACTTTTTCTAAATTACTTATTTAAGAAAAATAGTTTCAGAACGCACCTCTTGACGATTCATTTCGTGTTTGAAATGACTTGGTATTCAAAGACTTTAATTATTCACGTTTTTCTGAAAAGTTTTAACTGTAATTCTATTCAATTAGTTTTAAGGCATCAAATCAACGAATATGCTGATATTATGTATTGGATTCTTGTCATAAAAAATAATTATGTTGGTGTATTAAGTAGTTTTGTTCAAATGCGTACAACGGAACGTCATTTGTCATCGACAAGTTACTTAATCTGTCTGTAGACAACCCGGCAATGAAATTAGGTATATTCTTTTTGCCGGCAATCATTCGTATTCGCATCCTATTCGATTTACTTGTTGTGAATTGTGATAAGCACTTGTGCTATTTTGGATTTCCTTCTGTTGTTTTGACCTTGGCATTGTTTTACGGACTGATAACTACCACTTGTGACGATTATTCTGTGCTTTTGATTTCTGGACAACGATTTTGTTTCTTGGATATTTGGAGGCCACAACTAGCCCTGCGATTTCTATGTGTTAATTGTAACATACGCATTGATACAATTCGCCGCCATCTCGTTTTTGATCTTGATACGAGAGTAATTTGTAAGATCTGCGAGAGGAATTCTTCAATAATAGTACGTATTTATACCTACTCATTTCAGTACATATACAAACCTAAACCATCACACAATCATACATCATATAACAACTGTAATTTTTATTTTAGATCACTGAAGAAGACTACATGTTATCTGATGGCTGTAAACAATTGGCAATGCAGCATGTCAACTCCGAATTAAGTAATGAACCTGGTGCCTCATCTTCCCGTGCCCACATGCATGTTTGCATACTTTGTGGAAGTTCTCTGCGGAACCGTAAACGTGACCTTATTGTGAGAGAGAATCCATCTCAGTTGCTACAAGCAATACACATTGAACTTGAAAATAGAATTGCCTCACGGCAGGTAATTATGATCTTTTTTATTGTTGTCCTATGTTATAGTGAATTCATCACTGCAATCTAATATTGTTTTGTAACAATGTTTTTATTTCCTTATGTTTAATAAATAATGAGCCCAAAGATTTAGAATAAGACAATGCTGAATGGTTGTTTCAGGCAACTTCATCAGATCATTTTTGTCATCCCTGTTGGCTGAGACTCAAGATAGTTGCAATGCATAATATGTAGCAAAATATTGAGCAGCAGGCAGAGCTGGAGCCAGAGCCTGAGCCGGAGCCGGAGCCAGAGCCAGAGCCGGAACCAGAGCTGAAGATAGAGCCTCAACCCCAAGGGTCGGTGTTTGGAGACACCGACAAGCAAGCTGACGAAGTACCCAGGGTGATTATTTTATTGCAGTATGGACGAGCGGCTAATACTGCAGCAAATTGTGTTTTTCTGGTTGCCGAAACAGAGATTTGCATAGAATTTCTGACCCTCTAAGAGCAATAACTCTAAGCAAAAACAAATATTACTTGCCTATAAATGTTCGTATTTGTGAAGAACATACATTTAGTACTGATTGGGATATGTTGTTCAATTCAAAAAATAGTTTAAGAACATTTACGGCTGAACAAGTGGAATATGCGCTTTCCTTTATTAACGCTTTTAATACATTTCTGGATTTCTCAAGTATGGACAATATACTACGACAATATCAGAGCCAGCAGCATTCCTCGATGGTGTAGTGATAAGAGAGGATGATGAATAAAAAGTATTTTTGTCAAGCCTATTTCTTTCATTTAAGTACTCTGCCAATTATACTTCATTTACTCCTGTTAACAACCATTACTCAATTTGTCAATATCTATGCAACTTGAGCATTGAAGACTGAAAGGCAGTAGGTATCTAGTGACTAACTCTTCAGCCAGAATTGAAGTGGTTAAACCACAAAAAAGGCTTGGAAGTCTTTCAAGAACCACTTCACATGTGATGTTATACCAGCTTCGTTGTCTACACTATACGTTGTGCAAGTTAGAGCAATATAGGTGTAGTTTTCATTGAATGATCGATAAGACAAACAAAGAGTTGGTGCGCTTTGCTACAAGTCTTATTTTTTGGGTAATTCTCTGAGAGAAATCGAAATAAATAGAAACGAGATCGCTAATTACCCTTCTCGCTTATCGCTAACTAGACTTATAAGCTACGCCGCAGTCGGGTAGAAGGTAGTTGTAGATTCTAACCTCATAAGTATTGTTGACGTTATTATAAAAAATCGTGGCTATTTAGAAATAATTTTCAAACGGGATAGTGTTTACGACATAAAAACAAACCAATCTAGCTATAGTTTATTTTGGGACATGAAAAATAAAAGTCGAGTCCAGCTCCTATAGAAATTTGGCCATTCTTCTTTAATGTTAAAATTTTAATTTAGAATAAAAGTTAAGAACATTAAGTACAATACAGGTAAAATTAAAACAGTTCAATTTAATTAAAATCAATCTAGTCAAGATGCAATTAATAAAATCGTAATAGTCAAAATAAAATAAACCATTGTACAACGTCATCAATATGAAACCCGCTTTACCTACTCTAAACAACGTATGAAAGCTTTTAACTGGGACAGTATTTCAGTTTCTTTTTCATTAAAACTATAAATCAGTAGCAACATGCCCGGATTTATGTAAGTTGTAATAAGTAGAATATACCCCATCTCAACAGTTTCGAGTTTCTTGGCCAACTTTGCTTATTTGCCCGTCCATACAATTTATTAATGCACAGATGACGTAGAGAAAATTAGTCAATAATACTAGCGACCAGCCCTGCCTCCGCACGGGTGCAAATTATACACAATCTGTAGTTTAGGTAATGCCTTACGAATAAGTGTTAGCAGAGAAAAAGACACGCGAAAACCGACTTTGTTTTATAAAATGTACCTAGTGATTAATGGTAGTCATTGGTGTTGATTCTGTTATGGACAAACAAAACTTAATTTAGGCTATTGGTATCTTTTTCTCTCTAATAAAACAAGAAAGAGACGGACGTAAATTAGAGCTGTCAAATTTAGTTTAAACTAATATTTCCATACAAATTAAGGGTACACCTAAAAACATGTCGTCTAAAAACACGGCGAAGCGCAAGGCGTAAACTAGTTTGACATCTCTAACTTAGTGCGTAGCTATAGCCGTCCTTTTCTCGCACTGCCTTTTAGTAAAAGATAGGAATTCTCTAATTTTAGTTTAGATATTGAACAAGAGAATCCGTGCCAATATAAAACGTTTGAGTTTATAGGTACTTTATCTCTATTTTCAACATAAGTGTGTTGAAAAACGTCGTTTGATACTCATGGGTATTCGTTATTGCATTCTCGGCTCAATAACGCTGCTTATGCCTATCTTTGACCAGAATGATCTTGTCAGCTTTACGATTTGAAATAATGAGCAAAAGAAGAGTCCAAATATTTTGTTAAAAAACTATTTAGCGACACTTTCAATGAATAGGTATCTAAGTTTGACCAGAAATCGAACTTAGTCTCTTCCTTGATGAATTGCCCCCTATTCCTACCTCAGACTATTTCATTCACAAGTTTTCTCGCTAACTTTCAGACCGGTACATCAACCGTAAGTCGTGAGAAAGATGGAGTAAAACTCAGCCTCAAACTTCACAGAGACTGATGAAGCGAACCTATTGAGAGCATTCATCAGTAAGCCTTACTTTCACTTCTGATACGAACTCATGTCTAAAAGGGGTGTAGCCAAAACTTTGGCCCGTACAAGTCGGAACAAGTTACGGAGTCTCATGTCAAACAAGGATATGCACTCTCTGAGCCCCGGGGGGACGCTCCGCTCAACTACAACTAATCTAGTACCGAAACCATAGAATAATGAATTGGACAGAAGCGAAACTTATGCTGGCAAAGTGGACGAATAAAAGTGGGACAACTGTCCCTGCCATGATCGCGGGAGTCTTTATAAGAGTCACTGTGACCCTAGCACAGGCAACTAAATGAACACGGATCCACAGGTCTAGGTGGAGCGGGAGAAGTTATTTGACGATTTCCCACCAGAAAAAAAGTGTACAACTTTGACCTTAAGCTACCCTAGCTCGGTACGGAGTCTCAGTAGAATACGAGGTCAGCTGATACTGATTACCACCTGACGTCTGACTAACTTTGCTGTGCCCGACAGGGTCCATATTGAAATTTTATTATGTTTTACCACCTATCTAACACATATGGAACGCACTAAAGTATTGAGTAACTATATTTTCCTCTATATGTAGACGTACGCGCGTTAAAACCGTTCAAATTAAAACTCCCTGCGGTTGCCAGCTCTTTGATATAACAGCTGTTTTTTTCCTAACAGGCCAGTATTTATTATAACTAGCATATAAAAACAACTCGGAAAGCGTTGCAAGTTTCTTACGTTTAATTTTATTATTATTTCTTTTAAAAGAAAAACGTTGCCTCACACTAGGAATTATTCCTGTATCGTGGGTGTGTTGACAAACATGTAAGCTCACCTATACAAGACAGCCAGACCTGAAACAAACCCGCGACACGCAGAGCAGCAGCCGAACCGCTCAACCACTGCGCCAACCGTGCCGTCAAACCGGAACGGGTTTGTCGCATCTACTCATTTTGTTCTATGACAAAACTAAGTTCCATCTGGTAAGGAATCTAATATGGAGTGAATTGTTGGCTGCGGTTAAGTGATATTCCGAGATAGTAGGCAGTTTAACTAGTGTTACCGAGTTTAAATTGGTAGGAACTGACGGTAGACTTAGGCACCTCCGGGCAAATATAACTTATCCGGCGAACAAAAGTTTAGGTGAAGTCAATATACAGATCGTTCGATCGATTTTTATTTAAATTTACCATATTCCTTATACATGACAAATACCTCTAGTTGCCCTCAAGCTACGGAAAATGCATCTCCTTACGTAATTTTACAGAAAACTGTTTTATATTTCTCTTTTGTCTGATTAAAACTATTCCAGCCACTTTTTAAACTACCTTTCCAAGCTAAATGAACATAAAATGCAAAGCATAAAAATATACCCAAGTAAATAAAGAATACACACGTCTGAAAACATATAATCTACTGTTTTATACCACAGCAAAATTTACAACAACCATTAAGCTGGTATTTACCCAAAGCTAAAACAGTTTCGTCGAAAAAGTCCATTAAACGTATGTTTTACCGGATAAGTATAGAACTCATCTCGGCACGTGATGTTACGGTAAGTACCTTGCATCCCTGGAGTGGGTATTATTATTTCATAGCGCCTGTAGAAGGCATTAGCATAAAATATCTAAGTACCACTCTGTAAATTGGAGCGGGAATTTGTTTGGGCATCGGGCTCATGATGTTTCTGAGTTATTAAGGATGGAGCGTCACGGGATAGGCTCTCATCTTTCGTAAAGGTGGCTTGAAAGGGTTTGATGTGAAATATCTGTGTTCAGGGAAACGATAGCATATCATATTTATAAGACGAGGCAAACATACGGGTATTGGTATAAACAGAAATGAATTATTTGAGTTACAAGTCGGTAGTTCGCCCATATTTATTTTTTATTCCACTTATTGTCTTGTTGGAAAAAATTCTTAAAAAAAAACTAAATAGGTATGTTGAAACTACATTACTGTAAACAAAATTACTCGAAGGGAATTCCGCGTGCTTTGTTTTCTTTTTCAACTACATTACGCAATTTCAGAGTGACATACTCATGGCTAGATATCTACCTAATTCAAAAGGTATTGCGGCCGTAAATACACTAAAATTTCCATTGCAAAATTCAGAAGATGTGTTATTATACTTAGGTCTAGTAACTAATAGCCTCGCTAGCGGATGCTACCTCTATCAATAAAGAAGTTCACAAGACTAACAAAATAAATTACTACCGCCGAGCTTAAATCCAACAGTTAGGTACTACTACACATATCTCTTCGTTTCATGTTCATAGTAAATACATGAACATATTCTAGGCTATGCATGAAACATGTCCTCGTCGACTGCCCGCTGGGCATGTGTGTAATCCCTCTTATATGTTATGCTGCAATATTGCTCAGTCGTTGGTTCAGAGCTGCACTACTCTCGTGTTTCGATTTAATGCCGGTCGGAATTGGATGTGGTACTCTGACGAAAAGATTGGAATTGAAAAAAATATATATGTTATATTTTTCTTGGATTGAGTAGGGTCTTAATATTTTATCTAGTTTCTCAAGGCGTAAACATTTAAGTATAATAAATAGCTGAGGTGTGTAGATAGCGACACCTAAGTTACATCGATCATTTTAGCTACTGATCTGCAAGTAATGACATAAGTACGAAATCAACGCCTCTTTTTCTTTTTTAAGGTTCCTTTCCGGAAGGGTAACAAACGGGATCCTATTACTAAGTCTCCGCTGTCCGTCTGTCCATCCGTCCGTCCGTCTGTCTATCAGCGGGCTGTATCTCATGATCCGTAATAGGTAGACAGTTGTTTTCACATAATCATATTTCTGTTGCCGCTATAACAATTAATAATAAAAATAATAAGAATCTTGTACAATGGTACGGAACACTTCATGCGCGAGTCCGACCTGCACTTGGCCGGCTTTTTTATAACTAAATTAATATTTTTGTACTTTTATACATTTAATCGAATCACTAGCTAGCGGATTTTGATATCGAATAATTTACATTCAATGTCACCGAAACCACACGCCTAATTGCTTATAAATAAAATATTATAGAAAGCCTATATATATACAACATAGAGTAAATATTACCTACACGCTAACATAACTGAAAACGAGCTAATTATTTTGTGCGATAAACACACCGTTTTGATAATAAACTTCAAAATACAATATAATTACGACACAAGGATAATTTGTCGATATACTCAAACACTCTTACTTATTTTTAGATACTTGACTGGTTTTTTTTTTAAATAATTAAAGCCCCATTATGTTTAAGTCGGTGATTAAACGTATATACGTTTAATTACGTAATCTACACAAATATTATAAAGAGGTTAAGTTTGTAAGTTTGTTTGTAAGAAGTAATCCCTGAAACTGCTGAACCAATTTTGAAAATTCTTTTACCAGTAGAAGGCTACATTATTCCTGAGTGATAAATGTATTATTTTTTTAATGTGAAATAACAATATTTGTCAATCAAATGTTTGACGCCCAGCGAAGTGGGCACGGGTCAGCTATAGTTAAACATAATGGGCGTAAGTACTTATACCTAAAAAAACTAAAAAATACGTTTTTGCCAGTTGAATTCCAAGAATTTGATGCATACTGGTTCCGTAGTCCATTAAATACAATGTAACCAAATAATGTTATAAACCTATCTACCGGGACCAAATCCTTTTGTGCCTCGAGGCATAACGAGGTTTTTACATTAGCTGGCCTGGGCCAAAGGTACAGGCACTTCGCATGGGATTACCATCCAATAAAAAAACGAGGAATGGACGGACTGCGGAAAAGATTTTTAAAATGTACAAACAGGATGAAAATTTTGAATTAAAAAGAAAGACTCAAGAGGCTTTATAAAGCTTTATCCAAAATTGTAGCTTCGGCTACTGACTAAAATTCAAATTTTTCAAAAGTTATTTACCTGGTTCCGGAATAAAAATTTAAAAATACACAAATTATTGCGGATCGGACTCAAATTAAAATACATTTTGAATTATTATTTACCGATTTTTTTTGTATTGTTTGAAAGATTGCAAACAAACAATATACTTATCCAATGTATATTGTTTGCTTTCTTTTGAGAACATTAACCCATGTACACAACCTCTTATAAAATATAGACGCTACTCACACGTCCTATCATCGCACTAAGAAGATTTCCTCACAATCATTATGAAGACAAATACCAGTGTAACGTAGATGAATGGTAACCCTAGCTGGCTCGTTAATTGTGTTTAGGGCGTGATGCATGTCTCGTGTCCCTGACCGCAGCTCGAGCCTCGACGCGTTCAGCAACTGAAATTAATCTCTGTTAGATCATATTATTTTAATCGTTGAACCCTGGTTTGGAACGCGTGAATGGCTATTTCATTAGGGATTATGTTTTGGGTGTGTAAAAATATGTTGTTCGATCTTCTTGCAATGTGACACTTTGTCATTTTGTTTTTGACCTATTAACCCTACTACCCTAGAAGGAGGGTAATGTTTTTCGAGAATATGTATGTATGTGTGTATGTCTATTTCTTTGGCACGCGCTGTAGCCTAAACGGCATTATATATATATAATGGATTTTAACAAATTAGGTATTATTAGATTAGAAGTGTAGTCGTATTTTTTGTGACCTGGTCAAGTGGGGTATCAAATTAAAGAGCTCGAGAAGACGACTCCAAAATGTTAACTCACTTAAATGTAGGAAATAAAGAAACTTTTAAATTGCTTTTTATCAGTCGGGTTTTTTGAAAATTGTTATCTTGTTTCATGTATTTATTTATTGTACAGGTGAGTCTTTTCAAAGAAACTGTACGTAATTAGCACATCTATACCGAATTCAACAGGTTTTTGTGTGATTAGTTTCAGTGGCTATATTTACCATTAATCACTTTTTGGTGCTAATTACAGCTATAATCTATCCCTAGAAGAAATAATTATGGTTATAATAACAATATTAATAGCTGTATGTAATCCAAATGGACGCTGCCGCAACGCAAAGCAAACAACGAATTAAGGGTAAGTGAAAGGGAGGAATAATTTGACAACGATATACAGACCAGTATTAAATACCCTATGTTACCCGTCTCATTTCGATTCTCTCCAGATTTTTTCTCGATCTATTCCTCCCTTCGCACAAGAACTCACAGCTTAATGCAAAAGTAATTATTCAAACACATCTGTTAGTTCGCAATGGAGGGAACTGTTTTTGCCTACACCGTCTTATATGAACAATGTAAAGGTGCACTCACACTTCTTCAGTCAGACAAAGATTACCTTAAAGCCACGGACACGAAGTCAGCGGGCGCGGGGCGGCGGCGGCGGCGCGGCAACGCACCGGGTTAGACTGGTGCGCATCGCTCGTACGCCGCTCCACGCGCCGCTGCCTTCGAGGCCAGTTCCAAATAAATTTAAGCATTGGAACGGACCGCAAACCACGCCGCCGCCGCCTCGCTACCCGCTGACTTCGTGTCCGCGGCTTAAAATTTTTGTGCCATCAAAAACAAGAAGTTGAAAGCTTGAAGATAGCCAGTTGTAAGCTCTATTTCTAGTACAAAGTAAGTATGTATAGTTTGGATTTGTATTCTAAGTTTTATAAACTTCAGTGTAGAGAAAATGGATTACAATTATCATCATGTTTGCCGAAAGGCATCTACAGCTGGACACACATCGACCGGTCCTGAGCTTCAGGACGTATAAATTCGTTCATATTACATTCTTACTTATTAGTTTTGAACTTTTTGTTCGTGAACATTATCTGAACATAATTATACTGGGTGTAAGGGGAACGCTTCCGAAAACGGAGACAGGTGATAAAGCTAGTGAATCTCTACGATACCATCAAAAAATCTGGAAAAAAAAATAGTTTTTTACCTAATTTTATTTTAAATTTGTAGCTTTTCGGAAAATCGTGACGAACAATGCAACTCTGCCACCTTCAGTTTGTGTGCACATACCTTTACACCGTCTTATCTTCCATACTTCACGCACGATGAAGCAATGGATTCCACAGGGATTTGCTCTAAGTCGTAAAAATATCTTCGAGAATATTTCTGGTGCATTGTTTTTACTGATAAAGTGGAGATTATTATGGGAAAACATCTCCTTATTTATTACATGTGGGAGGAATAAATCGCGGAGTTACTGGTTCGTGTAAACATTGTCGCTTTGTTTTAATATTCCGAGTGTTTTTATAAACATTTATTGTTTCTTTACATGGCATCTTTTGTTTTTTACGTATCTTCTTCCGGTCTGTTTCCGTTTAACCGAGAGTAGCTGAAAAATATAGAAGTTACGACATCCGTACTAATATCATAAATGCGAAAGTAATTATCGTCTGTCTGTCATTTACCTTTTCAACAAACAATGACGTTACACATAAAATAAAGGGTACTTTTTACCCAACTACTCCAGAAGGAGTGCAATGTTTTTCGAGAGTATGTATGTATGTATGTATAATATGTGTGTATGTCTATTTCTTTGGCACGCGCCTAGCCACGGAGCCTAAACGGCTTGATGGTTCTTACTAAATGAGCTAAGCTAGATTGGTCTTGACCGCTGAAGTGACATAGGATATAAGATTTTTTTTAAACAAACAAATTGGTGACCGCATTAGGTCACCAATTAAGGTAAGTGTATTCGTGTGTTTTTGTGACATGGGCATGTGGGGTATCAAAATATCAATAGGTAATTCCAAAAATATAACTTACTAAAATTTAGGAAATAAATAAATTGAAAATGTCAAAAAAACCCGACTGATAAAAACAACTAAAAAGTTCCAAACAAGTCACTTTTCGAGCAGTCTCATGCAGTTGGTGGCATAAAATTTGTGATTGAACCAAAATACCTGCTTAAAGTAGCTTGTTTGGAACTTTAATTATTTTTTATCAGTCGAGTTTTTTGATATTTTTTTATTTAATAAGTTCCCTTGAGATCATTTTCGACATTCACAAGGGTGAATCCGCTGGTAGAAGCTAGTTTGTTAATATCTAAGAGTGTCTGATTTAATTCACCTTTGCATTCTTCATTTAGTCACACGCCAACTACGTTTTTAATCGTGATTTCTCTTTGATGTTTGAAATAAGGACGAACCTTCTTATTAGCGTGTCTAAATTAAGTAGATCCCTTGCTTGCCTGGCTCAGTATCCGGTCCGCTTGTCCTATTATCGATCCTTATTATATGAGCAGCTTATTCCTTCTTATGAAAGCTTTTATACTTTCCTTACATAATTCTTGATAAACGTAGTCACGTCGAACCAAAGCGTCTTTATCTACTGAAGCATTCCAAAACCTCAGCCAGAAGACCGACTAATAAACTCATACCAACTTAATTTTCACAATTTTTCAGTATTCGCCAGTCTTATAACTACGTACCAAGGTTCAAAGTGGTGTGAATATTGGTTCGAAAACTGCAAAAGATGATTGGTTTTCATGAATTGGCTTCAGTCAACAAACAGGGTGAAGCTAGACGAGTATTATTGTTATAGTTATTGTTTCTTTGGCGCTAGTAATAGCTGGCAACACTTAGTTGGGTACAAGACTAGGGTAATATTTATACAGGGTGATTGCTTGGCGTTATTGCTTAAGATATTGGGGAATCAAGGTCGGGGAAGGAAGCAAATATCGTGGGCGTCTTAGAATAGAAGTTTGATAAAATTCCTTTCCAACAATTTAATCAAAATTCTATTCTTAGATTTAAATGAAATTAAGTCGGGATACTATTTAAATATTTAACGTTCGGCTAGGCATATAAATGTTATATTTACTTTTATGTACATAGATAAGGCTTTTAACTAAAGTATTTTTTTATAATAATTGATGGGTGTTATGAAAGAAAAGGGAGTGAATGATAGCGTGAAGGTTGACTGGGACCGACGGGGAAGAAGACGTGATGCACCGACGCCAAGTATCACGAAGCAAGAGCCGGAATAATATGAAGATGATCATGATGATAGGTGTGTCATGTCATGAATCTCTATGTTAATTTTGCGATCTTTTAATTTCAAGGAGAAATGTTTTTTTCTTTTATTTTCATTCCCCAGGCAATGACGTCCATTTATGGAATCAACGCTGTATTTTTATATTAAAAATAAACAAAGATACTGTATTATTTGGTAACTTCAAGTTCCTATCAAGAACCAATTAAGAACTAATGTAGGTATCAGCCGATACTGTTTTTTACATATCATTATAGACAGCTGGTTCTCATCCTGCGGAAGTCATAAGAAACATCTGAATTAAACAGGTTAGCCTGGTGGCAGTAGACAATGGCTGGCCACCTGTCAAGTACACGTGTTCATTAAGAGATAATTATACTAGATATTGTGCCAAGTTTCATAAGGATTAGTTACAATCATACTAATATTATAAATGCAAATGTTTGTAAGTTTGTCTTTCAATCACGCAAAACGGCTGAAGGGATTTGAAGAAATTTTGCACACAGATAGATTATAACCCTTTTTTTTGTGGAGTGAGAAATCATGCAATGACTTCTACCGCTCTGGGTGGAGCCGGAGGGCGTGTCAGACTTTTACTGACTAAAACCCACCCCTGTTCCTTCAGTTGCCTGAGTGCCCAGGGGCGCGGTAACTCTGTTTCGAATTTATCCACGACCCCTAGGCAGGCATAGTCCATGACGGGCCCCTTCAGGTACTGCTGACATCTCTTTGAGGCGCGCGCGGAACACTACGCGCCGTGAACTCTCGGGCCTGGTCCTGATCGGACGGCGAGCTACCCACTACACGCCTCGTCCGCAGACCCGCGCCTTCGGTGGCCGGAGATCGTCCGGCGACCCCCGACGCCCAGCGTTTCTCCTACGGCGGCTGCTGCTGGGGGCGGACTCTGTTGAGTCTCCCTCACCCGTTCCACCTCCGCCTTCGGGACCTAATTGCTTCGCAGAAGAAGGAGACTGCTTCCCATTCCCTTTCGCTCTGTATCATGGCCTGGACCAGGGCCGGGCGCGAGAGGTCGCTGCCGCCGATCGCCGCCACGAGGACACGGCGGTGCTCCGCCCAAGTGGGGCAGAACTCAACCGTATGATCCACAGTGTCGTCTGGACGATCCGCTAGTGGTGACACCCGGGCGTTTCTATCCGCCTTACCCGACACAGGAACCTCCTGTAACAGCCGTGTCCGTTGAGGAACTGCATCAGGCGGAAGGTGAGGCCGCCGTGACTCATAAATCGTGGGTGCGTTGACAAACAGGTAAACTCACATTAATAAGATACCCAGACCCGGAACAACTGCCTGTAGGCGATACAAATATTTATTCCGTCTTCTTCTTCTACTTTTCGTGTCGATTTTAACTCAAATTTTGTCCGACCAGCATTTGTTCCGTGCGGGAATCGAACCCGCAAATGCAGCGCAGCACCCAATCGCTCAACCACTTCGACCGTGTCGACTAAATTTAATAACATTAGTGTAGACGTAAAGTCCTATGGCTTCCCGTATTTTGGACCCTTGGATCAACCATTAAACCTTCGGGCTGTAAGTTTAATATTTATAAAATATGTAATAAAATACATAAATAACGCTTGATGACCTCATAGCGAGCGCCATTTGCAACACATTTTTGCCGTAGATTTTGATGACGCCATTACGTAGGGTAAACGGCGCGATGGCTGTCCATCCGAGGGCTGTCGTTCGATTTAATTTAGCGCACCCGCGGTTGGCCACGGTTAATTTGGAAATAATTTTAGCTCTCCCCTAATTGCGGGGTTAAGAAAGAAATTGTATTGCTGTTGTGTATTTAATGTTAGAGAAAATTAAATAAAATCAGAAAGTAAAAGTTATTTCCTGAAAATATAGCACATTATTATTATATGATTTTGTAATCCAAATCATAGACAAGGAAAATCTAAAAAACGTTTTTGTTTTATTTTGTTGGTCAATCACGTCTCAACGACTAAAACTCTGGTACATCATGACATGAATTAGGACATCGATACTTTTCATCCCGGTAGCAGATGCTTAGTACGTTGGGCATTTTCGAGATGAGAAAAAACAATTGCAATCGAGCGATAGCGTCACCAATGCATAGCACTTCGTAGCATTCTTGATTGTTTTTTTTTATGAATTTAGACCTTATGGATCTTTCTTATGGCATTTTTGTTCAAGTTTTCACTTCTGTCGGCACTCCCAGAGTGCTACTGTTTTTTACTGTAGGTGGGTGAAGCCGCAGGCAAAAGTTATTTAAAAAAAAACTGTTGTATGTGTATATGTTTAGATCACTTTTGTTACTGTCCGTGTCCAATATTCCAGAACCGCCAGACATTAGGTACTTATTTTCAGGTGAATAAACAGTTTTTCTTTCTTTCTTTCTTATTTGCTGATGAACAAAATGTGCGGGGTTAAATAGCAAATGCAATCTTTGTATGTACGCAAACCTGCTAGCTTGTGCCGACGACCAATTTTCTTTTTATTTTGCTAAATAGTTTTGCACCATCCCAGATCATTATCGTTATTTACACCTATTAAATAAAGTATGCCCAAATTTCGGCATTGTGAATAGAATCTACATCGAGGTGGAGACCAGCTCTATTTTATTATAATAATTGAAAAAAATACCTATATATATAAAACAAGCAATATTTTTATCTTGCCGAACAGACAAGCAAAAAAAAAAAATTTGTGTGTGTACCTACTTATGTACCTACGCACGTAAGAAGTTATACTTCTTTGGCGTAACAAGATAAAAAACAAAACTGTCACAAAGTTTACAAAAGGAAAACAATAATTCTTCATGAACCACAGACCATAGCTAACTTCAGGGTGTCGGTTCTAACTAACTTCAGGCTGTTGGTTTTTTGTGATGGTGTGCGCGCGCATCGTAAAAATTTACTCTCATCACTTTTCCTTAACGCGCCAAAAGAAGTATAAATTCAAAAAAAAAGTGTAGGTAATGCTATCACTGATAAATGAATAAACAACTATTACTGTTTTCAACACCGCTTCCTAATTCCTATCAAATAAATTGCGTGCAGTAGCACTGGCCACACATCGTCGCTTTTCTTACGAAGTGACCTAACTGACATCGAGTATATTGTTCAGGAGAAGCTTTTTCCGGTTGCGCGCTCAACACTGTTACAGTTATTAATCACGTACATCAGAGTTGCTGCCGTGATTAAGTTGCGATTCTGCCCACTACATCCATCCGCAAACAAATATATTTGTTTTAAGCCTCTGTCATCATTCTGCTTTAGGAAAAATTTGATCATCCCCTTTTGCTTTGGCCTTCATGTCACGTATAGCAGTGGACGTATTTTCAGTTACGCCACAGGTATTAGAATAATGAAGTAGCAAAAATCCCTCTTATAGCCCTAAGTCAAAATACATTACTTCGTAAGATTTATTTTTCGCAAATGAGCATATACGCCATTGTCATAACTAGTAAACGGTAGAAGATATCAATATGTCGATTGGACAGATCGATAGAGCTTCAAAAGTACACTATCATGGTATTTTTAGTGCAGTTACGTCAAAAATGTCAGTTAGGTCACTTCGTAAGAAAAGCGACAACATAAAGTAAACAACGAACAAAACGGTTTAAATGACAACAGTTACGTTTACGTGTCGATGTAAACAGAAACGGTAACTCTTGATTCACAGACTTCCGTACAAACTGATAGCGGTTTGGACTATACATAATAGTATGAACTATACAATAGGGCTGGCACAAGATATCATGATGATCTTAACTATAAATAGGTAAGATAGAA
Organism: Polia nebulosa; assembly: GCA_951329385.1. Classification (NCBI taxonomy): domain Eukaryota; kingdom Metazoa; phylum Arthropoda; class Insecta; order Lepidoptera; family Noctuidae; genus Polia; species Polia nebulosa. The sequence continues at coordinate 13,112,948 of OX589598.1, forward strand.
CGCCTTTTTTGTGGTTTGGGAAATCATCCAATGACTTCTCCCGCTCTAGGGTGGAGCGGGAGGGCGTGTCCGACTCTTACTGACTAAAACCCACCCCTGTTCCTTCCCTGCCCTGAGTGCCCAGGGGCGAGGTAACTCTGTTTCGAATTTATACTCAACCCCTGGGCAGCCATCGGCCATGACGGGCCCCGTCGTTATTGCTGACAATTCTTTGAGGCGCGCGTGGAACACTACGCGCCGTCGACTCTCGGGCCTGGTGCTGATCGAACGGCGAGCTACCCATTACTCCCCGTCCGCAGGGCCGGGTAAGATAGAACGCCTAGTGGTTGCATTACCCAGGAGTATGAGAAATAAAAATAAATACAAACAAACGCATAATGCAATTTCCTTGTATCGAATGTAGCACCGATAAGTCGATAACGGAACCTGGATAAAATTCTTCTTTATTTTTTGTAAAGATTGAACATAAAATAGGGTTTAATTTCAACAGACTATAACTACAATACAACTAAACTAAATAAACTAATGGGTATATAAACAAACTGACAAAAATTTGTAATGGCATTCTACTTCCTACATCCTAGTAATCCTACTATATAATATTATAAATGTGAATGTAAGTTTGTTTGTTACGCTTTCACGCGAAAACTACTTAACTGATCATCATGAAACTTTGTATACATATTCTTGGAGGTATTAGAAGTAACCTATGACACTTTTTATGAAAAAAAATCTTTTTTTTTTTACGAAAGATACACAAACGCGGGTGAAACCGCGGGCACAGCTAGTAATATTATAAATGTGTAAGTTTGTGAGGATGTATGTTTGTTACTCTTTCACGCAAAAACTACTGAACGGATTTTGATGATACTTTCCAGTAATATTGATTATACGAGTACATCAGAATAACACACATGCTATTATTTCTTTTATAAAGTACAAATAACACGCGCGAAGCCGCTGGCAGACGTTAGTGCATTATAAATGCGAAAGTTTGGATGGATGTTTCTTACTCAATCACGCCAAAATGGCTGAACTGATCTAGATGAAATTTGGCAAAAAATAGGCTTCTTTATATTGGGATAATACTAATTGCACGCGGGAGAAGCCGCTAGCAAAAGCCAGTTTTTAATAATAGTATTTCTAAGCATCATCTCTAGTTGATCTCCAAGCTGCCACAAAGAAAAATTTGCACCTTTATTTCAACAACAATCAGAGTCATTGCAAAAGCCTATTTCATGCATTTTTCTACGAAGCTTCATTGTTTTCCCTGTCCTCTAAATTGTAAAATGTTTCTGTAATTTCCTTGTCATTGTTGGTAAATGTTTATTTTTGTCATCAACTATCTCTGAACACTGCTCCACCATCCTTGGGCTGTATAACTATAGTGCATTCACTGCGAGATTGACTCGGTGTGGGCATTGTTTGCGGAGTTCGCTCGCAATCACTCAAAAGTACTGCCATTTTGATGAGTGCTGGGCTTGTAAATAATACACCGCCGATATCGATATATATAATGTGTAAGTACATACTATTTTTGTAATAATTTCGGGTAGATTTGAAGTTGTTTGAAGTGTTCAAATCCGATAACTTAAAATAAAAACAAAAAAATTAAAGAAGGTAAACTGATACTTAACATGGCTTTAGCCATGCTAATTGAGTCCACCATACCAATTCAAAGACCAAAGCCACAGGCCTTTCCCTTCACCAAAATAAAGATATAAACGTGAGCCTATGTTTATTTGGTTTAGGCGTAGTCCTAGTTACACATATAATATAACACATGATACGTAAAAAATACTTTCATGTAGGTAAGTACATGAGATTTACGTACAACAACTTTATATGTTTCATTTTACTCTTCTTCTACATCATAGTTTCGCTGGCAGGACCGTGTATTATTTTTTTTTACCCAAAAACTAAATGCTAATATCGACATCAACAAACCACATCACTATAACAAACCTATACAGAGGTATATGAGGGGGTGGTTTTAAGAACTAAAAGCGCAGTACCGCGCTGTGCAGGCGAGTTCAAAACCACAAAAGGCCTCCCGCTACAATGTCTAGCCAGTACAAAGGGAAAATATGAGAAACTCAGGTACTGCTCTTCAACGTACAATAAGGTATTACCGACAATAATATTGCTTATTATCTGAAGCTTTCAGACGAAGCACAGCTTAATTTTTATTTGATATAAGCTAGTTGAAAATGATGAATTAAATAGTACAAAATTTTTGCTGATTTTGATAGAATTCAGCGTATACTAAAGAACGTAACTAACCATAATAATTGTCTATAAAAGATAAATTATTCAAAAATAAAATTATTTATTCTTGAAAATTGTTACTTTCCAGTCCCACGTGGGCGCCAATACCTCTCATCATCAAAATTGATAAATAGCGTCTAAGTGACTGAGACTGTGAAAGATTAAAACTTGGTTTAAATTGAACATGTAGTGGAGCCCAAAATACGTTCTTTTAATATTTTTTCATCAATCTACTAATCAGACTGCAACATTTTTTAGACAGTTCTATTACGTATTTGAAGTACCTACATGCTAAAAACTACACATATGTATGATTCCCGAAATGCACGTATTTTAACTGTCTAGGCCACTATTTCCCTTCGTTCAGTCCCCCATTTTAAATCACAGCTCCGCTCTGCAAGCGAACCAAAATCAGGCGAGGTCTGTGGCTAATAGTCCATTTAGGGGTCCTAGACAATTTCGCGCGAACGTCAATCGAGTTCCATTGTTCTTGGAAAAGGGGCGCTTTTCAATAGGTACCAATTTTTGGGAAAGCATTTCTGAAATTTAATTTAAAATCTGTAGAAATGAATGCAATTATCCCGATCCGTGAAATCGATTTGTGAAAGTGTTTTTTTATCATTGATAGCCTTGCGTTTGACCACTATCTCAGCTGATGGTAAGTGATGATATGGTCGATGATGGAGCACGCTTACCTAGAAGTAACCTATTCACTCTTGAGATAAAGAACCCCTGGATGTAGCTATAACAATAAAGGTTGTAGCTATAGGGAAACACAGACTCCGGCATGAAACTTCACTCCAGCTGTACGCTTTTTATTAATTTTCTTTTATTAAGAACTTAACAATAGCATAGTATCGTTTGATGATATTAATCGTTTGCAATTGCAAGTTCCTTAAAAAAATATTCAAAAATATTAGTGTATATGCCACTTTAGTCTATGTTTGGGTCTTTGCCAATAAATAACGTGTTTGACTCTTTCTCAAAACCAGGATTTCAAAAACTTTTAAAAATAAAATCATACATCTAGCAATCGTCTGTACGTATCTAAGATTGCTTAAAAGAGTACATTAATAAAGTGAGCATTTTTCTCCAATGTCAAAAGCTTTCACTTTTCTATAATTTATGAGGCAGAGCGAAAAAATCTCATTACGCTAACACATGTCGACGCTCTTTCGCCTCGTTTTAATTTATCATTCCAACACCTAGCCTGAAAGTTTCATATCGGTACGACAGGGGACCTTTTTGAGATGTCTTCGGGGAAATTCTCGCTAAAGTTCCGCTTTAAATATTTTAATAAACTCGTATTAAAGCCGTAAAAAACACTTTGCGCTCCCGTTTTTTTCTCCTAGCGACACCCTACTACAAAATTTCCAGTTTTGCGGTTGTAGGTAGTGCCTATGCCGAACCTTTGTACAGAGGGTGTTTCATTATTCATAATGCTTTGTTCGGAACTTCGGTCTTCTGGTTTGGGCACGTTTTGTTGTTTTTGACGGTTCATATTTTCATCCATCTGACTCTATGTATATACAAGGCACTTTTGAGTGTACAAATGAATTCGTTATTGAAGGTTTTGAAATAGAACAAATATTATAATACCCAGTGTGTTTTCAGCAGCCTAAACAAACGTTAAAACATTTAATGAATTATCTTACTCACTTAGGGATATTTTAATCTTGAAATAAGGGGCTGGTTTTACAGCCGGGATTTTTATTTTATAAATACATATTTCACAGTGTTTGTTGAATCCAGGATGTAGTGAAATATATTCTGGCATAAAATGCAAGGGAGCACTAAGCGATCCGCTTTACCTACACAACACGGTGTGTATTATACGTTTATGATAATCTTACACCGGTTGCATAATGTGATGATGCTGGGACGACTATCGCAGAGTTTTATATGGTAAATCTGCGTAGTGAGCGGGTTTTATGCGTATCCCTTGAGGTGTTAACGGTATGTTTTGCGTGAAATATGTGGTTTTTACAGAAAATCCGTGAAGGTATCTACTTAAATTCTTGGGCAGTAAATGCTGTGTGTTAAAATTGTCGCATTCAGAACTCATGTTCATATATGTGTAAGTCGTAAAATGAATGGCTCAATTGTACAGTATAGATTCCTTGTACTTTAATTTCTGTTCATTTGCAAAATGTTTTCATGTTCAATTACACATTTACCATGCTGATTATGTTAAACCCTGCCTCCAGATCAAAACCATGGTATCGTCATCCAAAGGCCTTTATCAAAGTAGATATAGATATGTTTGTATAGACAAGACCATGGGCGCCGGGAGGGGTTGTAAGGGGGTGCACTTGCACCTCCCTGGCTTTCAATATTGCATGCAAAAACAGGCAAAATTAAAAAACAAAACATTGCCACTGGGAGTGCCGACAGAAGTGAAAACTTGAACAAAAATGGACAGCAAGCCTCGCGATCCGAGTAGCGAATCGCGTAGCGATCGATTCGAGATATAAAATCATAGATATCTCGAAAACGGTAAGTCCAATTTCAAAAATAACCAAAATTTGGGCTCCCTTTAAAAAACGCCGTAGAAAAAGATCCATAACATGGAAATCATAAAAAAAAACAATCGGTCGGTGACGGTGTCGATCGAGTTCAATTGTTTTAAAGAAGTTTTCAATTCAAAAATCAGTAAAGCCTCTTAGAAATTATTTCTAGCATGTGCTGAATTTTTGACCTCGCTTCGTTTGCTTTTGCATCCCTCTGTTTTAGTCCCGTGTTAGTTCTTTCTCTGTATGAGGCCATTATGTGCTATTGATGCAACCCCCTGAAAATAGTTCTGCCAGCGCTCATGGACATCACTCTCTTAATTAGAGAAGCTTCTTGCGTTGCGTGTATTCTACTCACCTCCGTCCGCCCCACAAATATTTTCGACCATACCAAAAACCTTTGCTATTATTTTTCGCATTGCTGGGAAAGCCTCTTTGTTAACGTCGACGCCAGAAAATGATTTGTTGTGCTTTCGATACCGTCCTCATCTTGTTTCCCATTTGATTTATTTGCCACGGACACCCTATTGGCTTTAAAACTGATACCAGTAATATATTTTTCGGTGTCGTTTTTAAAACAATGTTGGTTCGGTTCTGATGACATAGGATATCGGGTGTTGTAGGTATGTGTCGAATGATAAATCGATTTGATTAAAGAGTTATGTACAAAGAGTTTTAAAAAATTGTATTGTAAAACTAATTGTAAAAATTAAATAGTAGTAGGTAGTAGATTTTATGTAATCTTTTACTATGAGTTTATTTGCCTTCATAGCAATCTGCCCAGGGGTTGTGGATAAATTCGAAACAGAGTTACCGCGCCCCTGGGCACTCAGGACAGGGAAAGGAAGTGGGGTGAGTTTTAGTTAGTAAGAGTCTGATACGTCCTCCCGCTCCACCCTAGAGCGGGAGATGTCATTGGTCGATTACCCAACCCACAAAAAAAAGCCTTCGTAACAATGAATTTTATTTATATTTAATGAAACAGTCAAGAATTGAAATCTAAATCAGTTTAATGCAAACGCTTTATAGTATGTGCCAGATACGAGTAAAATAACGGTCATTGACCCACCTACATTTACTGACATTTATAATTTGAAAAACGGAAATAATGACACAAAGCTGTCCAGAATCAACATCTCTTGTGATACTTAACGATATCTAATAATGAAAAACCGTCGCGTTCATTTATATGGCAAAACCAGAAACCCCCCTTTTTCAATGCGACAACGCGATCGTTCGCCATACAAATAAGCACGATGATTGCGTATTCGCGCGATGGTCGCGTTATATTAGGACGACGCCTTAGACTACTACCTACTACTGCACAAACATGTTATATTTATGAATCTTGAATCCATAAGACAGACCAAAATTTAAAAAATAATTTCTGACATTAGGCAAAACAAATGTCTAGGTGATTGTGGTAAGTGCCTAAGCCTCTGTTCAGCACTCTAATTAACGTAACGTGTCAGGTTTAATAAACAATTATTTTTTTTGCGTTTTAATAATAATAATTAATATTATAATAAGAATTATAATTTTTAATGATCATTTTTTTCGTCAAGCCTCACTGGTGCGGCGTAGAGTTGTGACGGGGTCATGATGATTTCAACGTTCAATTTATTATTTTAAAATACATACGTTATCTATATTCTACATAATTCAGTTTCGTCTATTTTATCCAGCAACCTTTGCAGCTTAGAACGGCAGCTTTACAATAACGTTATAGTCGCATAAACGGTTTACCCGTGCATATAAAACAATAGACCGCAACGGATTGGCTGGTTTGAAACAAAAGCAAAAAGTGGAAACCGGGCTTTAGATTGAACTGTGCGTGGAATTGAAAGCATACTGTTAATTTAATTTTGGAACAACGCGGTCTCTGTTTGATCCTGTCTGGCCGTGAAAGCTACAAAACGGCCAGTTTTGTAGGATTATTAAAAATAAAAAGAACTTTATTTTTTTCTCGTATGGGACTTTCTTTTTTCAATAGGTATTCCTTATTGTTTCAGTAAAGGGTCGAATGCCCTCTAAGTATAATACCACTTAGTCGATACTATTATATCTGGGAAAGTGAGCTCAGGGTGTGTCTTCTTGTGTGCAGTTTTAGGTTCTGGTGTGTGTGAAAAGAAAACTGGACCATAATATCTTATATGTTGTATTGTGAATTAATTTTTTATAACTATAAAATTCACTCGCGCCTATCGGCCTGATAGCTGTTTTCAATATCTCTGTATATTATTGTAGTCTTTGCTCTCTGACAATATTATTTATTTTAAAACTAGAATTAATAGTGTGTATTTCTTTTATTTATAACTAGCAACCCGCCCCGGCTCCGCACGGATACAAATTATACACCTAAACCTCCCTCATAAACCACTCTGTCTATTGGTGAAAACCGCATGAAAATCCGTTTAGTTGTTTTTGAGTTTATCGCGAACAGACAGACAGACAGACGCGGCGGGGGACTTTGTTTTATAATATGTAGTGATAGTGATGTACCATGAGTACTAAACCATCTAAAGAAGTCCTGATTAAAGAGTTTCTGCAATACCTACTTAGTTTAAGATCAGAACGATTTACAAACCTTTTCAAAAATCGCCTTAACACGACAAAAAACTGAAAAGTAATTTTAAAGTTTTGACATCTTCCTAATTATTCTTCTTTTGAAAATGCCACCACACACAATCTAGCTTACTAAACGCTTCATTATCGCTAAATCGAAAACATACAAGGTCATTTTGTTCCAAAATACGTACAGGTATGTTGACGTACTCATAAACATTTGAAAAGGGTTTCAGTATCAAAGGCACCGCTCAGCGTTCAAGTCAAGAGTCGAAGTCAGGACCGCATGTAATTCGATTTATCCGCCAGCCAAGCGCGCCACTGTATCCATAATACGATTTCACAACACTTATTACGTTTCAGAAAACCTTTATATAATCTTATTCCATTGGTATAGAGTTTGAAATCAAATAACAAAATCGTATATAGTTTTAAAATGGGAAAATGTTTAATTGTCATCATTCATTTCTTCTTTTAACGGTAGATCTATTAATTGGATTTTGAAATGTGATTACGAGTATGACTGATTAATTGGTGAAAAATTGTTATGTCTTTGTTAGACTGTAAATTATAAGTTTGGTATGTACTTTCTCTATGTATTATCTAGCCAAGAAGATTAATTTGTTGAAAAACATTTTCATATCTGTTACTTTTGGGAAAAAGCCGTGATTTATTTTCTTAATGATTTCTAAGGGTTCCGTACCCGACGGGTCCAAATGAGGGTTTACGACAGACTCACACGGGAGTATCAGCAATAGGGCTCTATTGCTGACACTCACGTGTCCGTCTGTCCGTCTGTCTGTCTGTTTGTCGTCTGTCACAAAATTATGTTCCGAAAAATTTTTCAACTTCCCATTGACCTATGAACTTGAGGTGTTAATGTTTATTATTACGTATATTTTACTAACAAATATCAAAATATTTATAAATCTGATTTTTTCTTTGATAATTCCCTGATTTGGTACGAAACCCTTAATGTGCGTAGTCTGACACACACTTCGCCGAATTTTTAAACTTATATGACACTTGAATCTAAAGATGCGTATACAATTTATAACTTTAAGTAATACACTAGAATGACACATTTACAGCCGGTGCGGGTCGCTAGTTATATACAAATTAAAAGTACAAATTTTTCACTCACCTTGATATCATTTTTTCCTCGTACAGTTCAGTTAGCATTTCTTCCAGATCTGTAGACAGTGTGTTCAGCAACTGTAAAAAATAAAAATAAAAGGTATAAAATAAAGCTTTTCGAAGAACCTATAACGTCGTTATTAGACAGATGCTGTAAGTTTAATTTTTAATAGAGTTAAGTGAAATACCAAATATTATCAGAAACCTCAGTACCTATTAATCTCTAACTAAATATTAAGGTATTGGCAACCTAATCTATATAAATAAAATTCAAAGTCCTGACTGACTGACTGATATATCAACGCACAGCCCAAACCACTGGACCTTGAGACTTGAACTTTTGCACATAGATACATTATACAGTGTAGGCATCCACTAAGGAAAGATTTTTGGAAATTTCGCCCCTAAAGGGATAAAATAGGGGTTGGAAGTTCGTATAAAAAATCTTATTCTGCTTCGGTTTAAAAATTTTAAATTAGCAGAAACGTGTAGGTATCTAAGACAATTAAAATATTCACCATAATTAGTTAGCCAAAACTACCCCTAAATGGGGGCTGAGAGGGTATTAAAGTTTGTAAGGAAAAATCTTAACGCTTTGTCCAATAAAGGTAAAAATCGGCACAAATAGTCTTGATTAAAAAATAAGAATTACGTTTTTTTGAATTTTCCGAAAATCACCACCTAATGAAAACAGGTGCTGAAGTTTACAGGGAATAATTTTTGGCTTGCTTCAGTTAACTCAAAAATTGGTATAAACCGTCTAAAAGTAAAGTAATTTTAACGGGTCAAACGAATTTTTCATAATCAACCTCTATAGGAGTGAAAAGGAGAAAACCGGTATGTGTGAAAAATCTCATTCCTTCCATTTTGAAACCTGAAACTTAGAACTAATACTTATCTGGGTAAATAGTAAAGATTGCAATAATTATTATTGCAATACTTATTTTTTTTAGGGTCGGTTAATTAGTATATGTAATAAAACAGAAGAATTGTGGAGCGATGTTTTCACTTGGCGCAAAAACTACTAAGCCGATTTCGTTCAAATTATGCATAAATAACCTATATTATAGTCTGGTCATTTTATGGGCTGTCAGTTATCACACTATTTGCTATGGGAGGTGAGCAATATTGCGTTATTTGTGTTTTGAACGACACTTTACAGCGAGTTAGATCCCCAGCTGAGAGATGTTGTCAGCCATCAGTGACGGGGCCCATCGTGGCCGGTGCCTGCATGCCTAGGGGTAGCGGATAAATTCTGAAAATGAGTTACCGCACCCCTGGGCACTCAGGCAGGGAAGGAACAGGGGTGGGTTTTGGTCAGTAAGAGTCTGACACACCCTCCCGCTCCACACAGGGCGGGAGAAGTTATTGGATGATTTCCAAAAAAAAGAAAGCTACAGCAAATTATTTTTGTAACCTTTTTTATATTTAATTACAATTATATTTCAAAAATAATAATGAAATGATTTTTTAAGAGGCCGTACACGAAATTTTGCTAATTTCGCTGATTTACGTGATTTAACAGTTAAAATAATATATTTCTAAAAGTTTTAAAGCACAACATGAAAGATCATTTCAATTATGATCTAATGTATAAGCTGGTTTTTTTTATTTTTATTACAATGATGATTAATCGACCACAAGCCGACAACGTTTTTGTGAATTTTTGCTGTAAAGGGTTTAGAATATCAAATAATTCCGAATCGTTTTGACGTCTAAACGGTATGAAAAAATTAGAACGTTTTGTTGCAAAAGTTGTCTACATAATGTATGAATCACTTTTTACACTTTAGATATAAAATTTATGAGTAAAAAAATATTTAACTTAGTAAAATTTTAGAGAAAATAGGCAATAAATTGCTTTTGATTTTGGTTATTTAGAACTCTTGTTCATAAAATAAAATCAGCAAAAAATTGGCAATAAAAATCTTTTAAAACAACCCAAATCTCGACTTATAGATTGAAAAGCAAGCTTCGAATCTAGCTCATACATTACATCATAATTGAAATGATCTTTCATGTTGTGCAGTAAAGCTTATAAAAATGCATTATTTTAACTGTAAAATTACATCTGTAAAATCACGTAAATTAGTGAAATCGGCCAAAATTTCGTGTAGGGCCTATTAGCATAAAATCAATATTTTAATTCGATATTTTTCTAAACGTTTTTGTAAAAACTAACCAAAACCATAATCATCGTAAAATCCATCTGGCGAAAAAGTTATATATATATTTTTTACATCACACTAATATTATAAAGGCGAAAGTTTGTGAGTGTGTATGTTTGTTACTTCTTCACGCTCAAATGGCAGGACTGATTTGGATGAATTTGGTATGTAGGTAGCTTATACCCTGGATTAACACATAGGCTACTTTTTTTCTGGTCTACGCGGGTGAAACCGCGGGGTGCAGCTAGTTATTACATAAAGTTACGAATTTAACTTCCGAAATTAAAATCATTACGCTATCATCAACAAGGAGCCAAGCAATCAAAAATGACGTGTATTAAAGAATCACTATTTTGATATCAGATCCGCAAAGATCACAGCGCGTTGATTTCAGGATTTAATTGCAAGTGCGAAGATGGAAGTTCGAGTTTAGGACGTTTATTTTTTGTTGGTGATTGTTTTTCTTTTTAGTTATTACCTTACCTTACTGTAAAGATGTCATTCGTTTTTTTTTCATTCTTACATCTTATTTATAGACATAATAAAAAAAACTGGTTAAGCGCGAGTTAAGCTCGCACACGAAGGGTTCCGTACGATTTTTATTATTTGTTGTTATAGCGGCAACAGAAATACACATTCTGTGAAAATTTCAACTATCTGCCTATTACGAGATACAGCCTGCTGACAGACAGACGGACAGCGGAGGCTTAGTAATAGGGTCCCCTTGGTTGGTTGGTTACCCTTCAGGTACAGAGAACCCCTTAAAATGGGAAAGAATAGGTTATAAAAAACTTTTTACAAAAAAATACAACCGACTTCCTTTTAAATTATACTAAAAACTGCAAAATAACTTTAATTTCGGAAGTCGGTGTTTCTAGTTTGGTTTCTTCGTTATTTGACACCGACTTCGGAAATTAAAGTAATTTTCCAGTTTTTAGTATTATTTAAAAGGAAGTCGGTTGTATTTATTTTGTAAAAAGTTTTTTACTTTCCACTTTTTAGTTGCTGTACCCTATTCTAAAACCTTATTAATAGTAAAGTTATTCCCGAATTTATAGTCCCAAAAATAAGAAGAACATAGTTGGTGAAATTAGGGTGTATCAGGATGAACTGTACAAATCAGAGCGTATCAGCGTGATGTAATGTTGTGAAGTGGTGAAAACAATATACAGACATGCGATTGCAGCAATTCTGGAAGGTTTGCCATCATTTATTGAAGAGTTCCATTGTGTATCTCCGAATTTCTTCATCAGATCTTCAGAAAATTTAAATAGGACCACATGTGAAGCACCAGCATTCAAATAAAAAAAATAAAAATCGGTTTACCTAGTAAAAAAAAGAAAAAAATACAGTCGAATTGAGAACCTCCTCCTTTTTTTGATCTTCTCTTCTCTTGCCTTCGATTAGATTTAAATATTTTTTTTTGCAAATAGGTATGCAAACAAGAGCAGCGACCAGGCTACATAGTCTTTGCAACTACCACATGACCAAAATCCAATAGTCATGCATTTTAACGTCCATTTATAGATCGCATTTTTACCGATCATGAAAATGGCACAGGCCGTTTAGAAAATCCGCGCCAAATCACGGTCTTGGCATTTTTTTAAATGTGGGTAAGATCAGCTTGCGAATTACTATATAAAACAAATGAATAAGATCCTTTCGGAATACATCGCAAGCACAACATTATTAGTTTTATTTGTGCAGGTTTACGAGCTTGACGCGGGCGAAGTCACGGGCAACAGCTATGTGTGTATATACAATTCAAAGTCCTGACTGACTGAGCGGCGGTTTAGGCTGTGCGTTGATATTATAACCAACGCACAGCCTAAACCGTTGGTCCTAGAGACATGAAATTTGGAGGGTGTCTTCTTTGTGAAGAAAATTCTACCCCTTTTTTGAAAGGGTGAAATGGGTTTGAAAGTTTATAACGAGGGTAGTACTAATTCCTCGCGAACGAAGCCGCTGGCAGAAGCTTGTCCTAACTAATATTATAAGTTGCGAAGGTTTATTTTGTACTCGTTACCTTTTTTTTTATATGGTGTACATAATAAAGAGTATTCTATTCTATTCACGCCGGTACCACTGAACTGATCGTCCTGAAATTGTCAGGGGAACAGAACTGCCCAGGGGTTGTGGATAAATTCGAAACAGAGTTACCGCGCCTCTGGGCACTCAGGGCAGGGAAGGAACAGGGGTGGGTTTTAGTCAGTAAGAGTCTGACACACCCTTGCGCTCCACCCAGAGCGGGAGATGTCATTGGATTATTTCAAAAAAAAAAAGGGAAACAGAAGACGACATAGGTTACCTTTGACACAGGAAAAAATACTATTCCCAGGGAAAGAACAATAACTTTCGCCGGTCACTATAACTTTAGGATACTAGATGACGCTACGTGTCTTTTGAATCATTAATTGCTCCCATGCGAATACGGGGCGGATCTAGTCTATATTTATAAAAATTAATCCCAATTTCCCTTGGTCACGGCATCACGCGTGAACGGTTGGACCGATTTCGCTAACTCTTTTTTGATTGTGTTTGTTATTGTCAGAAAGAAAAAATTAAGAAATTGCGCGGAAAATTAGAAAATTTCAGAAAACAACGATTATTTAAACTTCGCGCGTTTGACAGTCCACAGCTAAGACAGGAGAACGTCAGTCGGATCAGCTAGTTTATTATAAATACAGGTCTTATTTTATGCTAGGATCAGATTGGGCAAAGCCTTGTTGTATCCCTCAAATCCTGAACAAATAGCCCACCAGCACACACCCTAAACCCCTACTATTAAAGTTATTCCCACGGAAACCGAAAAAAAGCAAAACTATCACCATGTAATTTAGCTGAAAAATTGAAATTTCCGCAGTAATACCACATAATCCCCATTATTCAGTCACATTGATTTGTTCGATTTTCTATGCGGCCCCACATATTGGAAACGTACGGGAAATGAGTTAAACCTCGTTCGCCATGGCCTCTAGGTTTAGATATTTGCTCTAATATGTGACATACGGACGCGAGAAATGGCAAGCTTTCAAAGCCTGAAAATAATGAATAAGGTCATGCAATTTTATTAATTGAAAACTCGAATTATTGTCATCTTAAACGAAAGTTATTTGTTTTTAGAAATTGGAGAAGGTCGTTCTTGCTAATAATTATTCTATCACCAATATAACGACTGCCACTACGGTCAATATGTACATATTTATGAGATTGACGGATGAGCTGGACTCCTCCTCAAAGGACTGACACAAAATCGCAGAAAACCGGGGCAACAAAATACTTAGTTCACACGGAAATCAAAACAAAACAACAATAAAGTACTTAGTTCTGAATTCAGATTATTATACACGTTAAATCTAACAATTGATGGACATGGAAATTAGCATTCGTTTGTATTTGGAAATGCGATGATTACCGAGGGACATTAAGAAAATAATTGTACTGTACTCAAGTACAGACTAATCATTTAAAGGGGTTTTGTCCTATAGACAACTGAATGTTATGGATGAGACGCTATGTTATCTTGAATTTAAAATCCGTTAGCCATGCACTGAACTGTCCGTACGACCATGGTAGAGTACGAGTACGAGTTGATCAGTTGGATACTTCCTAAAAATAAAACAACAGTGTCTTGTATTTATGTAAACACGATCACACATCGTCAGCCTATAATGTTCCCACTGCTGGGACGCAGGCCTTCTCTCGGTGAGAGGGATTGGACCGTAATATACCACGCGGGCCCAGTGTGGGCTGGTAGAAGTCACATGTCTTCGAATTTTGATAGGGTCGTAGGTTCGAACCAAGACAGGCGCTTTACTTTGTGTAAATAATTTCATTACAACTGCTCTCAAAAACGGTGCAGGAAAACATCATGAGGATACTGGCATGTTCTAGAACCAAAAACGATAATTATCATGAAATATTGATATAGTTATAAATACATTTATATTTTACGGATATGTTATTATTAAGTACTAATTATAAAAACAACAATAATTTATTATATTACTAGCAACCTTCCGCAACTAGCAACCAGCTTCGTAAATGCACATTATTCGTGATTTTATAAAATTTAGTACTTAGAAGAAGAAAGAAAGAAAGAAAAAGTATTTATTTGCCACAAATTAACGACATACACAACAATATCATTGTGCTAGCTTAACCATAGCTTCGATAGTGTTACTAACACTATCGATAAGGTTCTTATATTTAAATGTTAGTATACAAGTTTAACAAAAAAAAAACTTAATTCTAGTATATCATATATATATAACTATATCAATATTTCATGATAATTATCGTTTTTGGTTCTAGAACAGGCCAGTTTCCTCACGATGTTTTCCTGCACCGTTTTTGAGAGCAGTTGTAATGAAATTATTTACACAAAGTAAAACGCCTGTCTTGGTTCGAACCTACGACCCTATCAAAATTCGAAGACATGTGACATCTACCAGCCCACACTGGGCCCGCGTGGTAGATTACGGTCCACTCCCTCTCACCGAGAGGAGGCCTGTGTCCCAGCAGTGGGAACATTATAGGCTGACGATGTGTGATCGTGTTTACTTATATACAAGACACGGTTGTTTTATTTCTCAGGAAGTATCCAACTGATCAAGTGTGTGTTTTTTTTACTTGGGGTACTTTTTAGGTACAATTTTTTGGTGTAATTATATTTTATGAGTAACTGTTAAATATTATAGAACACCCGCCATTTTGATGTCAATATGGCGGTTGTACCTTAATTTTTAAATAATTTCGTTCTGAAGGAGGTACAGTTTTTTCAAACCTAGGTGCTAAATAGTACATTTTTTTGGTAAATAGGCGGATTTTATTAGTTAAGGTACACCCGCCATTTTGACTGACAACTATGGTAGCCGTGTTTGTTTTCCGGTCAAGCGTTATTCCTACCACGGTAGCCTCCGCGGTTTGTTCACTTTAAACCATTTTTTTTTGACTGTGGTCGCGTTGTTTGAGCTTTGAAAAGTAATAGGCCCCGCGCGAACGTAGCAGTGGCTGATCAGTATTTTGACCAAGCATATAGTTCGCGAGTTTTATGAATAAGGCTGGATGTTCTCATATCTAAACACTGTAATAGAAACATAACCTTTGAAGGACCTAAAACACCCTAAACACAAATGGAATGAACTAACTTAACACATTTCCCAGCCACTTATCTACATTTAACAAAGTAACAATTACTTTCTTGTTTTTTATGAATTACATTTCACGGTTCACACGTCCCATCCTGTGTTCGTTCCACTTGGGTTACGACCTTGCAAAGTGCCCTAAGATTTAAACGCACACATTCCAACTCTAATAGCACTAAACCATGGGAGTTTTCATGGTACGTGAAGAATTTAAAAACAATGAATCACAAAGCTGTATTTTTTTAAACTTTAGTTTGGATAACCTCCTACAGGGTGGGTCGATGACCATGATGGAGGCCGCGGGAAACCATTGGATGCAAGAACCACAAGAAAGGAAGAAGTGGCGACGCTTGGCCAATTTCCTGCTGTGCTTTTGGTACAAATTAAGTTTTTTTCAATAAATCTAAACTAAGGTTAAACTTTATATCAAAAAATTTGCTGGTGAGGTCAAAAATGGTGCGCAAATCAACTCTATGTTGATGATTTCTTTTGCAGGACCTTATGATATCAATCATTAGGCGGAAATCACATGATTATCACTCAGTTGACGATGAAATCCTCACTACTTCTCTTCTCTTCTTTTCCCACTTCCTACTATTCCACTCTCTACAAATATTATAAACTAGCTATGCCCGCGGTTTCACCCGCGTTTGTGTATCTTTACTAACTTTTTTTTTCATAAAAAGTATCCTATGTTACTTCTAATACCTCCAAGAATATGTGTACAAAGTTTCATGATGATTAGTCAAGTAGTTTTCGCGTGAAAGCGTAACAAACAAACTTACATTCACATAATATACATATAATATTAGTATGATGTGAAAGTTTAGATGTATTAATAAATTCCACGCGGGCGAAGCTGCTAGCAGAAGCTAGTATTTTAGGTAGATAAGTATGAAAATCCACTTTGTCAAAAAAATAGAACCGCATTAAAAAAAAAAACAAAAAAAACGTGCAAAATAACTTTAATTTCGGCTATCAGTGTCAAAAAACGAAGAAACAAAACCAGAAACACCGGAAACCGGTTCTAGTTTTTGTGAAAAAGTTTTTTATATTTCTCTTTTTAGTTATGGTTCCCCAGCACGCGTAGCATGACCACCCTAGAAACGAGTTTTGTCGACGGAAGAATAGACAAAATGACAGATTGTAGAAAGATTTCTACCGTGTCAAGCGTGGCGATGTTAAAACTGAGGAGAAGAAATGTTTCTATTCTTCAGTCGACAAAAGTCTACAATGTAAAGCATGACGACCAATTTTTCTCTACTTTTGACACATGAGGGTAGAAACATTTTTACTCAAGAAGTGTCAAATAGTCTACATTTCATTAGACCTAGACAAGATCTTTATTGATTTTAAAAACTCAATTAGGCGGCTGTCTCATTTCAAAATTGTGGTGAATCTTCCACAAAAGCCAATAAAAGAAATGAAGTGAGTGTGTGTGTTTGAAGTTTGATTTTAAAAACATGTCTGGGGGCTACCGTCGCCATCGTCTCAGTTTTGTACCGAGAAGAACGAAAGGAAGGCAGAAAGAAACGCCGTACGAGCATTAACGGAGGCTCTCGATCTTCCCGAAAAAAATAAAAATAAATAACTTTTCCAAAAACCAAACATTTGAAAAATGTATTTTAAAGTTTTGTTATTTTCCACATTGTGTAACAAAATGCGAAAATTGACATAACAAACTAAATTTTTCCTATGTTTTATTATTTATTTACTTTGTTTGTTGTTATTTACACAAATCCAACACGATCAGTCTCCACAAACACAAATATTGTTGTAAAACCAACAAACAAATTGGCGGAATTTTGTCGAGTGAAGTTCAGTGGCTGTTTTAATTATTCGTTTATTGATTCCTAGTGGATATTGTGATGTAAAATTGGTGTAGTTTTGTGTCTGAAGGGTCAACGCAAATGGACAATATGTGGAATCATTGAAACAGGCGCGATCTCGGGAAAATGGAGCTTAGAATTTTATTGTAGTATTGACTACCTCAGCGAAGTTTGCCGAGAAGGCTGACTCGACACATTTGCTGCCAAATACTGCAAAAAACATTAGAATGTGTTACATCTGCATTCTAATGGAAAAAAAGTATAAATAACTACGTAAGACTAGGCAATGTGGTCAAAAGACTTTTGCCTTCCCTTCGGGGATAATAAAAAAAAAACAGTCAACACAGATGACAGAAATGACAGAATAAAATTAATACGTTTCGTTGTTGCTTTGAGTTACGTTCAAAAGGTTTTAGAACTTGGCGTTAGACACATTTATTTCGATAACGAAACGTAATATATTATCGTAGAATTCTTAGCTTGTCTACACCACTAACTACCTACCCGTTGCTATGGAAAGAATGAATATGTCTTTGTCTTCGTAGAAATGCGAGTCTACGGGTCGCGCCGTGCTCGGGCAGTAGAGATATAGAGTGCCATAGAAATAACTTTGTCTACTCTTGGTAGAGTAGAGATAGAATTGGTCATGCTACAGGTTGTGTTAACAATACCTACATAAACATATACGATCACAGCCATCGCGAGTCATTTACTGTTAAACATTCCTTGAGAAATATGGATTTAAATAACAGAGTACGGTAAGAAAGCCCATCTAAAACGGATCAGTAGTTTTCGAGAAAATCGCGGACAAACAAGTATACATACATACGAGTACATACAAACGGGTCGACTACAGAACTTCTTTTTTTGAAGTCTGTTAAAAATACTTCACAAGCTGGCTGAACAAAACCGCCGTAAGTCATAAAGTTAGGTACCTATTTGCTTAGTTCGCAGACGGGGTGGCTGTGAAAAAAGTTTGTCAAATAAAAATCTTTTGGTACCGAGGCCATCCACGCGTAGCACCCCACGTGTTAAGCTGACTGTGGCGTTTTATTTACTAGTAGGTAGGTATAGATACTCTATTTCACGAAGGCGGGTTGGTGTTGGATGTGTGTGAAGATTAAAAAAAATAAGTAGCTATTTTCTGTGGCACTGTCGCTCCGAGCTTACACATACAGAAAAAAATGTACACATGAACCTAGACACGCATCCAAGACGGTGCACTTTCGAGAAATAGAGTATCTATATTCTATACCTACCTACAAACCGTGTCCGTACCTAGACTGTGTAGCTGATATTATTACCTTATTTTAACTGAAATAACTGATAACAGAATCGTAATTGAATTTTTCTGTAGACGATTCCATTAAAAAATCTTCTAATCAGTTGCAAAGCAGTTCAGAGGTTTTTATAAATACAGCTATTTTTTCT
The DNA here is from genome assembly GCA_951329385.1 of Polia nebulosa. Lineage (NCBI taxonomy): Eukaryota > Metazoa > Arthropoda > Insecta > Lepidoptera > Noctuidae > Polia > Polia nebulosa. The sequence continues at coordinate 13,132,003 of OX589598.1, forward strand.
ATATTTGTAGGTTTACTGTATGTACCTAAAGTAAAATAGCGTCCGCAAAGTGAAGGACAAAGAATTTGATATAGTTTTTAAGTAAGTGTATACGAGTATCTAGCTATTATTGTATGACTGCGGGGCGGCCTTCCCAAAGTCCTTCCAGACATTTTTCTCATCCGCTATTTCGCTTTTCGGGCTGACCTCGGCGGCGCCTTCCATTTTCAAACATTCAAATACTTAAAAACACAAAATTTATCCTGACCTTGGATTTTCCTGTGTGAAAGTTAACAGAGAGTAGTTACACTTTAACCACTTTAATTGAAATAAATTAATTGCATTCAGAACCAGAACATAAAAAATATGAATTATTTTCTTAGTAGACAGATGGGTAGATTACCCAAGGTTGGTTAGTATTCTCACTTTTACTCCTATTCTGCACCATATTATTGATTTTCCCTATTCACCGATTTTCCATATACCACCGTATTCCAAAATCCTTCAAAACACACTACCACAAGCTCACAGTGTAAAATGTTAGTTCACTACATAACACCGTGTCTTTGTGTGTCTTCAGTTTAAACACCGTCACATCCGTATGTCATGGCGCATGCCCTCAAGTGCGTGTGCTTTGATGGAGAGGGTACTTTGACATAAAACTAAGCCTCTTTTAGTTCGCGCATCTACCTCACTAGAGCATGAAATTGGGAAACGTAAATAGTGGAGGATTTTCTATAGCGGTATGTTTCTGTCGTATTTTTTTTGTAATGAGTAATGACTCACACTGGTGATATTTCCAAAAAAAATTGGTCAAAATGTTCAAAATTTTGTCCCAAATTAGTTTACGTATCGAATTAAAATATTGAAACAACCATTCAATGGTGCCTCAACAATCGAAATTTTAAATATCTGCTGCCATACCTACCCACAACTCTTAAACATTTGTTTAACTAACGACCAAATATTGTTTTCTCCAGTGTGAGACGTTTTGATATTTTTTTTTTTTTAGTTTGATCGTATAACATCATAACTTTTCTACCACAGAGTTCGTAAAAGTAATTTATATTTTTACTCAACACGTTTTCCCATACCAAAATAATTAAACTTTGAACATTTTCCAACAGGAAAGTCGCAGAAAAATAAACCAGAACCCAAAAAATATTGAATTCCAATCCAATTAAAATAGTTCTTTAATATTCCCTCTGGCAATAAAATCGTCGGCGTAATAAGCGTTAATTGTCGTAATTATCTCGGCTGGCAACACCGATGTCCCGGGGGATCTGGCGTGAAGCGTATAATGAATATTTGCATATGAATATTACTTATAATAGATGTAGGTAGGTATTTAATTATTATTTCGTAGGTGGAAAATGCCAGTATTTTATTTAAATTTGGAAGTACCAATTTCAAAAGAGAATTTAATGTGCAAAGCAGATCGATTTTTGGATTTGGTTTTTTTTTTCTTCGATTTTTACAGTCTTATTAATAAAATCTCAGAACAGTTGAGAAGCTATTAACCAGATTCTTAATTCAAATTCTGTATAGAATATTTTTATAAAACCACATCCAGACAACTAGTTTTTGGCAAACGACGATTTATGTTTATTTATTCACCCTTTAGAACAGGCAAAGACATAAGTTGCTCCACTTGACAGTGCTCATAACAAAAAAAAAACAACAATAAAAATGTAATCGTATGCAAAATTCCGTACAAATAACACAACATTGCAGGAAAACTCGACTTTCCAATAATTTTCCTGTCTATCAAGTACCACAGAGGTCATCGTCCTACCGGTTCCATAGAAGCACAGGCCGTTGCTAGGCAATAAAAAGAAACACAAACATAACCTAAAACTTCTTTGAACCTTATCACAAAACGCAGAAGGTTGAAAATGCCAAAGTTTATTTTGTCATCTTGTAGTCCCAAAAGGGAATTTTATTAACCAGGTCAATAGGTGCATTATATGGATCATTAGGACGGTAATGTATTATTGATTAGGAACTTTTTTATGATCGTAAATAGGTACTTATTGTTGAATGTGAGTTATTATTAAGCAATGAAAATGGTCATAAAAGAAACCCCAAACAAATTATACATGATAATTTATGTAAAAAGAAATTTTCCGGAAAAACCCAAATTTAATTAAGTTCTGTAGATAGAATTCAATGAATATTGATTTTGGAAACTACTTTTCTTACTTATAGGGCCTTATTTATAAAAAATACCCATATGATTAGTATAAACATTGAATAGCAGATTCTAAATTCAAAAATTTATATCCGAAAGAAGGATAGATGTTGGTGGGTATTAAAGTACTGACTAAACATTAGAAGGAGGTTTTCTGCCATAAACAGCTGAATTTTATGGATGAAAACAATATCTAAAAAAAAATGAATCCGATAATCAGTATTTAATGAGTCAGTTACCGGAGAAATTGACACAATAGAAAATCTATTGTTACCGTGACACTTGTGTCACGCCAGTACCTCAGAAATTAAGCATATGGTTAGCAAGTTTTATAAAAAAGGCTGAAAAATTGTACTTCCAAACTATCTACTTACCTCTTTCAATCTTCATATATAAGCTTTGTAAATAGACTTTGCATACTTGCAAACTCATGTCTTGTTAGACCTTTTTTAATCAATTTTATGACTTGCTATATTGATACTACCATTTATATAAAGCGTACCATGCAGCCACTGGTCTTTTGAGCTTGGAAGAAAATAGGTCAGCCAATTTACCTAAAATCGTCAATTCAATCTAAAGTCCTCGATTAAATTAATATAGGTTAATAATATAATAATATGAATAGGGACACAACCCCATTCTACATGTGAATTAAACCAGACGTAGAAATTTAAGTTTGACCTAGTGCGTGAGGTTGTCGACATGTGGGTGGACTCAGCAATCATTGTGCCGATTGTCGTGACGGCCAATGGTTTAAAACCATGAGCCTTGAGCAACACCTGAGGAGGCTCTCGTTAGGCAGGATCAAGAGCTTGATTTAGTAAGCGCGTACCTCTGGACACGTCTTGTATTGCTAGGTTTATTCTTTAGATGGAGTCGTGACCTTGCCACCGACGCTGGCAGTAGCTTTAAAATTTTCGAAAAGATTAAAGGACGCCTAAGCGAAGCCTATCAACTTATCCACTTGTTCCCCGTAAATAGCACTCCACTGTTAGGCATAGGCCCCTGCTAAGGTCACGGGCCCTAGCCCGTGACCTTGGCAGAGGCCTATGCCTACAAAACCAACCTGCCAACACAGGCATCTGCAGGAATACTCAACACGGGTGGGTTTTAGTCAATAAGAGTCTGACACGCCCGAGAATTTATTTGACGATTTCCCACACCAACAAAAAAAGACAGGCCTCTACCAAGCTGCACCAAAACACCTGGTCTTCCTTCTTGGGTACCCAGTCTATCCCAGATACCTTTATAAGTTCGTTGGTGCACTTAGGTTAGGGGCCCTCTACTCCATTCTAGGGCTTATCTGTTCCACCGGCTATCACACCTTCGACAAATAAGGCAAGCCCACTGCCAAGACAAGTAATCTATGAAATTATAAAATAAATGTGGAAATTATCCTTAAAGGAATCTCCAAGCATAGTACGCTCCATAGCGTTCTGAGCGAGCCTATACCACCCCAAAATCGCGTCAGCAAAAACAAACTGTATTACGCTTACGCACCGAGTACTAATAAAATGCAGTGAAGTAGGAAGGACGCGCTAAATATCTCGTAAAGCTAACGAGCCTCTCTAATTGTTTGGAAGTGTCCCGCTATGCGAGGGTGCCGCTAGACTTATTATAACTTCTTTATTTCTTTCCATCGTTTAATGTTATGGTACTGATGATATTTCATAGTGTAGTATATGCGAGGAATTGAGACGAATATTCTTGTCATGACGTGGGTGACATTTCATTACAATGTTCATGATCTGTAAGAGTCCTATTAAGCACTGGACAATATCTCGGCAGACCAAGGTAACGAAGAACTCGAATCCTACTGAAAGGAATGGCCCGCACAAGAAGAATTGTGTGGCATAGTCCTCCAAAAAATACAAATAATTTGATATTTTTCAATACAACTTTGTTTTAACGTTTCGGCTTTTGTGGGAAGAGCCAGGTTTAAAATTAATCATGAGACAATAGGGAGTCAATTTTCTATCATTATGAAATAGTATATATCATTCGTTCTTCAACATTTTGACAATATTTTTTGTCTGGAAATCCGACATATACCCCAATATGCAAATGCGTACATTAAAACGCGCATCCCTAGGGTGTCGGTTCAACACCCCGCTTCTGAGTTTATGAATAATGGCACATCCTTACTGCCGCTGTTAAATGACACTTTTTATGCAACACACTTGTAATTTCTTAACGAGTTACTTTATGTCTTGAGACAATAGCAGTGAAGGGGTGCTGAAATTGTGAAATATTAAATCTTAAAAGTACGGTAAACAGGAAGACAGGACCGCCACTGTTAAAAACAGAAAGGTCATTGAAAATTCATTTACCAAAATTTTTTGAAGTCACCAGTCATCAGGTATAAAAAAATCTCAGTTCTTTAGAAGGTCATACAAGAGTTATGGTTTTGATTAGAAATTTTGACATTAAAGAAGATTAGCTACCGCTTATCACATTTTTTATAATTTTTTTTAGAACCAACAATGTCGTCAAATTACATTAAACTAAAATAGTGTAATCATTTAGTAAAAGACAAATAAAAAGTTCGTACTGTATCATAACATTATTAAAATCAGAACTGACATCAGACAGAATAAGCCAATTGATTTGATATAAACAAAACAAAATACAGTACAAGTGTAAAAGAAAAATAAAAAGCTCGATGTGACAATAACGAATAGTGTCACGTTCCGTCTCTTCCAGTCGTAATAAATAATGTATACCCCTTTACTTAATGTTATTTGACACTTGTATTCACTACCAGAGCTGCAGAATTAAATATAACTGAGTATAAAGAATCACTTATTTCATGGTCACACTCGATGATGCGACGACTATTAAGGCTTAGGCGTACATTAAACGGTCATGCAAGCGTCAGTCAATTCCAAAAGTCATGATTGATGGTTGCATGATGCTGAAATCAATGTGTCGAGATTTCTTCATTCAATCACTAGTCTGCGTACTATACGATAAGGTTAGGTATACGTCAGTAACAATCTTGAATGTGATAAAGCTGACAGCAAAACCTACACTGTAAAAAACGCCTTCAAGATTTTTCCTTGTCGTTTCTTTTGACAGAATAAGTCTTGTAAGAAAATTCCTGGAAAAGGGAAAATATACAAAATTATAGGTTTATTTTTTATTTATTCCCAAATTCTGTATTTTAGTATATTTTGAACTCTTCTTTGTTAATATTTTGTGTTAAGTGTTGGCATTTTTTTCCAGTTAATTCTTCCTTTCAAATTGGCTTTCAAGTTATTTTTTTCACCGAAATTCCGCAAGTAAGAGATCAGAGAGTTAATTATCAATTCTAAAAGGTCAAGTATAAAAGGAGATTTTTTTATATTTACAAATATGAAAAAGTGCCCAAGGGAAAAGCTATCAGCATCGAAAAACTCATTAAAAAGTTGTCAAAAGTCAATTACCTACCGTTGCTGAGGCGAAACAAAAATAAGTAAAAGAAAATTTTTTCACTGTAAAGATGGACTTTGAAATCAAATTTTATACGAGCAAATGATAGATAGCTATGGACAAGTTGGAAGGAAACCTTTTTACAAGCTTTTATTTAACTTGCAATGTATGTATGTAACTAAGTTTGTTCGGGTGATCTTGCAACTCAAATTAGACCCACTTCCCGATGTCAGATTGGACTCAAATTTGGTATTTTGGTACGGAAGATGGCCATAGGAAATGCTTAATTGAACAAGATAAACCTATCGAGTCTGAGGTTGATTGATTCGTCTTGAGGAGCATTTTACGCCTAGATGATGTCCAGGGCCTGATGATGAAGCTGGAAGGTGGCTACACCATCTTTGTGATAAAACAACATAACCCCACCGCGTTTGAGCTCGACTGATTCGTCTTGAGGAGCACTTTACATCACATCATAATATCCGTAGAATATTTTAAAACATTACGCCTACTCTATCCACAAAAAAGTTAAAAATAAAAAAGGTAAAAAAATATTTTTGAAAACAAGCTTTTATCTTTGACAAGGAACTAAAAAGTTTAAAAATAAATTTTAGTCAGTATTTGGCGTGTAGGTACCTATATTCTTAAAAGCTTGAGACACTACCCGTTACCTGTTCCCGTTAGTTTACACTGAACGGATTTGGATGAAACTTTACAATAAATATAGCTTATACATCAGAATAACATATAGGCTACAACTTATACTAGGGAAAGTAGTAATTCCACGTGGGCGAAGCCGCTGGCAAAAGCAAGCTTCCCATAATGCCCTTGCTTCAATAAATAAATGAATCGCATACTTTCGTCGCATGATCTATATCACGTTGTAGGTATTGTTTCCCGACCGTGCAAATGAAGAAAGTTGTGCATTGATCCCGTCGTTGGGGAATTTTCAGTCCGGAAAACAAGGCATTTTTTTCTTCTTATTAGGCGAAGGTATACTCGCGTCTGATTTGTTCCGGCATTTGTTATTTTCCCCTATAGCTTCGATTGTTCTTGAGGACCTTTTGTTTTGCTTGCCTTAGCATTTGCTACGGCGAAACTTCTTGTAATTAAGCATTCTTTTTCTTTGATTACTTGGTCGTTGCGATGGTGCTGTTTATTTTTTTTTCCTCTTGGAATTTAGTTTTTTTAATGCTATCTTAGTTTTCTCTGAATTCGAAGACATGCGACACCCTTTAATATAATCAGTAAACTTATTTTATTATTTCTTAATTTCTGCCTCTGGAAGTCTCTCACATTTACCGCCTGACATTGTATCACAAAACACGAGCCAAGTAACTTGTCAACAGCACATTCAAATGACAACAATATTACCATACAGCTACCAAGTCCCATACTAAATAGACCTACGGGGCTACGCTACGTCCACAGACCACCGAAACATAACTGCGGTCACAGCCATTGGCAAAATACATTGTCAAAACTTCCCACACAAACCAAGCTTGCCAATGTGTTTCACTGTTTACTCATAATTATGTAGAAATTGACAACCGGTGACTATTCTCACTATGGCTATGACAACCGGTGACTATTCTCAATATGGCTATGACAACTGGTGTTCAGCAATAATAACACAGGAACTAATATCTAGTGAATAAATACCTAGCGACCCACCCCAGTTTCGCACGGGTACAAATTATATAGGAACAATTAAACCTTCCTAATAAATCACACAGTCTATTGGTGAAAACCGTTTTTGAGTTAATCACGAACAGACAGATAGACGCGGCGGCGGCTTTTTTTTATAATATACTGGCGACCCGCCCCAGCTTCGCACTGGTAAAAATTATACACTTATACCTTCCTCATGAATCACTCTGTCACCCTGTGAAAATCCGTTCTGCAGTTTTTGACTTTATCGCGTACAGACACGGCGGGAGACTTTGTTTTATTACATGTAGTGATGATGTAGTGATATTATACACTATATAGTGGTAGGAGATAATGACTATAGTCCCAGACGGCACAAGAAGTCCATGCTCTGTGGCTACGCCTATGACATGCCTATGCAATGCCTACTGCCTGCCTAGCACCAGATAACGCATCCCGCAAAGGAAACAGCGGACGAGCGGCGCCGCTTTGTGGCGATATCGGAAATTGAACGCCATCCCACAAGCCGGCAACTTTAATCGGGCACCTTTTGTTTGGACGCCATGGCGACGCCATGTTTTGCAGTTGCAGGCTGCAATAATGAAATGTTCGTGGAGTGTTTCAAGTAGAGTGTTGGTAGTAATAGTGGGTATGTGTTTGCCTATTTAGAGTTAGTGTCACAGAGTACATTATAGTTAGTGTCAAGACTTTATTTAATTGTGCGGGTGCATTTGGAAATAGGGTAGCGATTTTTCTAAACATTGCATATACAAATTTCTTCTGTATCGTGGGTGCGTTTATAAACAGCCAGACCCGGAACAACCAGTGACACGCAGCAGACGCAGCGCAGCAGCCAATCACTCAGCCACTGCGCGAATTTATCTATAAACTGTGAGAGACTTATCAAGTTACAGCTGGTCACTACCTATATCACAAAAAAGAGATACAACTTTATGTACAGGTCCCTCAAAATAATTATTTTAAACGGATGCTATTAAAATACCACAGAAAGTCACCATATTTAAATACGTTAAAGTCGACACTAGAAGCAGTGTTTTACTTTGAACTACATATATATACTAGTCACAAAATCGGACAGAATCGTAGCTGAAATTTCACTATTCAGAGAAAGTTTACATTTGAACTTTAGAATATTTGCATAAACCCCCGCCATTAACAGACATTGCAACTTGGTTAGCGAAACTGACAAAGCAGTGCAACCAACTATAAAACACAGAGCGAATGGGTATTTGTGCTTAGGTAAATCTTTGCTAAGGAGAAAATAGTAGGCACATCATATTTTTCCCAATAAAGATTATGGTTTCTCTTGTATTGTGCATCTTTTGTATCTAGTTCAATGATTTGCAGTAACTTGCTTTATTTTTTAGTTACGTCAAATATAGATTTTGGTATATTATTACAAAAAAACCATCAGCTCCCACGTTTTAGTTATAAGCCTGTAATATAGGTACCTACTTAAGCCGGACCTCTCCTGCTCTTACGAATGAAAATTAACATTAATTTACAGTAGTAATAATCTTAATATAACCATAACATGAACGATAACAAAAAAAAAAGATAATGTTACTTAATAAGTAATTCCAATCGTTGAGATACCTACTAATACCTACAACTTTGTTTAACATTTAAGTTGGACTTTATGCAAATATGCATGTATATAAATATGCTTGAAAATAATACCAAAGCAACAAATAACTTAATTACTAACTCTTTGTCGCGCGCAAAGGGTTCCGAGCGAATCACATTTTTAGGGTTCCGTACCCGAAGGTTCCAAACAGAACCCTATTGCAGTCACTCACGTGTCCGTCTGTCTGTGTGTCCGTCGCCTGTCACAACTGTAAATTAAATTAAATCATTCAAATTCAAAAAGTAACAAACAAAAAACCTGCCAAGAGCAAGTCGGACTTGCGCCCAAAGGGTTCCGAACAAATCATATCTTTTTCAAGTTTTTTGTGTAAACTACCTCCACCTTACAGGTTTTCCTGTAATCTTTACGTAAAGAACTACTTTCTGTATTTTTTTCAAAATTTTAGGCCCAGTGGTTTCGGACATAAGGGGGGATGCAAATGCAACTTCAAAATTATCTATTTTAAAATTATTAAAAAAAATATATTAGAGACTTTCACAATGTGCCCTTTCATATGATATGTCACACGGCACAGTTTGAAAAACTTTGATTTTTAAGTTTCCGAGTTTCACCCCAAAAATGACCCCTATATTCCAAATTAATTTTTTTAGGGTAAACTTCCGTGTTTGGGTTACAGATATTCATGTGTGTACCAAATTTCAACTCAATCGGTCCAGCAGATTCAGAGCAAATTGGCTGTGACAGACGGACAGACAGTATAAGGGTTCCGTTTTTTAATTCGAACTTTCGGAACCCTAAAAACAAACAGCTACATTTAAAATAGCATCAGCGCTTCCTCTCCGGCACTGGTAAGGCAACATATCTGCCAGAACAATGCCGGCCGGAGATAAGGACAGTCCAGCCTGGCTGAGATCATCGCCAGCACGGTGTTCAAGCTGGCCTGGCTGATTTTTCATTCGGACTCACGGAACCCAAAACATCTAATTCAGCGTTGTAAATATATTTAGAACAATCTTTACCCGAAATCGAGTGACAGGCAAACCAACATATCAAAAGATAATCTAAAACAAGCTTATCACAGGAATATAGACATTTCTGCCAGCCCCATCAAAGGATATGTGGTCACTGTGAAGTTTAAACCAGGAAATGGAAAATGTCAAATGCATATCGCACGCCTGAGGGCAAAAATTAAATGACATCCTGCAAATTGATTCTGCTTGTGGTCAGTGCATGTTGACAATATTGATATGTAAGGCCAGATATCTGCAAAGGAAAACAAGCCGTAATGACTAGGTTGTTAGTTTTATTATCGTGGAGGTAGGTTTGATGAATCAAATGGGATTCCCTTATTGACTGTCGAAGAGTTTTGTTACTTGAGATGAGCTTAAATTGGATGTAAAATAATGAATTAAGCAGATAAACAGTACATTTACGAGTATTTCCTCATTATTGTTTAAATAAAATTTTCATGGTTAAATTACTAATGTTTCAGTTATATAGTTTTATTCCGAATTAACTTACGTTTTATTCACATGCATTTATCAGTTCGTGTGAAATGTGTGTGTAATTTCCAAACAATGTTTTCTTTGGTAAACAAAAACAGGAGAAAATCAATCTCACACTTTAATATAAACATGAAGCATTTTCATCTAAAGAAACACAAACGATATAAATAACCAATTAAGTTAACGTTTTTTATCAATGTATTAATTTTCACAAATTCCAAATTACATGTTAAACCAATACGAAGAAGTTAAAAAAAATTATTTGTTTCAAAAAACCGTACTGCAAAAATACTAAGAAGTTCCAAACTAGTCACTTTTGAAGCAGTCTGGTACTATTGGTGGCATTTATTTTAGTTCAATCAAAAATTTGACGCCCTTTATTTTTATGCCCCTCATGATAATGGTGCCGATTCTGGTTTGCACAAACTAAACTTAATTTACGCTATTGCTGTCTTTTTCTCTGTAATAAAACAAGAAAGAGATGGACGTAAATTAGAGCTGTCAAATTTAGTTGAACTAATATTTCCATACAAATTAAGGGTACCTACACGTAAAAACATGTCGACTAAAACCACGGTAAAGTGCAAGGGGTAAACTAGTTTGACATCTCTAAATTAGTTCACAACTATAGCCGTCCTTTTCCCGCACTGCCTTTTAGTAAAAGATAGCGATTCTCTAATTTTAGTTTAGTTATTGAACAAGAGAATCCATCCATCTTGCTTTTTTTACATATATATATGTATGTACATACCTTACCTTCATACTGCTAGAAAAAAAAAACTTTTTACAAAAAAAAATACAACCGACTTCCATAAATAATATTAAAAAATGCAAAATAACTAAAAGTCGGTTGTATTTTTTTTTGTAAAAAGTTTTTTACTTTTCACTTTTTAGTTGTTTTACCCCATTCTAAAACTAACTTAATAGTAAAGTTTTGCCCGAATTGATAGCCCCAAAAATAGGGAATTTGAACGTAGTTGGTGAAATTAGGGTGTATCAGGGTGAATTGTACAAATCTGTATACCCCTTCAGAGCGCATCAGCGTGATGTAATGTTATGAAGTGGTGAAAACAATATACAGACATGCGATTGCAGCAATTCTGGTAAGGTTTGCTATCATTTATTGAAGAGTTCCATTGTGTATCTCCGAAGTCCTTCATCAGATCTTCACCAAATTAAAATGGGACCAAATGTGAAGCAACAGCTTTCAAATAAAAAAAAAATCTTCAAAATCGGTTCACGTAGTAAGAAGTTATGAGGTACATAACAAAAATTACACATTAAAAAAAAAAAAATACAGTCGAATTGAGAACCTCCTCCTTTTTTTGAAGTCGGTTAAAATGAACCTCCTTTTAGAGCAGTTGGGTAAAAACACACTACAGTTCCGCACTACAGTACAATATCTATCTTTCTCTCCACTTCTAACAAAGTCTGACATACCACCAACAAAATCACAACTCGCCACCAGTTTCGTTTAACATGTGGGCCTATTCATCAATGTCCGGCGATATACTTATATAAAAACCCTAGCAACTAACTGAGCACTTTATCATCGGCAAGTTGAGTGGAGCCGCGTTATGGCCTAGGAGCACGCAATGGGTATCGAAATCCGACGGATCGGTTACACCAGGTACACTTGAGAGTAAATTATGTGGTGCCTATCTATATACATATGATATGCTTGCCAAAAAGATAGTTAAAGTTTCTTTACTTTGACAGTCTAGCTGTCGCATTCTTATTCATCTGAAATTATTTTAACTGATATTTGAGGTTCAGATAATTATCTAGTAATGTTTAATTTTCCGACAGATTTTCCACAGTAACCTAATTATGAATAAGTACATATTTTAGTGTATTATTCATTGTTATAATAATATATTTTTTAAAGATTCTTTAAAATGATTTGTTTGAAAAAAATATTTAAAAATATGACTAATATGACGTACTTACAGTAATTGAATAAACGAAACTAAATTTTAATAATATTTATTGTTGTATTGTGTATTAGTTGTTGTTATTGTTAGTCTGGCTTAAATAAGAATTTGCTTAAGGTGAAGAGTACAAAAAAAAAGGTAGTCCTCGACATTCAAATTTTCTCACATTTTTTTTGCAATTTGCAGGTCAGTGTCAGGTTGTATCTCGGTCAAAATATGATTTGCGGCCGTAGCAAGTATGTATTTACAGAATTATGATCATTAAAGTCATCAATACAACTCTCTCAGTTAGTTGATATCAAATGTCATGATTTCTTGAAATAGTAATTCCATACATCAATATGAACTTCTATGGTTGTTTTGATGATTTCAATGATTACAGTTCTGTAAATACGTAGATACTTGTTGCGGCCGTGAATCATACTTGGATCAACATACATCCTGATACTGACCTGAACATTGCAAAAAACGTAAGAAAATTTTAATTTCGCGGGTTACCCTGGCGTTTCCTAAACCGTGATCAAATTGTGAAACAAATTGTCTTGTTCGGCAGCTTTTCTTGATATTTAGTCACTGTAATTCTCATTTTACCGCCACTAGGCCATTTTTCTAAATGAATGCCTAAATATGATTGCACAGTGGGATTCTCAGCTCTACTTTGGAAGCAACCAACTGCCGGCCGGGATAGATGTGGGTGGTAAAGAATAAATAACTAATAATTTGAAGGTATATAGACAGCTGAATTTTATGGAGAAGACATATGCTATCTTGAATTTAGAATCCGCTAATCACTATTTAATAAGGCTGCTAGGTGTCGAATAGGGACAGCGAGAATGGGCATAATAAGACTATTACATCCCTGTCTAGTTTCACAATAAATGTCTGCGTCTAGTAAGGAAGTTGTCCCACCGCCGGCGAGAAAGCGACTAATTATCGGCTATTTTGACGCTCATGAAGCCACCACCACCATGTTTTTAGCAAATAAATAATCTTATCTTACAATAGATAAACATTCCGTGTAAACAAAAGAGATGCATATATTAATAGTTGATCGCTGACTGTTCACACTGCCGGCGAGGACTCGCTTCACAAGTTTGAAGCTGACACTTGCTCAGCGACACTCGCTCAGCGATGCTCGCTTGGCGACCTCAACTCACGCCGAGAGAGAGTAATCGCCCGACGCGCTCGACATACTATCAGAACTACACACTCGCTACTCGCTGCTCGCCAACTCGTTTTTAGTTTGAAGCTCTACTCGCTACTCGCTCATCGTTGGAGGTGGAACAAGTGCCTAAAATACCGCATTATCCAGTTTATATTAACTACCCAGTTTACATGAATATTATTATGTAAATCTAGCCATTTACTCCTACGACGTTATAGGTTTTAAATCAAGTAGAAATTATAATTTGGTCGGTAGTGGCTGGGTAATTGACACTCCGTTTATTAATGCCGCTTTGAATAAATCTGTTAGAAGTGACTGGAGGAGCTTCCTGTTTTGTATAAATAGCACTAGCTTAGAATTACTACTTTGCCCACTAGAAATTATTAGCGATTGTACTATTCCAGGCTATAACCTATCTCTTTTCTAATTTTCACCCAGATCCGTTCAGCCGTTCTGGCGTGATTGAGTAACAAACATCCATTCAAACTTTCGCAATAATAACAATTGAGTAGGATAATAAATATTACGCCATTATTCCCAGAAGGAGTAAAGCTGAGGTGAATCCGTATTTTGGCGGTCGTCATGTTTTACTTTCATGTTCTAGTGGGCGAGCTCATTGTAACAAATCCTAGTCTGCTGATTAAGTTTGGGCCCGTTGTGGGAATCGAACCAGGACGTTCAGCAGTTCCACGCCCGACTAACTAGACCAAAGAGTTATCAGTCAAAATAATCAGATGGCAACAGTGAGCCCTAAGTCTAAAAGTAGCGTTACAGAAGTAAGAATGATTTTAAAAAATCTTCAAAGTGACTTTCTTCGTAATTGAGGATTCGAAGTTGTGATTGTCATAAAAACAACATTTTACAAAAAAAGTACGATAAGTTATTAACTACAAGCAATTAATCTGGCTCATCATCATTTCAGCCAAAATCCATCTAGAAACCTAGAAGTAGGTATTTTTTATTGACATTGATCAATCTTTTATGGAAACGTACCTTCATGTAAGATCCTCCAGCCTTCTCCTCGTAATGGCGCCTGATGTACCGTTGGCAAATGTTCGACATTTTCCACTCTGAAAAGTACAAAAGCCTTGTTAGTTCAGACAATGGAGTCGTTATTTTTAGACACTCTTAACCAATGTCATTTCCATCATTGTATAGACACCAATTGCTATCCACGGGATGTAAGTAAGTAGGTGTCGGAAAAATGGTCGATAATCGTTAGATGTTTAAAGTTAGGAGGAGTGGGATATCCCTTGGGGGTTATAAAAACAATATAAAAGGACCTCGTCTTGGGTAAGCCTGAATTTAAGGGTCGTTCTTTTCAGCGTCAGGAAATTAGATCCAGTAGACCTATCTGTATATGAAACTGACTTTTCTCCCTGGTTTCGCTCTCTTGGCTTATCTCAGAATATTTTCGGGATAAAATTAGCCTTTAAAACTCGAGATAGCGCCACAAGTACTTAACAGTAAAAAAAAAAATAGATCACCCTTTATAAAAACACAAACAAAGTTTGTTATATTGGTTTTAATAACAATAAGTTTAAGAAAAATAGAGCCAAAAGTTTTTATTGCCAAGACTGCTGTCTTGAGATACTAGTTAGAGTAGCACGTATGCTCATATAACTAGGTATAGTTACATATATTGCCATAACTAAATTCCTTAGCAACAGCGCTAATACTGAGGCCATAGCAGGTTTGCGTCAAAGGAAATTAGCGCATGAATGGCCGTCTAATTGCGAATATGATTTCCTTTTAACATCTTCTGCGAATAGCTGAAGCCAATAACATGTTATTTTAGCATCTTCGTGACATTCCTCAATATATTGGAATATAGTATTTTATTAGTTTAACCTTTGTTAAACTAATAAAATACTATACTATATTACGTCTAATGACTAGCTTCAGTCTGCGGCTTCGCCCGCGTTAGAGTCAAAAATTATCCCAAGGAACATACTCTCGAGATAAACTGAATCACATGCCTAATTCCAGGACATCGTTCTCCCCAGATGGAAAGTATCCTCGAGGATTTCCGAAAAAGGACGTGTCCTTTTTTGTGGGGTCTATCCATGTGCCAAGTTTCAACCAAATCCGTCCAGCCATTCGCATCACCCTCGCATTCATATTCGCATTTATAATAATAATGTTATAAATGCGAATGTGAGTTGGTTAAACAATCCTAAACAACCACACGATGCTAACTTAGTTACCATCGCATGGATGTGTAGGCTTATTATTTATAAATATACTTATAGAGATGTCTATGTATGTGTGCATATGTGCATATCCGCAACACTAGAAAATCACTTCAGGGTCATACAAAACCACAAAAGCATGACTAATGCTCCAAATCCTACTGTAACGGTTTTTCTCAATAGCAGACTTTACTAGGTAGGTATGTAAAGTTAAGACAAGTTTCAGCGTCCTTTGTAAAATTCATGAAGCTGCATTTAGTTCCTATCCTACGATCCACGTTATTTCTTTGGGTAAGAGCTGTAATTAGTCATTGAACCATTGTTATTTACCCGGTTCAATCATTTCTACATCTAGGTCGATACTATAGTGTCTATGTACATTTTGTACATAGTTACCCAACAGTACCGGTGGCTTAGATAAACCGGCCCATAGTGAGTCATTCATTGAGGGATCAATCAGTTACAGTAGTGTCATTGATTTCTATTGTTCTTGAAGTTAGAAGGACAGATAGAATGGTGTTTACCAATTTCCATAACATTTTGAAGTAATTTTGAAGACATTCATGTATATCATTAAACGAATATTTTCCTATGATTCATTTACATAATGTCTCAATCAAGTCTGTATACCTAGTATGATATACAAGGTGGAGACGAAAAAGCAAAAATAAATAAAATACTGGCAATACTTATCATTATGAACAGTACATTTTGTTGAGTAGTAGCATTTTTTGTTGGTACGAGTTCGTAGCCGACTGCAGACAGCAGCAGCAGGCGACATGTCGCTGCAGTCATGATTCCGAACAGCCTAGGAGCACTACTGATAAACGGTCAGGCGACAGTGTCGTACGTACCCGGGCCTGCGGACGGCGAGTAGTGGGTAGCTCGCCGTCCGATCAGCACCAGGCCCGAGAGTCGACGGGGCGTAGTGTTCCACGCGCGTCTCAAAGAGTTGTCAGCAAAAAGTGACGGGGGCCGTCACGGCCGATGCCCGCCCAGGGGTTGAGGATAAATTCGAAACAGTTACCTCGCCCCTGGGCACTGGGCTGGGAAGGAACAGGGGTGGGTTTTAGTTAGTAAGAGTCTGACACGCCCTCCCGCTCCACCCAGAGCGGCAGATGTCATTGGATGATTTCCCACCCAAAAAAAAAAAAGGCGACAGTGCCGTCGGGCGACGTGACGTGTCGCTTGGCAAAAAATTTCATAGAATTACATAGAAACCAGTAGTGTCGCGGCGACACGTCGCCTGTTGCTGCTGTCTGCAGTTGGCTACGAACTCGTTTATGGAAACATAAATGTGGGCAGCGGATTTATTTTTTCACAATTTTAGATTTAAGGCGCTATTAACTGTCAACGACCTTGAGTGGTTAGCTTGCGTGTTCTGTGCTGAGCTCACTTAACTCGTCGTACGTCCACCCAGTAATAGTACTCGCCCATCAAGGAGCGCTGTTCGAAATTATACGCATTATTATATTTTTTAATAAAACACGTATACTAAAATATAAATAATTAAAATATGGTCTTTAGAAGTCGGTGTTTCAGGCGGCGTGTCTTCGTTTTTTGACACCGACTTCCGAAATTAAAGTTATTTTGCACTTTCTCTGGAAGTCGGTTTTTTTGTGAAAAAGTTTTTTATTTTTAATTTTTTCGTTGTGGTGCCCCATTAAACTGTGGTAACAATTCATAGACATACGATAGCAGCAATCGCGGTTGATTTGCTGTCAATTTTTGAAGAGATCCATTGTTTTTCTGCGAAACCCTACAGCAGGTTTAAATGGGACCATTTCGAACAAAATAATAATTTTGCAAATCCGTCTGTGAATGACGGAGTTATACACGAACATACATAAAAAAAAAACACAAACATCCGAATTGATAACCTCCTTCTTTTTGAAGTCGGTTAAAAATACGCTTTATAGTTTTTGCGTAACTCTCAATTAATAATCCGCGTTAGACTTATCTTTTCAAATTAATTACACTATGTTATAAAAATATAAATTCAAATATTCACATATCAAATTACGAAGGAAATAGGGAATATGCATGAATAAAATATTTGTTATCTAACCGGTTTATCGATGAATATACTAAAATAGAGTACGAACAGTGAAAGCAGAATCAAAATTGATTGAAAATTGAACGAGATATAACAAATTTAAACAAATATATCTGTCCCTCTCTCGAAAACGCTGTTTTCTATGGCAGTTATATGGGCGTCATGTCCTTTGACGTCAAAGAACACGTTGGACTTCTCTTTCTAATTATCAACTTCAAAGTTTTATAACTTTTTGTCGCTGATATTTTGAAAATTCCTTCATATTTGTTCACTATAGTTAATAAGTCTTCAATTGAACAAATAAAAAAATATCATGCATATTCTCAATTGTCTAGAGTATTTTTTTTTTTTAAATAATACTAGGCGTTTAGACGTGATGTTCAATTAAAAATCATTAGAAGTTGTATAACTGCGCCTTAATCGCATAGTAAAAGTTGCTCATATTTATGAGAAAAACACTGGCAATTGTGTTTTCATTTATTGTTGTATAGTCGTCTCTACCGTGTATAGCTGGGTTATCTGTTAATAAAATCTTCTTAACTGATTTTATATTGGAGTTGACTTGTTTTTGATTCGCAATTGTTTTTGATGTTAATCTAATGGAATCTTAGATTAACATCCTAAACAATTGCGAATGAGACAATTGCACATGAGGAAGTATAGCTATTTGATCTTTTTCTTTTCTTGAAATTTTTGTGATCTGGGATTTCATAAACCAATGATGTTGTGGTGTTAGCTAAATGAATAAGCATATTATTCAATTAAAATTATCTTCTACATATTTGCTATACATTCCCTACGTACAATAAATCGATCTAAACGGCACACACGTTAGCACTTTAAAGTGATCGACGATCGGATTATTCGTTTCAACCACATCTGTACCACATTCTTCATAAGTAGAGTAAACAAGCTAAACTTAGCGGGGTTGTTAGTAGAATATTGAAGAGGAGAATCTTACACCATTATGAAAAGCTCAAAATATTTCGGTACAAGTAAAACTATTTTAGAACGACCTGTAACAAGTTCTCTTGCTGTGTAAGCGGGCACACCGGTTATGTATGGAGGCTTATTTAATTTAATTTTAGTTTTATGTTTATGCTAGAGTTTTTTCTGTTTTTGATGGCATAATGAAGTGTGCTAGCTAACAAGTGGCGGATATTTTAAGTATATAATCGTATTTTGGATGATATGTCTTAATTTTTTCTGTTTTACAAAAATGATTCATAGGTACATATAATAATAATAATATTGCACAACTATCACACAACGCCATCTAGTCCCAAGCTAAGCAGAGCTTGTGTTATGGGTACTAGACAACTGATAAACATACTTATATATTTCTAAATACATACATATTATAGATAAATTACACCCAGACACAGAACAAATGATCGTGTATATGTATATGTTAAGATTGTTGCATTGATTCAAGTACTTCAAACTTAGCAGACAGATGTGATGCTGGGGAGCTGGTGGCGCTACTTCTTCTTCACAGCTAAAACACTAGGAAGTGGTGACGCGGGGTCGTTTTTGGGGGACTGTCTTGATGTAGAATTATGACGTTCAAAAAGTGCTGGCTCACAGCCTAGTTTGATTTTGTGTGTTCATGGAGAAATTCGCTAACCTATGTTTAGTTTAAATATTAATAACTCGAATTTTAATTCAATGCGAGAAGTGGGTAGCTCACCGTCCGATCAGCACCAGGCCCGAGAGTCGACGGCGCATGGTGTTTCACACGCGCCTCAAACAGTTGTCAGCAAAACATTACGGGGCCCGTCATGGCCGATGCCTGCCCAGGGGTTGTGGATAAATTCGAAACAGAGTTATCGCGCCCTTGGGCACTCAGAGCAGGAAACAGGGGTGAGTTTTAGTCAGTAAGAGTTTGACATGGGCGAGTCAAACTCTTACTGGAGGGCTCCCGCTCCACCCAGAGTGGGCTAGATGTCATTGGATGATTTCCCACACCAAAAAAAAAAAGGTAAAGTACATCTCATCCATAAATGGGTAGCTCGCCGTCCGATCAGCATCAGGCCCGAGAGTTGACGGTGCGTAGTGTTCCACGCGCGCCTCAAGAGTTGTCAGCAATAAAGACGGGACCCGTCATGGCCGATGCCTGTCCCCCCGTTGAGGATAAATTCGAAACAGAGTTAACTCGCCCCCGGGCACTAAGGGCAGGAAGGAACAGAGGTGGGTTTTAGTTAGTAAGAGTCTGACACATCCTCCCGCTCCACCCAGAGCGGGAGAAGTCATTGGATGATGTCCCAACCCACAAAAAAAAAAAAACATAAAATTCAGCTGTCCATGGGACTTTACTACCCACATCTATCCTTCGTCGGGGTAGGAAATGTTAATGTTAGTCAGTGTTTAAACTAATCACATGGTTTTAGGGTTCCGTCCCCCAAGAGTCCAAACGGAGCCCTATTGCTGTCACTCACTTGTCCGTCTCTCCGTCTGTCTGTCCGTCGTCTGTCAAATTTTTTTTTTCCCATAATTTTTTCCCATTGGCCTATGAACTTGAAATTTGGTGATATTGTTTGTTATTACGTATATTTTACTAACAAATACCAATATATTGACAAATCTGACTTTTTCACTGATAACTCCCTCACTTGTTACGGAACCCTAAATGTACGAAGACCGACTCGCACTTGGCCAGTTTTTTTTTATAAAATAAGGCCCAGATTGCTTTTTGAATTTTAGGGTCACTAGGAACAACTCCGGTTTCTTATAAGCTAGTCTTTACAATACGATGACGAATAGTCCTTTGTCAAGAACTTGTATAATTATAACAAAACGCAAGACCTCCATCATTGTTATAGTAATTCTAAGCCCCAACACATTTGCACTATTATTATATTCTCTGAACTGTTAAAAAAACATTAATTGGTGCAAGCCTTAGCTAAACCTATATTATATCCTACTTATTTAAAGCCAAACAAAAATGCCCATATCCATGAACAATTTTAACCATGTTTATTACATCTTAATTCAAATTTTTCTATGGAGAATTTGAATTGAGAATCCAATAATCATTATTTAGACTAAGAATATTTAACAAGTTTTGGTGGTTTGGTTTGTAGCAGTTTAGTTCAAGCTCACTATCACCAATCCGACATGTGAACCGTTTTGGGTAAACTTTACATCGGGTAGCCATGTCGGCCGACGAATTTAAATCGTTCGAGCATCCGGAATGTGTAATTGAAGACGTGTAGGAAGCATAGAATTGGATTTGTATGTAGCGCATGTAAATAATGGTATATTAGTAACGTCTACCCGTATCCGAGGAACTTGTTTTAAATCTGCCTAATGTAAAATGTGCGACTCTGTTTTTGGGTGTAAGTATACAGGGTGTAACGTTTAAGGTGTGGTCATATTTTAAGAACCGGTTCTGCCCATGGATATGAACAAGTTTCTTCAAGAATAATACTTGATGAAAACTTTTACAAAATTTATATATCCTCAAATCTCTTGGGATCACTACCTCAATTCCTAATCAATTTCATAAAAAATAACCATGTAATTTGTTTAAACACTGACTATAGAGTTCTTATTTCAACATTTTCTAACCAGAAGAAAGGTAAATCTGGGTGGTTAAAGTGCTGACTAATCATTTAAAGGAGGTTTTATCTTATATCGGGTGTAAAAAGACAGTTTCCGAAGTCGAAAGCCACATACTCTACCCATTATTTGGATATTTTTTTTCCACTAGACCATACCCGGAAATCCACTGGCTCTGGAGATATTGAAGATCAAAATTGCATTTTTATTTTTTACTTTTTTACAAAAATGAATTCCAAGTGGTATTACTAAACTTTTTTCCCAACAATCATTACCTGAATTTTCAATTATTTTTTTCGAATTTTCGAAATTACGCATTTGAAGTTACAAAAACACAATGAATATCAAACGTATCCGACAAGTACCTACGTGGCTTAGAGCGAAGGGGCGGGGTTTAACTCCATTTGTCTGGGTTTGCGTTACGTTGCATGCAATAAAAAAATGTTTTTTTTTTCATACCTAAAAACTAAAAGTCGTTTCCCAGCAATAACTTTTGCGCAAAGCTACTTTTGTAGATGTACAGTATGCGTAGTTGACGGCTATGTGATGTGTCTTTTTACACCCTGTCTACAGTTGAATCTGATGGATGAGACGTATGTTATCTTGAGTTTAGAATCCGCTAGTCAATGTTTAAACTAAGCATATGGTTAGTGAGCTTGGAAATAAAGCTGTAAAAAAAAAGGTTTACAAGTGTATTTTGTTTTGTACAGATGAAGTAATAAGCACGATTTGTTTTAATTGACGTACTAAATCCAAAAGTGATAGAAGATTTCTACATAGGTAATGCAACCTTTATTTTTCTCTTATGTTGATTCTGCATTTCATCATAAAACTTTTTCTGCTTGCTGATTCTATGAAATAAACTTCTTAGCTGAGACCTGAGCCTGATCATATGACTTAGGAGTTGATTTCATAAGATATTTGAGACGAAGAAACCAACCAAACACCTATCATAAAATTGGCTTCGATTGCAACTGGAATTACAGAATCAGATTATTTTTTAAGAGTAGATATTTCTTAACTTGTAGATATTGATATTTATTACTTGCAAGGTTTCTTTTTCGTATTTTTTTACAAAAAAAAAAAAAACAGTTATAACTTCGTTGGTTTGGTATATTTGGTCTCTCAGCCTTTATTCATATAATCAAATTGACAGAAACAGGAATAAAAATATTATAATTAAGTATAATATATTTTATACGAGTAGGTAACTATATATTCCACGTCCAAATAGCAATACCTAGCGAATAAAAATAGGAAATACTTAGTATGCAAATACGTTACAGTACAAGATGTGTTCTGCCTCTAACATTACATCAAAACCTATCACGTATGTCATATGTAGTACCTAGTATGACAACAGAATAAATATTTAGTACTCGTCTCCGAAGGATAGATGATAAATATGAAGATCCTTTGATCGCACGTGAGAGCACGCCCGGGATGAGATTATATTCTTTATTAGTAAACATATAGCCGTATTTATGATCTATTAAACAAATTGTAAATAGATGAATCAATGATAGATCGTAAAAAGTGTTCTGTGTAGTCATGAATAACTGAGAATTTACTATATGTACCTCTCTTAAGAAATGAGTACCTACATACCAATCTATTTACTATATTATATGATGTATTACTAAAGCATTTGGAAAAATGATGCTTCTTAGAGAAACTCTCCAAGGTTAATTTAATAACAATACATAATTTGAACACCTTCCAAACAAGAAGCAAACCTAATAAAACAGTAGAACGAAACGTATTAAGACTCCCATCAATAAGCAATTCCTTCAAACTTTTAATCCGCCTAACTTTTTTAATTGGTAAAAATAATCCGAATGCCAGGAGTCGATAATTGAAGAGTGTTCCAAAGAATGAAGTAATTTTGAAGATCAAGGGAAAATTCTCGAGTTGTTGGAACCCCGTCCAACATTTCGTTTTATTTGTTTGCACCCTCGAAGTGTCCCCTAAAGGAAAAAGGTCACCGCTCACTCAAACTCTTTGTCTGCTATGTTACTGACTAGTTTTCAATTAGGGATAAAATAGGGCCACCATATAATAAAAGTCACCTAATCTCTTTATTCCTCGTATTCTAAAAATAAAACAAATTGAATACTAATAGAACATTCATAGTTTTTCCTTGTTTTATAGAGATATTCATGCGTAACTATCAATCATTTTATATAGACAACATTTAGTGGAGAGCTCGTGGTTCCATTGATAAAATAAACGATATGTTTTCCGGTCGCAACAAACAGACAAGTTCACAAGAGTATAGTTCGATGATGTGTATGATGGTAGCGTTTCACTGCGCAGTATCTACCCCTCAACCCCGCCGTCACATGAATTTGCTACTGCGCAGCGACCCGCGGAGTATTCCGATCCGCCTTATGCTTTAATTATACCAGTAGGTAGACATAATCATTGAGAGTATCTATGGTTGATGTAAGTAAAAATTTTATAAAAAAAAAAGAACCGACTGTAAAAAGCAACTAAAAAGTAGTCTGATGCAGTTGTTGGCTGTTATTTTAGTTCAATTATTAATTTCATGCCATGATAGTTTGTCGACTTTCATTTTTCTCTTTTTCACAATATGGCGTCTGGTTGTCGCCATATTGTATTACATTACCCTCCCTTTTTTTTCTCTCCCTTCGGTGCGAAGTCGGGTAAAAAGGTAAACAGGTATTGTAATAAGAGGATTTTTATAACTCTAGACATAGTGTAATTCTGACACAGCGATAACGACTGCCAAAAATATCAAAGGGAGTTTTTGGCGGGATTGCTTCGAGTGAAGTATTGGAGTAGTTTTGTGTCTCATTGTGTCTACGCAACTGGACAATATGCGGAATTATAAAAATGAGACGTGATCTCGGTAAATTGAAGCTGAGAATTTTATTGTGGTATTTACTACTTCAGTGAAGCTGCCCGAGACCGCTGACATCGAGTCAGCGGTCTCGGGTCTCGGGCGGTCTTTGCTGCCAAATACTACAAAAACATTAGAATGGGTTACATTTGCATTCTAATGGAAAACATAGTGACTGTATTTTCTATCTAAAAATAAAATACGTTCTAAACTTGACACTGGCTAAATGCACAAACCGAGCGAAGCAAAAATTAAAAAAAAAAAGTTAGTATTGACATGCGCTACCGAAATGACACGTAGTCAATCCCAAAAATCTGAATATTTTGACAATCAGTATCACCGTTATAAAGTTACTCTGTCTATTGCCTCATGTATTAAAACTATTACATGCTTGTGGTTTCCAACGTAACCATACGTAATGATCACAGTGTGAGCACACCATATAAACTCGGACGCAACGATTTGCGTCCAAACTACCCGAATGTGGGCAAAGCGGCCCGTTGCTAGGCAACCGGCGTTTACACCAAATCATGTTTACGAAATGACGGCTACGGGCTGATACGGGTTTATTTGTTATATATTGCTATTTTGGGCTTGGGATGATTGTATTTCATACACACAATCAAATGTGTGTCATACATAACAGTCATAACATTGTTATTATTATCGTTAGATACTCTCTTTTTAACCGACTTCCAAAAAGAGGAGGTTCTCAATTCGTCTGTATGTTTTTTTTTTTTTTTGAATGTATGTTACCCGATTTCTCCGTCAGTTGTGAACCATTTTTCAAAATTCTTTTTTCATCTGAAAGAATATACTCCTGAGGTGGTCCCATATAAATTTTATCGAAATTGCTTCAGCGCTTTTTAGAAACTGAACAAAAACGGAAAATACGTGTACCTCGATGACGTTTTGGTGTTCTCCAAATGTTTAAATTCCACTTTCCATTATATTGGGGTTTTTAGTTCTGGGGTACAACAACTAAAAAGTGAAAAATAAAAAACTTTTTACAAAAAAAACAACAGACTTCCAAAAAAAAATACACTAAAAATTTATAAATAACTTTAATTTCGGAAGTCGGTGTCAAATAACGAAGAAGTACAAAAATACAAACACCGACTTCCAAAATTAAAGTTATTTATAAATTTTAGTGTATTTTTTTTTTTGGAAGTCGGTTGTTTTTTTTGTAAAAAGTTTTTTGTAGATAGCATCTTACAATCGTAGTAAGAATACTATTCAAATCTTTGACTTCCCTGGTTTAAAAAAAATCCCGTCATTACAGTAGGTACTGTACCTGTGTAAGAAACTCTATGATCACAATAATTTTCCAACATCCGCTTCAATTTTCATACATGCATATATAGTATATGTATATTTTTTCACTAATTGACTGGCCTGTTGGTCTAGTGGTTAGTGACCCTGACTGCTATGCCGGAGGTCGTGGGTTCGATTCCCACCCAGGACAAATGTTTGTGTGATGAGCACGATCATTTGTTCTGTGTCTGGGTGTAATTTATCTATAATATGTATGTATTTAGAAATATATAAGTATGTTTATCAGTTGTCTAGTACCCATAACACAAGCTCTGCTTAGCTTGGGACTAGATGGCGTTGTGTGATAGTTGTGGAATATTATTATTATTCCATTTATTTTATAATATGTACATACAATTTACATTTTTAAATATTAAAATATCAAAATATAAAAACATTTAAAAATATAAAAAATAGTAGCCCACCGGTATCGGGATAGGGTCCAAGCTACCGGTGGTCAGGGCTCCTGAGAAAGGAATCTCCTAACAATACGCGCCGTGTCCAGGAGTACCGCTTTCTGTATCAAGCCCTTGATCCAGCCGCCTAACGAGAGCCTCCTTAGGTGTTCGTCGAGGCTCTTGGCTATTAAGCCATTGGCCGTCACGACTATCGGCACAATGACAGCTGTATCCACCTCCCACATGTCGACAACCTCGCGAGCCAGATCAAGATATTTTGTTTGTTTATCTTTCTCAGCTTTCACGAGGTTCTCGTCATGAGGGACAGCTATATCAACAATCATTGTGCGACGCTCTAGTCGATCTATCACCACTATGTCAGGCTTATTGGCAACAACAGTCCTGTCAGTGATGATAGATCGATCCCAATATAACGTGATATTGCCATTTTCGAGAACTGGGTCGGGCTCATACCTATAGTACGGTACTTCAGATTCCACAAGATTGTATTTAAGAGCAAGTTGCTGGTGGATAATCCTGGCTACAAGGTTGTGTCTATGCAAATAGTCTCCGTTAGCTAGACGAGAACAACCAGAAATAATGTGTCGGATTGATTCCCCGGGCCGGTGGCATGCCCGACAGATGTCAACCGTACCGTCCTTCACAATATATTTCCGGTAGTTATTCGTCATCATAACTTCGTCCATAATCGCACAGACAAAACCTTCGGTTTCCCCGAAGAGGTCACCAAAGCGCAGCCAGGATACGGACGCTAAGAGATCTACATCGGGCCCATGTAGGACCCGGTAAAAGCGCCCGTGAAGCTCCTTGCTCTGCCATACTTCCCTGCGGTCATTAGTATCCAGTACTGTAGGTTTGCGCCAGTTCTCTTTTGCCAAGGAGAGCGGGGTGAGGCCCTTGTCCACAGCGACCACATCTCGATGCATACCCACGTCAGCTTTGAGGAAGTACTCCCTAAGGCTGCATACCTCGCGGTTGTGTAGGGTCTTAGCATTTAAGAACCCACGACCCCCACACTTCCGCGGGATATACAGCCTCATCACCGATGATCGTGGGTGATGCATCCGATTTGCGGTCAGCAGTGTGCGGACCCTCCTATCCAGGGCGTCAAGTTCCGTCTGAGTCCATTTGAGTATGCCGAAAGAGTACATCAATACCGGCATGACCCAACCGTTGAAGGCGCGCACCTTGTTCCCGCCTGATAAAAGACTATTCAGTACTTTATTCAGGCGGCCAAAGAAGCGCTCCCTCAACGACTGTTTCACGTCAGCAGTATTGATGCCTAACGCTTCCGACATACCCAAATACTTGTAGGTTTCGGTTGAGCAGAGGGATCTAAGGTGTACGGAATCCGAGAGTTTAGTTCCCACGGATTCCATAATCTCCCCTCGCTTTACATGCATGACTGCACATTTGTCCACACCAAATTCCATCCTGATGGCGCTACTGAAGGTTTCTGTTATCTTCAGTAGCTTCATCAGTTGTAAGTTGTTGGGGGCAAAGAGTTTCAGATCATCCATGTAAAGGAGGTGTGATATGACCTGACCACCTCTTCTCAACCGGTAGCCTTGGCCCGAACCCTCAAGTAGAGTACTGAGAGGGTTTAGGGCCAGACAAAACCACAGTGGACTCAGACTGTCGCCCTGAAATATGCCACGCTCGATCCTTATCGGTTCGCTGTTCTCCCGGATTTGTCGACATCCTGGATAGTGAAGAACCGTCCTCCACTGCCCCATACATGACATCAGGAAGGTGCGCAAAGTTGCATCCACTTTGTACAGCTCCAGCACCCTCATGAGCCATGTATGTGGCACCGAGTCATAGGCCTTCTTATAATCTATCCAACATGTCGACAGATCTTTTCGAGAACGACGAACCTGTTGGCTAATGGCAACATCAATAAGGAGCAGCTCCTTAGTACCACGGGACCCGTTCCTACATCCATTCTGAGAGGCAGACATGATAAAATTTGTGTCAATATGATTGTTAATTTTGGCTCTCAGGATGGATGTAAAAACTTTATAGACCGTCGGTAAACACGTGATCGGCCTATAATTTTTGGGTTCCGCAGTACTACCTGATTTATGGAGCAGGTGGGTTACTCCTGTCGTAAGGAACTGTGGCAGCGACCCTGACTCTAGGGCAGACTGGAACTGAGCTGCCAAGTGAGCGTGCGATCTTTGAAACCATTTTATCCAAAAATTGTGCAGACCGTCCGGCCCTGGAGATTTCCAGTTAGGCAACGGACGGACTGCACGAGCTACATCTTGGGGGCTGATGGTAATAGCCCCCATTTCTGGTATAAGATCGCACGCGCGCTCGACCTCTCGAGTCCAATCACCCTCGGTGTGCCTGACCGGCACCGACCAGATGCCGCGCCAGAATGAGCTCATGGCGTCGTCATCAGGTAGGTGCGTATCGGACACACCTTGGTCCGGTCGCTCCCAAGCCCTATAAACCCACCTTTCGTTGCTTTCGAATGTGCGATTCTGAGTGTACCGCTCCACTCGCCGCTTGTACCGACGAATACGGTTTGCCCATGCATAGATCTTCTGCTTCAGGAAGTCGACACGCTCTGTGACGTGGGTCAGATAATCTCGGGAACTTATATCAGTCCCCGAGAATGCCCGCCTCACAAAGCGCATTACCCTAGGGCGAGTGTTGCCCTCCCTGAAGCAGATAAGCTTGCCAATGAGTGCTCTAGCCTCACCGATACGACGCTCGATCCTGCACTGCCAAGCTGGTACAGCTGGTCGTGCAGCTCTGTCACTGTTGGGGAACTTGACGTGAGCTACACGACATGCCGCTGCAGCCGCGCAGTACAAGATTGAGTGGGTATCAGCAAGGTCTTTGCTGCTATCAAAAAAATTTGATAGCTGCGAATCTAGAGCACACACCAGCGCCTTATTTTTCTTATGCATGGGCAAACGAGGTAGACGAGGTCTAAGCCCAGGCGGTGTGGAGCGGTGCTCTCGGAATGCATCCTCCAAAGCGCTCCTCAATCGTTCGTTACACTGGGTACTCACGGATATAGCCACGTCATCATCATCTTCACCAACGTGGTCAGGTCGCGGTGGTGCATTAGGTTGCAGTTGCACCGCGGCCGGTGGCGAAGCAGGTGAGACACGGCTACTCCGTGATTCGAGGCGTAGTCTATCAAGTGTGGCATCATCCAGCATACGGTTACGCTGGATGACCCGCACCTGATCCGACAGTCGTTGGGCCGATACGTTGACAGCTGGCTCAAGCACCTGAAACAGAGAGAGCATCCGACCACGGTACGCAGTCAGGTTAATTCCCGCCTCTGTAGCCCCATAGTATGAGCGCATGACGTTTTCGTTAATGGATTGTGTCCATCGCATGCGCTGCACACTTCCACCGGCAGCGGAAACCCTATCAGAGGCCGGTGGGCCTCGAGGTTCCAAGCTGGCTGGTGGTCGGCCTCTTCCCCGTCGACGCGCAGGTGGTGGTGTCGTCGGCGGAGTGGTGTATTCGTCGCTCGAGCTCGACGCAACTGTAGCGACCGGAATCGTTGGACTCACGGTTGGCGTAGGTCCCGGCGGCTGCGAGGCGGAGCTGAGCGACGAACCCGAAGATGTTGTTGGTGCATTTTGGTAAAGTGCCCGGCTTCTTGTCAGCATTTTTTCATTTGGTCCATTATGTTATTGCCATGTTGTTGTTTGCAATTTGTTTTTTCGGTATTGGTTATAGCTTGGATGGTTTCTTATTTTTTTCTGGTTCGTTTTTGTTGTTGTGTGGACATTATTATTTGTTTATTTTTAGGAAAATTTGATAAAAATATCGGTGAGAAAAAATTTTCAGTCAGTCAAGTTGACAGCCGGGCCACAGATTCATTATTATTTCGTTTATTCATTTGTAAATACATATAAATTATATTTTTAAATATTTCAATGAAAAAATAAAAAAAAAAACATTTAAAAATATAAAAAATAGTATCCCACCGGTATCGGGAACAGGGTCCAAGCTACCGGCGGTCAGAGCTCCAGAGAGAGGAACCGCCTGACAATGCGAGCCGTGTCCAGAAGTACTGCTTTCTGAATCAAGCCCTTGATCCAGCCGCCTAACGAGAGCCTCCTGAGGTGTTGGTCGAGGCTCGTGGCTATTAAGCCATTATTATTATTATTATTATTATTATTATTTCGTTTATTTATTTTTTTACATATAATTTACATTTTTAAATATTTTTAAAAGAAAACATAAAAAAAAAAACATTTAAAAATATAAAAAATAGTAGTCCGCCGGTATTGGGAGCAGGGTCCAAGCTACCGGTGGTTAGGGCTCCAGAGACAGGAACCTCCTCACAATGCGAGCCGTATCGAGGAGTACTGCCTTCTGTATCAGGCCCTTGATCCAACCGCGCAACGACAGCTTCGACAGGTGGTCGTCGAGGCTTTTGGCCATCAGGCCGTTGGCGGTAACGACTATCGGCACAATGACAGCCGAGTCCACATTCCACATATCGACAACCTCGTGTGCTAAGTCAAGATATTTGATTTGTTTGTCTTTCTCAGCTTTCACGAGGTTCTCGTCATGTGGAATGGTGACATCGATTATCATTGTGCGGCGCGCTAATTGGTCTATCACCACTATATCAGGCTTATTGGCAACAATAGTCCTGTCAGTGATGATAGACCGATCCCAGTACAACGTGACATGGTCATTTTCGAGAACTGGGTCGGGCGCATACTTATTATTATTATTATTATATTTGCCAGAGTAAAGGAACGAATGTATATTTTACCGATAAAGCAGTTATTGCAGCTAAGTTCAGTCTTATCACAAATTAGATTACCTACGCTACAACCGATAAAACTAAGCATTTACTTAGTACTCGTACCTAATGAGCTTTTGAGCACTATAGCGAATCATAAGTGCATCATAGACAATCGTAGTTCAGTTCAATAATACTTAAAAACTGAACATGATCGGCATTAAGTACGCGTATTACAACAGAGTGACTGCTGTGGTTTATAAAACTTTAAGAAGAATATACCTTTAAATTCAGGGGAATATCTTAAACCATAGCAATATTTTGTACCGCCAAACATGTAAACACAATTTATGACACCTCGATTTATCTAAAACCGCCAGCAAATTACACAAGGCTTTCTAGTTAGGAGTCGTTCGCAATTTCCGTGTTGCCAAAAATGGGTGTCATCTCACAAAAAGGGTACGTTGGGCCTGAAATACCCACTATAGCAAGCCGTCACCGGTCGTGCGTGAGTTACGTAGTAACACCATAAATGTTGCCAATTTGCATAAGGGGATGAAAGCTTTCGCGAGATGAGTGTTTATGATAGGTGGCAACACAGACACCATGGGTGGTTGTCGTATCTGCGACTTTTGTATTAGAATTACTGTGATAGGCTGGGATGTGATCGTCATCTATCTTAGAAATTGGTTGGCAAAAATATTAAGAAGTAGGTACCTACCTACAATTTCTAATCATAGCCCTAACTTACATAATGATAGCATTGAATCACGTGAATTTAATATCGGGTTTAAGTGATTTGAAATTTACAGGAGTTTATTTCAAACTAAAAACGAAGAAGATTGCAATAGTAGTTTTATCCCACCACTGAATCCACAATCCTCGAATAATGTGAAACAAATCACGAACAAGGATTAACAGGGAGAGTCTTTACAAAATGACGAGTACGGTGTTTGCTCATAGCTCAATACAACACGGTTCGTGCCGAAACGGATATAATAGACGGTTTGATCCCTGATCCGGGTGCTTTAAAATTTAAACAACCTGTATTTTGGGGTGACTAAATTGTCCTACTTGCGCGATGAACTAAAAAATAACGACCAACTAAAGTATAAATAAACTTTTACTTAAAGTTTTTCAGCTATATTCATTGTAGGTATTGGAAAAAGAAGGATTGACAAACATCTTAAGAAATTTACACGACACAGTTACACTGATTTAACAGACACATGAGATGTGAAAGTGAACAGAGAATTTAGAATATTGATAAAATTAGCAAAGTTAATAATAAAAACCCAATTTGATATGAGAACTAGTAATATAGGTAATTATTATTCAAAATCTAAAAGCAGCATCTTAGCGCTACAAATTCAAATCCGACCGTGTATAGTCCGAGGTACGGGATTATGGGATTGTTAGGGCGTCATTTTGGTTTCCGATTTATTTGGTCCACCTCCCCAATTTTGGGATTTGTATGATTTTGATACATATGTTTGTATATCGGATTTAATACACACTATATAATAAGCACGTACATAAATGTTGGATATGAGCCTCCAGACAGACAATTACGGTATGACAAAATGTAGAATCCTAAACTGAAGGCTAATTTTGTTGGCGGGTACATTTTATATTCTGTAGAAAACAACAAGAGAGTTTGACTTCTCGGCAGCAAAATATAAATATTCAAGCGTAAGGTGGCTACGCACAGGTGAACATTACAGGTGTCTAACATGACCTACACCGAGTAACAGGCTTATAAAAATACGAGACACTAAGTATATAATTATATGCTCTAAGGCAGCCAACTCTGGACCACATGTTTATAATAGCGAAATAAACAACGAAGGCGCAAAAATTACTGGCTCCCTCTAAAAAAGGAAAAACAAATAGGTTATAAAGTCCCTCGGATAGGCATTTTACCTTCGTCAGGTGCTTCACCGTGGCTCATTAGTCCGGCTCTAGTCTCGTCGTTTGTCAACACCCGTACTTCCGAATTACGGTGCGTTTTTTATTAACGCCAATTCCTTGTACCGTAACGAGTGTAATTTTTCTCGGCCCCCGTTTCTTTGGTGGAAAAGTGTTTTTTTACGAGTTGCTTCTGGTACGCTGGTACGCCATTGATCTATTATTCAAGTTTGTTTTGTATCAACTTGGTGGTGTATTTGTTTATGTACAGTTTTGGGAGTAAAATAAAAGGACATGCAGCAAGATTGTTGGAATTTTTCACTGTTGGAAAAATCACTGCTATGTCCAAGAAGTGCTTTATAAAATCATAAAAAAATGTTAATTATACATCAGACCACATTTCAGTTATTAAATTCTAATTTAGTAAATACCTACTCTGAAAAAATGGAAAGCTCAATAATCCTTTCAGGAACGTCACCATTTTGTTCTTTGAATGAGTACTACGTATATATTTCAATACCAAACCACTATTATACTATTTTTGCAAGCAGATGCAAGCCCGTCTATAAGTATTTAGAGTTCACTACTGAATTCTGCAGCTGTTACGTAGTTATGACGAACTTGAAATGAAGGATCTCATGAGACATAAACACCGGCAGACTTTACAATAGTTTACAAATCTCCAATCTTGTTTGCGTTTTCTACTATTGTGTTCACTGCAAATACGTTGGAAATTTTCTCGGTAAATATTTCAGAAACAACTGGTATATCAAATATAGCATCACAAACATATGAATCAATATTTCTTATAACTTTTCCCTTCTCAACTAGCTAGTTTCACTAGAAATATTTTTGTAATAGCATCTAAGCTATAGCACCCTCTTCTATTTTAAGTCCCCATCACACGTGACATTTACAACCCCTCGCATATTCAGATGGTTTAATGTCGGCTTCAACTGGTATTGCCGCATTTTTCATAAGACGTCACTCTCATATTGCCAAATGGGACAGTCTCATCGGTGAATGCGCTCTCAAATGCTTCCGCAATTTTGAATGGAAATATTCTTTGACATTTTTAAACTTTAACTTACAAAGAATTTGGTTTTAAGATACGTCAATGCTTACGCAATATAATTGGAAATTATTGACTCTCAATGAGGAGCATTCATACCTTACCACGTTCCCAAAAAGGCTGAAGAATCAAAATTGACTTAAGGGTCTACTACCGGCCAAGTGGCACCCTCATTGAATAAAAAATCGTAGCATAGCATAGAAAATAAATATTAAAGAATCCAACGTCACATTTGCTACAAAGAGGATAAAGTGTTTTTACGTTGCTAAAACAGGACTCAAAATGTATCGTATCAAAAATAAGTAAGCAAAAGGGTCAAAAACAGCCGTTTTTGGTACTTTTGCCGACTACTTTGGATTATTTAATTTTTTTTTTCTATGCAATGCTACGACTTTTTATTCGATAAGGGCGCCACTTGGCCGGTAGAAGGGCCTTAAAAAAGAATTACAAATCACGTAAATCTTAGCTCTATTGATACTCGTTTAAGCGTCAATCCATTCTCTGTGACACCTTCTGCTTTGCCTCCGATATGCTCTTTGAAAGCGGCAGACATTGATCGATGCTTTTCTAAGCTCAGAAATGAGATTCGAGCGAACACGATTCTTCAATACGATATCGCAGACGAAAAGCTTAAAAATCTTTTCCTATTTACACGATGTTTCTGACAACATTCTGTTTTTTTCCAACGATCAATTGGATTCAATTATGGAAATATTTAGGTTTCACGTTACTTTCATTGTAGGCTAAGTAAACTCAATTCAACCATGTGAAAAACAGGCTCTTGTAATTCAAGATAGCGTGAGAAAAATTGCTCGTGATCTCATTATGAATGTAATCTAAGAGAATACATTGAACAATCTTAAGAGAAACCCATAAGTAGAAGAGTAACTACTACCAGCGATTTCTACCTACAACAGCATGAAAACCTCTTAATCTCAGTTTATAAAGTTCCAATAGGGTAGTTGAGTATTTGTATCAGGCAGTAATTTTATCCAAAATCGAAAATAGAATGAATTTTTCAAATTTTTGAAAAATTCGTTCTATTTTATTAAAATTGAGAAGTTAGGAACTTTTCAAATGGGAAACTATCAATTAACATAAAAAGGATGCACACACTGATGCATGATATTACCGACATTAGGTAACGCGCGTACATAGCAAGATATCCCCACCACAGCCCCACTCTTCCTTATACCAATAATTGAAATGCTAATTGCTGTTTCATTGAATAATCTATTGTAACACTGTTTTCACATGTATTTTTAGTGTTATTTATTGTATCATAATATCAATATTCTACAAAAATAAGCACGGGAGAATACCCTATGCCCAATATGATCAGATAGTGCAATTTTATTGGATGCACTGCAAATAATTACATGACCCATTAATCGTGGCCAGGCCATTTACCAGCAACCCTCCTCCCAATTTTTATCTCTTTTTTCAACGAAACCGTTGTAATAGCATTGGATACTTCTCTTTCACCTATGTACCTCGTGAAGAATTTAACATCGTAAAATAAAAGGGGGTTTGAGCTACCTGCCGGGTGATATCTGGAAAATGTAAGAGAAATACACGGAATTGGTTAAATAGGAAACGGCTTGACTGAATGGATATCAACTACTTTTTCCTCAACCGTCAAAAATAAAGATTATAAAGAGGTTTAAATATCATGTTAGGTTAGATACAAGTAGGATTAGACGTTTGAATTGAAGTGTTTCATTTAGAGAAATACTATTATTCTAAGTTATTCGTAAGTAGGTTTATAATGAGGTCATGAGATAAAGTGGAGTTGTTATGATTTTTCAATTTACAGGTTCTTTTTGTGATTCCCCACATCAACCTGTGAAGCCCCATGGCAAAATCCGGGTTGTCAAATTAAACCCCGAGGACAACCCGGGTTGACAGCCGATATTTTTTTTTTTTTTATTCTCAGTAATTTTTTTTTTTTTTTGGTCCGACTCACCGGTGAGTTTCGGGGCTTTACAGGGATGGCAACGAACATCGATATTATTTTCTTATTGTTTCTAATTTATTACTCAGTTTATTAAAAGTGACTCATTGAAGTTTTTTGTCTAAAAAAATTATATTGTTCAATAAATAATTTAATATGATTAAAAGTCTAACATAATGTCGATATAAATTATACCTACGGTTAGTATCAGAGCTATAGATTAAGATGTGACTTATTGTATCGTTTGTAAAAATAAACATTAATTGACATATCCAGTATCCCCTTATCCATGGTAAGAGTGAATTTTATTGGCGGGCGCCTGATATATCGCGGTGCCAATCGTAAATCTGTTGCCGCGAAATAAATAATTTAAAACTAATAAAAACGGGCCCCCTGCCCGTAATTTTGTGTTCTTCTTAGTTATATTTAGGTGTACTCTTTGATACATCCCTATCCTTTCGTGATCATATAGATACTATAGTTGCTAAGGCTAAAATAATGCTTGGCTTTATAATTCGCATGTCAAAACCTTTCCGTAAATAGTAGCATTATTCTACTCTTTATCGCACTAGTAAGGAGCTCATTGGAGTATTGTTCCACTATTTGGTCTCCCTATTACTCAAGTTATACTAATAATGTTTAATCTGTTCAGGCCCGTTTTGTTAGGTCTCTATGTATGAAGAATGGGATTCGAAAAGCTATACCTGATTACAATGATAGGTTAAGGCACTCTAAGAAGATAGGTGGATCCATTCTGACTTACTTATACTACACAAAATTATAAATGATTCCATAAATGCGCAATTGATTCACTATTTTAAGTTTAGGGCTAGCCAACGTAGCAAGCGACATTATCGCATTTTTCAATTGCCTACATCCACCTTAAATACCACTTTTAAGACCCTAGACCTGACCGGTAGTCAAGTGGCGCCCTCATTGAATAAAAAATCGTAGCATAGCATAGAAAATAAATATTAAAGAATCCAACGTCACGTTTGTTACAAAGAGGATAAAGTATTTTTACGTTGTTCAAACAGGGCTCAGAATGTTTCGTATCCAAAGTAGTAGGAAAAAGTACCAAAAACGGCCGTTTCAGACACTTTTGCCTACTACTTAAAACTAAACTGCTACAAACTAAAAAAAATAGTATTTTTTTATTTTGTAGCAATTTCTGCAATGGAATTTTATAATTGAATAGAGGATAATAAAACAAATCAGAAATAATTAAAATCAGTTTTGTGTCAAAATTTACTTCCAAAAATTTTGCAATAGTAAGTATTTCTTCTTCCAGTATGACAAACAGCCTGGAATTAACAGTGATTCTAACAACAATACTAAAAGGTGTTTCATTAAAATGACAAAATATATTTCTTCATAGTATTTTACATAAAAACTATTTGTTATACTTAAGTGCATTAGTAGGCACTTGCATCTTACGCAAGTGCTATACCATTGTTCGCAATGAGACAACACTGCAAACGCAGAATTAATTCCACATGATCACCAAGCTAAAGTAAACCTTATTACTATGTCACAAGATTAATTATGAGATATGTTGGTGATAATTTACGATAACGTATACAGAAAATGCATTATGCATCACGGAAATTCATTGCTTTCTAAACGTTCGTGCTATCGAACATATGTTTTTGCTACTACGTTGCTTACTTGTCGCCGAGAGGAATTTCTAGCTAATAATAATTCATGGTGGCGGAAAATGTTTCAGCATATCCTGTTTGTAAGACTTAGATAAGGTGCATTTATATATCATGTTGGTAAAGGATTCAAGAATGTGGAAGAATTTGTAATGAAGTAATTTTTTGTAGTATCAATTTAATCAGAAGAAACGACTGGTAATACTTTTGTAAATGAAGTTAATAAACCCTACTGTTATCAAATCAATCGCTATTTCATCAACGTTCATAGTCAACTAATCTTCACAACCATAGTGAAAAACTGTTTAACATTCCGACGTCATTGTGACGCTTCTCACATCAACACCACAATTTCCAACCAATTATTCACCACTGTGTTAAGAAAGTTTATCTTGTTTCTCAGCGCCATTATCTCTTTTATTACATATTGAACAAAACGCACGTATACCTCTGGAATTCGAAATGCATCCATGGCAATGCTCATCCACCATGAAACAATTCAACAAACATGACCATCATTATAATTTATTATGAACAAAGCCGGAGAAACGACTTCGCAATCGAGTCAACAGGGTGTGACCATATCTTGGACTGTCCCATTGTTCGGCCTCCTCAAATTGTCATCCAAACCATCCCCCTCTTCTACTCAACCATTTTTTATAAAGTATACCGTATTAGCCGGTCCAGCGTCATAGTTACTTGTGTTTCCATAAGCTTCTTGTTGGTTTTCAGTGTCCGTGTTTGTGTTTTCTGTGACGATATGTGGTTCGTTTCTAACAAATATCAAGTCTTGTTCATCATTGTTTTTATTACTACGTCGTACGATTTTGCAACATGTGATGCGATTTCAAATTCGAATTTTAACTCTCACATAAGAGACTATTCAGCAGTGTCGGATATCAATGTAAGTGGAAAAGAAATCACTCAAAGTGACTTTTCAAATGAAGATAATACTAAACATAATGCATTTTATTACAGAACATAACAAACGTGAAAACGTTACAGAAAGAGGATTTAGGAAAATACGCAACCTTTACTCCGGCAAACCCAATTAAATTCAAGGTGGGAATTTGAACGATTCATAATATCTTATATCACACCAGTGGATTCGAAAATCGTAATTGTGGTCCTGATAAGTATGCAGTAGTGGGCCTGTATTATGTATTCGAAGGGCTAACTTGTATTTATAATGAGAGTACTTAAGCCGGGCGCAATTACTTCGCCGCATAGCTGACAGCATTTAGCGCATTTCAAATGCAGAAATACGACAGGCCGAGGCTGCTTGTGGGAATATCACTGGCATGGCCCACATTCTTGATAAACTTGCTGGAACGGAAACGTGACTCAACCGGCAGTTGATACAATATAGCATTGGCAGTTTTAAATAAATTAACACTGTTTTTATTTAATTAAGCTTTGATGTGATCGGCGAATACATAAAACAAGGAGGGTATCAGCTACTTATCGTCCTGTTCCAGTTTTTGTACACAAGTGTGTCAACTGTCGTGCGTAACGTTCACAATTTTAAATTTTACGATGTGCATACTTATACGGTGGTTTACAGAAAGCATTAATTGTTAGTGTGGACTAAAATTCATGTTTGACTAAAAACAATAAGATTAGTTACTTAAAATCTCTAACAATGATTAGCTTACTCAATTTAAGGATGACCGACGACTCTCAATATGTATAAGTGATCATTTTCACGAAATAATGCTTAAAATTGTTAGTTTGTGGTTATTATTTTACCGACTACACCACGAGCGAATAATAAGTAGCAGGTACATACATACGGCATACCGATACACTTAAAATCTCTACATATAAGTAGAAAGATAAGAAGTAGTTAAGAGAAGAATTTGCCATTGAAGGAGGGATTTTAAGATGCATAACTGAGAATCTTTTCCCGTGACGGCCTCGACCTCAACGCAACAGTTAGTCAGATATCAGATCAGTTCCTCGTAGTAATGAATAATGCTTCGGAACAAAACCTCAACATGAGATGAGAAAAAAATAAAAATTCTACATGACTCACACACTTTCGTATTCAAAGCTTGTTAGATGAGGATTGTATTCTAATATCTGTGAAATAGGAGTATGTGTTTGTATCAAACAACTTTATTTAAGACTTTAGGATATGTGTAAGTAAATAGAATATCATACAAGAACATGACCTCTGCAACTTACGAGTATAAAGTACAAATTCCTGAATTCTGACTCATACTCGTAGTTAAAATAAATACACCAAATAAAATGCTGGCGGGGAACAAGTTTGTAGACATTTTAAAAGGAAAGTAATGCCGTGTAACGCCATCAATTGAAGTAGAAACATTGAGTGCCATGTGAAAAGGGGCAGTGCTCAGACGATCGTATCGAACCATCGAACCGCAGCCAAGTTCTAATTGCTTTTAATTATTTTATCAGAAAGAAATATCTTTATTTGTATTTTTTTCCATAGATTAACCTTTTCTTTGGCTTTAATTTGGTACCATTATTGTCAAACTTTTAAAATTAATGCTATCTATGTGAAAATATAGGAAAAATGAGAAATGTGTAGTAGTTAGTAGCACCCCTGTAAAAACCTCCGCAACAGATTTATTTTATCAATCGCTTATCAAAAGTTGAACCGCACACCTCTCCGCGAATTGCACTCATTGAATAGAAGAAACTATGGACATCACATCTGAAGAAGCTACTCAAGTTGTTGCCCTGTTGCAACAAGGACTCAGTCAGTGAACAGTCGCTGCCCAGCCTCGAACACGCCTCAGTTACTGTGTCACATCAACATGCATGCTTTTTTTTTTGTGGGTGTGGGAAATCATCCAATGACATCTCTCGCTCTAGGTGGAGCGGGAGGGCGTGTCAGACTTACTGACTAAAACCCACCCCTGTTCCTTTCCAGCCTGAGTGCCATCGGTCGTCTCTTTGAAGTCCACCGATGGCGGCTGGCTCTTGGTCTCTGATTAAAGGCACCAGTCTACTGAAATCTTCTGTGTACCCTTGATACAGTAGACTGGCTCAAATGAAGCTGGGCAGCGACTGTTCACTGAGTCCTTGTTGTAACAGGGCAACAACTTGAGTAGCTTCTTCAGACGTAGTGTCCATAGTTTTTTCGAAACAATAATGAGTGCAATTTGCGGAGAGGTGTCATCAACTTTTGATAAGCGATTGATAAATAATTGTGTTTTTCTGTGCGAAACACAAAATAAACTCTTTTCTTTCTTTCTTTTCTTTTATAACATAAATCGGTTGCGGAGGTTTTTATAGGGGTGCTACTAACCACTACACATTTCCCATTTTCCCTCTACTTTCATACTGATAGCATTAATTTTAAAAGTACTGATTAAGCTTAGGTTTGAAGCTTCTAAGCGTTATGTGATTTTTATAAATAAGTAATAAATTTTTTGAAATATACATATATTTATGCGCGCTCATCTCATGGGTTGAGTCGATTTGGTTGCTCCCGAGTGTATTTGAAAAAGGTCAAATATTCCCTGTTGGCTTCGAAAAAACGTCATCATATTTTTTGAAACGATTAACGCCTGGCCATATATGTTTGCTTTTCTTCGTTTTTTAGCACGTACTAAAAAACGAAGAAAAGCAAACATTTCTTGAGAAAATGAATGAATCATATCGGTAATTTTGCAGGAAATACCCGACAGCGCATTATCCAGTTCTAGTAATGGCCGGGGCTTGCTGTATCATGATCAACCAGGTACCTTTCATCATCAGTGCTATCACTACTAACGATTAGATGTGAACTACATTTTGCAATAATTTATCATTACATATCTCTTTAGCATGGAGAGTAAATGTCATTTTACGTTAGCACTCTGTTTTAAAAGTTTTCCTATTTCTGATTTAATTATTTATTTCTTGTATTATGTAACTGCACTGCGTAACTTAGTTATGTTAGTCATTATACTGCTCACTACTGTGCAACAAACTGTATCATGTGTTATATTAACCATATGTATGTTAGCCTGTGTGTACCACACACAATAGGCTTCATCTTTTACGTAAAATTGATCCTTTCGCAACCCTTCAATATTATTAGAAAACAGTTTTATATGTGTTAATATGGTTCGATGCCTAACAGTTGTTTTTAAGTATTTTCTTCGAGCCGACGGCACTTCAGAAGCCGCATCACAACTCTTTTATTATCTGTACATATAAAATTCAAAGTCCAGACTGACGGACTGATATATCAACGCATAGCCTAAACCGCTGGTACTAGAGACATGAAATTTTGAGGGCGTGTTCTTTGTGAAAAGTAACAATCTACTAAGAAAGGGTTGTTCGAAATTCAATCCTTGAAAGGGGGTGTAAAAGGGAATTCCAAGTGGGCGAAGCCGCAGGCAGAAGCTAGTTATTGATAGGCTCGCATTTGACCACTATCTTATCTGATGGTAAGTGATGATGTGGTGGACGACGGAGCACGCTTGCCTAGAAGTAACCTAATTACTCTAGACTTAAAGATTATGCTAACCTACAACTCTACGAAATCACACAGACTTTGTTTTATACCTACTTATTTTTATTCCAGGTTATGCTGTAAACGATTACGACGAAGGTCCTCATTACTCTCACGGGCATGATTATCACCTCTACGATCATCAACCTGATGTTCATGGTCCTCCTACGTTCGAACATGCTGAACATCATTCTTATCCCCATAGTGATCATCATGATTTTCATGATCCTCATGGCCATCAAGACTATTTTCCATCCCACGGGCATCATTACTCTGGACATAAGCACCATCACTCTGAACATGGGGCGTTTAATAAACACTATAAGCACGTAAGTAATTTATATATCATTTCTACCTATTCATCTAACTATTTTTTGGGAAGAGAATCGTCCTTCAGCAGTGACCAATTGCCAAGTAGGCCGTGTGTTTGTTGTCTATCCAACAAAAATTCAAAATACTTATTAATCACCGTAGAACCGTTTACTTTGATGAAACAGTAATGATAAAAAATCAACGACTGAAGTTCGAATTTGGTTTATTAACCTAACTTTTTAATTTGTAATTAAAAAAAAAGTGTGTGTGTACTTATGTACGCACGTAAGAAGTTATAATTCTTTGGCGTAACAAGATAAAAAACCAAACTGTCACAAAGTTTACAAAACGAAAACAATCATTCTTTATGAACAACCATCAGGCTGTAGGTTTTTTGTGTTTTGTGTGATCGTAAAAATTTACTCTCATCATTTTTCCCTAACGTGCCAAAAGCAGTATAACTTCAATAAATGGATTCATTTTTGGACCCTGTTAGATTTTTATTTAGCTTTCCGTTCAGTTTTTAATGAGTACTACCTTTTTACAGGTATTCTTAGCAAAGTCGTAATTCGAGTTTGTAAACAATTTTTTTGCTGGCGCTGAAATTCAGACCTGTTATCTCCACCATAGCTAGATCAAACAATCTCGCATGTAGATCGTTTGGAATTCAGACTATGTAGCGTATCTAATAATTATTAGATACATTACCTAGTTTCTATGAGCTTAGGCGTACGTGTTTCATGCCTAGGTTTACCATATAACCGACAAAGTGTAATGTTTTTTGTAGATATTATACAAAAACTACCTTTTGAAGAAAGTATCCTATGTCCTATTCCAGGACATGGTCTGCCCGTGTGCCCAGTTTCATCTGTAATATGTATTTATGTATCCACAATAGTATGGATTACTCGCGACTCGGGTTAATATCAAAGGTATAAGTCGCGAAAGTGCAATATTGTATTGAAAGATGATTTCATTCTTTTGTTTTAAAGGTTTACTACCCGCCAAGTGGCGCCCTCATTGAATAAAAAATCCTAGCATAGCATAGAAAATAAATATTAAAGAATCCTACGTCACGTTTGTTAGAAAGAGGAAAAAGTATTTTAAGAATTAATTAAAGAGTAGAATAGAATACTCTTTATTATCTACACCATTTAGATTTAAGCCACATTTATTTTTAGTTCAGACATTGTTTTCAATGAGTACGTCAGACAACTATGGAGCTCAACGTTTCTACCATCTTAGGTATTACCCTTTAGTGAATTACTCCCCTGATACCCATTTTCTCATTTCCCACGCTCTTTCATAAGATTCTTGTTGGCCTAGTTTTTAATGATTGTAATTAATCATCTCTTCTTAATTGCATACTAGATTTTTAATTTCTGCTAGCATCCGTGTAATTTACAAGTATTTAGTTACTTAGTGTAGAATTCTTGGGTAAGAGAAAATATGAAACCTAAATATGTACTTACATCTTAAAGAAATATTGGCCTGAGACATGTGTTTTGAAACCCAGTTTGAGTTTACATGGATAAACTTATTGCAATTTCTTAAAAATAATTCTATTCCACTAAAAATGCTTACTTTTTACGCGAATATTTTTTCATATTTTTTTGTTACAGGCTCTAGCAGCAAAAACTGTGTTATGGCCAATAGCTGGAATAGCTTTATTGGGTGCAGCAGCAGCACTTGTCAGTAACCCAGTTCTTCTCCAACTTGGAGTGGTGTCTGGTAAACGAAGAAGAAGAGATACTGAAGAAGTTATTGGACCTGATTTCCCATTAGATACGTTCACAAAGTATGAAGATAAAATTAAAGAGCAAAGCAATGAGAGCAAAAATGTTCAACTAAAAGGGAATCTCAGAAAAAGGACGAAGCAAAATAGAACCTTAAAAATTGCATCACTTACTGAGACTTCTAAAAGAAAACATTTAAAAATGGATAACCTAGAGGTGGTTCCAAGTAATGAAGGAGTAAGAAAAGAAATTGCAAGGAAGGAGGAACCAATAAAGGAAGGAGGAGCAAGAAAAATACGATCTTCAGTTATAAGGAATATTGATCAAATAACGACATCTCCATCAAAATATGACAGTAACACTGATGATGATAGATTCATCCCTATTCCAATTATATTAAGAAATCCATTAAAATCTGAGTAATTAAACTAAGATGGTTTATCTTACAATAAACGTTTTATACAACATTTCATTTAAAAAAATCCCGTATCAAGTAATTAAACAGAACTCTAATGATACTCGTTGTATGCAAAGTAAAAGACCCGGTACTCACCAAATAAATGACCCAAAAATAATAATAAAGTCCTTTTCTAAGAACACTACACACTCAACTTGAAAGACATACACAAACAGCAAAAATAGTAGAAAAACTGGCTCGAAACAGCTTATCGATTAATAATAAAACAACTTTATTACACCAGTAGATATTGGCACAGACACAGAACAATACAAATCACTTGCAGAGCATGTTGCTCAGTCCACAAACAATACAGTCACAGAAATATTGACAAAACAAACAATAAACCAACAATTGTTTGGTTAAACGTCATCAAAGAACCGATCATACGGTGTTTGGCTTACGAAACGAGTGAAGTTCGAACTGCCGAGACAGTTTTGAATGAAGTTGCCTGCTGACCTTTCTATGTGTGCGCACACGCATAGCAGACTGAACGTGCGCGAGCGCAGGGGTGTAGAAAAACTCGCTTTAAAAATGCCCATGTGTGAGTCATAGCGTGACACGTTATGGTAAACTAAGCGTCCTATTGGTTAAGGATATTATTTGAAAAGAA
This sequence comes from Polia nebulosa, assembly GCA_951329385.1. Lineage (NCBI taxonomy): Eukaryota > Metazoa > Arthropoda > Insecta > Lepidoptera > Noctuidae > Polia > Polia nebulosa. The sequence continues at coordinate 13,176,765 of OX589598.1, forward strand.
AGATCTTAGGGACTGTTAACATTTGTTTGTCAATATAGTTTTAAATTTTAGAGGCAAAAAGTATGAGCTGACTAGTTATCATGCATGACTTAGTCATAAGATAATTCATTAATTATGAAATATTATATATTAATCTTACTGGTAATAAAATACATAACAAGAAAATTATCAACATTAATCTGCCTGCTCGTAAAATTAAAGTTTTTTTTGGGTTTTTAATACAGCGCTCTCTATCGGTTTCCTACCGAACTAAAATTCATACTGCCTTGTGAACTCAGTGACTCACCCATAGACAGTATTTGCGATGAATCAACGGACGCTGCTGTTAGTTACCAAGTTGTTCTATAGATGTCACTTTGATGAATTTTTGTAAATGTTATCTTCATGGCAAGTTTTTTTCTGTAACCTGGTAAATTAAAGTTTCTAAAAATATACTCCTTTATTAAGGAACTAATTATTTAACTGTATCAATATAATTAATTGCAAACAAAACAATCGAGAGACATTACTTACTACCTGATCAACTGTGCCAAAACATATGCACCAATGACAATATTCATCATCATCATTTCAGTCGAAGACGTCCAGTGCTAAACAAAAGCCTACTCCAGTGTCGCTAATGGCTCAATTACACCTTCCGATTTCAAAGGACCCAATTTAGGAAACAGGAAGGTGTAATAGCAGTTAGAGCAGTTAGTGTACGATTTAGTGAGATTGGGACGTCCCGATTTGACTTCCTAAATTGTGTACGATTTAGGATAGTGTAATCGCATCACCCCGATTTAGAGCTAAGTGTTGCCAATTTAGAGACTTTGTCGCTACAAATGGGGTAGTAGTATTTTGGTTTGTGTTTAAAATTAAATTAAATTTCACAAAGTCCCTTTCCCAGAAAAAAAATCTGAGTCCGCTCTTTTTATTTTTAAGTCTGCTCCTGGTAGAATCAGTTTTTAAGAGACTTTAGAGCGACTTTTGATATTCTGTTTAAGGACTCGAATTTGTAAGAGTTGGCAACACTGCCGACTTAGGAGTTCAATTTAGGATAGTGTAATTGCTCGCTTCCTGCTTCCTAGTTAGTTAGTTCCTAAATTGGGTCCCTTGAAATCGGAAGGTGTAATTGAGCCTTAACAAGGACTGGGCCCAAGTGAGTGTCGCGAAAATCCGATGGATGCGAGACGCACTCGCATCCATCGGATTCCCGCGACACTCACCTGGTCATTAGTTTATCTTGTCAGAGGCCTGCCAATTATGCAACTTTCGATACGCGGTCGGCACTCCACAACCTTTCGGCCACATCGACCATTTGTTACAAGAAATGTGCCCCGTCCATTGCCACATAAGTTTGGCAACGGGCTATATCAGTATTCTTGGTTCTCCAGCGGATATCTTCTTTCCTACTTCGGTCACGCAAGGAAACTCTAAGCATAGCCTTCTCCATTGCCCTTTGGGTGACTTTAAGCCTTCTGATGAAGCCCATTGTGAGCCAGCACATTTCAGTGCCTTATGTCATCACTGGCAACATGCACTGGTCATAACCTTTCATCTTGAGACACTTCTGCGACTAGAAGATATCGCGCAGCTTCCCAAACACTATCCAGCCGAGTTGAATTCGAAGCTCGACCTCTTTCTCAAAGTTAGACCTACTTAACTCGACCTTTTGTCCCAGGTAAATGTAAATGTCTACATCATCGAGTGTCTACTGAGAGTCTCTCATATTGATAGGAGTGAGTGTTACATGGACGGGTATTAGAGAATATATTACTTGATAATTATATATTTATTATGTTTCTCGATGTGGCCACCCAGTCCATATTCAACTTAAACTCCCCATTTAAAACTATTGAAACTACAGGAAGATGAGGAAGGCTGAAACAAGACGAAAGCTAAACTGACACTATTATTAGACATTATTAGGAAAGTCCAAGCAGAAAGGCACGGGAATGGTAAATAAAGTAAAACTATTGACAGATCTCAATTATTTAATGTTGACAAAATAACAAATTTTATAAAAATAAACTTAAAATACTGTGGAGCATCACATCAATCTTTTATTTACAGCTTGAATCCGTACTGAAACAAAAAAGATAATAAGTAAGTACATGAAAAGAATATTAGGTACCTACACGAGCTTCAAAAATAAGTTGATCCTTAAAAATAAAGTGTTTTTCCGGAAAAAACCCGATGTAAGTAAGCCTCTCTTCAAATTGACCCATAACAAAAACTAGGGCTCTTTAAAAGAACATATGTATTTAAAACAAATTAACAATAATATAATAATTGTAATGTTCGCCAGTGCACATTTCAATGGACAAATATAAATATAATATTTTTTGCTATAAATGGTAATAAACAAACGGATTCTAAAGTCTACACAAGTGAGAACTTAAATCATTCGCGGTATCCAAACATTAGTCTTTTAAATTGAGCTTGCATAATGTTTAATTCAACACAACGTACAAATAAAAATAAAATTGGCCTTGAATGGGTCTTGGCCGTCCCAAACTTCATGTAAAATTCGAAACTTACCAAACTCAACGAAAGGTAAATTAATAGTTAAGAATCGTCTGTGCAAAGTAATTGATGTTGGTAATACTCGTAATGAACGAAAGTGCTGTATTGAATGTGCATTGCTTAATTTATCCTGTTTTATTCCCACTGGTGTTTAAAGAACAGTTGCTGTCTTTAATAATTTGAAGTCGTGGGCATTTTATTCATTGTCCCTTTAAATCCTTTATATTAGACGTTTAATTTTTGACAGCTGATATAGAGCGATCGTGAAAGATATATCAATAGATAGTTATGATCAAACGTAGTACCTACTTATAAATTGCTCATCAGTACCATAGTGCGAATCTGTGCTAAATTATGTGGGATCCTGAACACCACTTACCTTCGGTGCATTTTCTACCGTGCATTTAAATATCAAAGCGGCTCTGTCACAACCTTTATCTCCATCAGATACCTTCATATCGTTCACTGAAAATAAAAGAGTTTATAAAAGATGTCTCATTAGTAACGAAATTAGGAACACCCACGCTTCATGTAAATATTGTTAAACTATTAATAATGATATTTTAAATAATTAAATAATATACAATAATAAAGTAAGTATAATTCCTAAATAGCCAGCTCATAGCATTCAAATTTGTACCTTTAACGCAAAGATCTGCCATTTTTTTGGCATTTTCCAGACGCTTTTCATCTCCGTTTTTCATCTGTTCAGCTACTTTGTAGGCATGATCGAGATCATACAGTCCTTGAGCATTCATCTGGAAGATAGAGGTTTTATTTATTTTATTATATACTTTATTGAACACCTCATATAATGAGCACAGGACAAACATATTTTACAAAACAAGTGATAGGGTTACTTGTCAGTTTGCATACTTTATTTTGTTATTTTCTTAGCGTTGGGTTTAACACAAATATGTCACGCTTTGTAGCCATGTGTTGGGATAAAAACACCGAAGGTTCCATTCGCTTTGCCTAAATATCTAAATATCTCTATTCAAATATCTAAAAACCTTTCTAAGATACCATATATCATTGCAATCGGTGTTTAAAGAGTTGGATCATACCCAGGCCTGCGGACGGCGTGTAATGGGTAGCTCCCCGTCCGATCAGCACCAGGCCCGAGAGTCGAAGGCGCGTACGCGTAGTGTCCCACGCGCGCCTCAAAGAGTTGTCAGCAATCGTGACGGGGCCCGTCGTGGCTGATGCCTGCTCAAGGGTTGTGGATAAATTCGAAACTGAGTTACCGCGTCCCTGAGCACTCAGTACAGGGAAGGAACAGAGGTGGGTTTTAGTCAGTAAGACAGACACGCCCTCCCGCTCCACCTAGAGCGGGCGATGTCATTGGATGATCTTCCATCCCACAAAAAAAAAGTGTTGGATCACTACTTAGGTACTTGTCATTATTATAAAATAAATCCTCAATGTCGTACACCAACCTATCGAATGTGACTATTGTTCTCAGGATGTAATTTTACAGTTTGCATCATAATTAGCTTATCACAAAACATGCTCGTGAATCGCATCAAAATTTTGTGAATTAGATGCCCTGATTAAAATTTAACAACCTTCAGCTGTCCCTCAAAGCGATTTAGACTTACTTGTTGGTATCTAAAAACAATAATCGTAATTTTGTGTATAAAAATAATTGGTTAATTTCAATCTGCTAAGTTAATACGTGAAACATACTTTGTACCCCTTCTGAAATATATATATTGCGTACACGCAAGAGTTGGAGATTTGGCACAGTTTAAGTTTATATAAAGAAACGTGTTAGAATTAATGAACTTATGGAATTACTGGGCGACCCAAAGTACTAATACCAATATGCTACTCAATCCTGCTCGGGAGAGGGATGTAAAATCCAGTAAATTGCTATTAGGGATATTGACCGTACTGCCGGGATTGTCCTGATAGCCGTGGTATACCTCTCCACTTCAGCACCTCAAAATGTATTGCCTCCTTGTTGCTACGTCACACTACGTGCTAGCGACCGTTTTTGGGAGCCCATTTATTGAGTGTGCAAATCACCTCCTGCCTTTTTTATTAATGTATTTAAATAACATTTTTCAGGGAGGGGCTAGTCTTTACATAGTAATTGGTAACCAGTCTACTTTAGCCTACCAAAATCATCGCCGTATCTTTGTTTTCCTTATATTCCAATAGTTTCACACCAACCGGTGGTTGTCCTATACAATACAATTAGGACAACCCCCGGTAAGAATCGTCGGTTGTTGCTTCATTTCATAAAAAGCATGTAAAGGGGCCTGTGCGAGTTGGCTTCGGCCCCTCGCAAGTCATATAAAGGTCCAGGACCTTTGGGTTCCGAGAAATCAAAAGAATACCAATACTAATAATATGCTTTTCATGACTTTTTATTTTGTATTGAAATATTTAAAAAATTTAACTTACGGGTAAGTTTAATATGTATGTGTTTAAGTGAATAACCGAAGTATGGTATAAAGTAAACACACAATACCCTGGGCGAGTATGGATTTTAACCCCACTTAAAACAAAAAAAAACTACTTACAACTTCGGCAGCCTTATAAGCGCAAGCCAGCACGCACTTGGTGGCCATCTTAGTGGGTATCACGTAGCTCTGAAGCTGCACCAGCTCTAGCATATCCACCTCCGAGTCTTTGTTACATTTCATCACCAGCTTTGTGAACTGCATCTTCAGTTCCTCCTCTGTGAGAGCCTAAATAGAAACAAAATCTTAAGGCCTTATCCTAATCAAAAGCGCATTCATTTTTTGGAGGAACCCTAACTCGTCGCTCGTCGCGCTGCCATAGTATATCTTTCAGTTTTCTGAACAAATGAGTGAACTCTTCATGAGGTTAATTGCTTCGGTTAGGAGTTACAGAACTCAGGGTAACACTTCTAAAGATTTTAGACAGATAAACTTAAGTGACTAGTGAAAGTTTGTTAACTGGTATTAAAATCTGTACATATTATAACTTACTTGGAAAAAGGTAGGCAGATGGATATAACTTACATGAATACAAATCTAATGAAACAAACAACACGTAAAGTTCTATAAAGTAAAAAAGAATACCTATTAATGAATATACAACAAATAAATACAAACTACAAAAAAAAAAACACTATTATCTAAACTGTAGCTGATTGCCAAGCAAAATTTATTCAACATCTAAAATAGAAATGTTTTGTAAAACCAGTCAGAGGCCTTTTTATAAATATAAATATATCATTATTTAATAAAGTAGTAATGACTGTGCTGTTAAACATAACACTACAAAAGGACAATCAGGCAAAAGAAAAAAATCAATTCAAACCTATATACGTCTGAATCCTCAGCTGTAATATTTTGTCAAGCCCAAAGTTTATAATAAGGATGAGGTTCCAAAGACTTTAATAAAATAAACAAAAAAATATCACTAAGCAAAGAAAAAAATATTGGTACTCACATATACACAGCTGCATAATGCTAAACTCAAAACAATGAAGTTCCACATATCGATCTCACGCCTCGACCAATACTAATCGAAATGGATATGTAACACCGTATAAATACTGAAATTCTAAAGCACACACGTATTAAATGAAATTATGAATTCCCGATAACATTAAAGTTTAGGTTATTATTACGTGAAATAGTAGCTTTAATTATAATTTGGAGTTTTTACCGTCTAGTGGCTAGATAGGATCTTTCCATATATTTTTCGATCAAATCTGTTGGTGGTGACATTAAATCGAATGGTTATTTTAACAAGCCATTTTAGCCTTTTGATACAATCGTGAATAGGTAGGCAAATTAATTTCAGAGTAAAATTAAAGTACTTAAATAGTTTTATTTCTATTTAAACCATATAATAGTTTTTACACAAACTTAAATTAATATTAACCAAGCTGAAGAATGCAGGTCCTGAAGCCGATACAGAACACACGTTTATAATAAACAGAAGCTTAGTTATTATTCTAAAAATCTCGATTGCACACCATCACATCTTCTTGCGGCTCACAGTAGATCAAACTGAAAAAAAAAGACAAATTAAGGTCTCTAAGGAATCTCCGAATCACCCATTTGGTTGAGCACAGTTTATTCATATTTTTTATTTGACGAAGGACATGTGAGTGACAACAATATGGCTCCGTTTGGGCGCTTTGGGTACGGGACCCTAAAAACTGGCCGAGTGCGTGTCGGATTTCACACATTATGGGTTCCGTACCAAATATTGGTATTTGTTAGTTAAGTATACGTAATATTAAACATTTTCACCAAATTTCAAGTTCATAGGTCAATGGGAAATTAAAAAATTCTTCGTAACAGAATTTTATGACAGACGACACACGTACAGACAGACAGACGGTCAGACGGACACGTGAGGGACAACAATAGGGCTCCGTTGGGACCGTTCGGGTACGGAACTCTAAAAACTGGCCCAGTGCGTGTCGGATTTCGCACATTAAGGGTTCCGTACCAAATATTGATGTTTGTTAGTAAAGTCACAGATAATATAATGCTAGCGTACAGATGCCAAACCATTTGGTGGTGGAATGAAGATGTGCAAAAGATGCTAAAAGAAAAGAAAATTTCGTTTAAAGTATGGCAGAATGTAGAAACCGGAAATGATAATTTGAAAGAAGAGAAAAAGAAAATTTATAAAGAATGGAAGAGGAAGGCAAAAAAGGCGGTTGCAGTTTCCAGGGCTAAGGCGCAGGAAAAGTTATATAATTTACTGGACAGCCCTAGAGGCCAGAAGGAGCTCTACCGGATTACAAAATTAAGAGAAAGGAGAACGAGGGATATAATGCATATAAAATGTATGAAAGATGAACTCAGTAAAGTCTTGTCGAAAGATGACGAAATAAAAGAGCGATGGAAGGTTTATTTTGAAAAGTTGATGAACGAAGAGAATGAATGGAGTGGTGTGCTCAAAGAGGTACAAGTAAATATGGGTTTGTTGAGAGAAATTAGCATGGATGAAGTAAGAAAGGCAGTTCAATGTATGAAAAATGGAAAGGCCATGGGCCCTGATGACATACCAGTGGAAGTATGGAAGTGTTTAAAAGAGGATGGATGTATGTGGCTGACTTTATTCTTCAATAAGTTGTTGTATGAAGAAGTGATCCCACAAGAATGGTGCAATAGTTCGCTAGTGCCCATCTTCAAGAATAAAGGGGATGTACAGGACTGCAACAACTATCGAGGGATAAAGCTCATGTCACATACTATGAAAGTATGGGAGAAAGTGATAGAGAAAAGATTGCGAGAGGAGAGTGAGATTACCCCGAACCAGTTTGGGTTTATGCCAGGTCGAGGGACAATGGACGCCACCTTCGCTCTCCGTCAATTGTGCGAGAAGTACAGACGTGTGCACAAGAACTTGCACATGGTGTTCATTGATCTTGAGAAAGCGTATGATAGGGTACCTCGGGATGTGTTGTGGTGGGCCTTGAAAGAGAAAGGTTTGCCTGGGAAGTATGTTGAGTTGATTCGTGCTATGTACAGACAATCTAGTACCTACGTCCGGTCGGCTGCTGGCAACACCGATAAGTTCAGTGTGGCTGTAGGCTTGCATCAAGGGTCGGCTTTAAGTCCTTACCTCTTCCTGTTGATTATGGACGCTCTTACGTCGGAAATACAGGAAGGGGCACCCTGGTGCATGCTGTTTGCCGACGACATTGTTCTGGTCGGTGAAGATGGACCTGAGATCCAGAGCAGATTGGAGAAATGGCAACAGAAGCTGGAGAAAGTTGGCTTGAAAATCAGCAGAACCAAAACTGAATACATGTTCTGCGATTTCGGCGGTCTCTCCAGTTCTGAAGCTGTAGTGCTAGATGGCGCGCTTCTCCCAGTCTGCTCCGATTTTCGGTATCTCGGTTCACTCGTGCAAAGCGATGGCCAAATAGATCGGACTGTTAAGCACAGAATTAACACTTGATTATGGACGCTCTTACGTCGGAAATACAGGAAGAGGCACCCTGGTGCATGCTGTTTGCCGACGACATTGTTCTGGTCGGTGAAGATGGACCTGAGATCCAGAGCAGATTGGAGAAATGGCAACAGAAGCTGGAGAAAGTTGGCTTGAAAATCAGCAGAACCAAAACTGAATACATGTTCTGCGATTTCGGCGGTCTCTCCAGTTCTGAAGCTGTAGTGCTAGATGGCGCGCTTCTCCCAGTCTGCTCCGATTTTCGGTATCTCGGTTCACTCGTGCAAAGCGATGGCGAAATAGATCGGACTGTTAAGCACAGAATTAACACTGGATGGATGAACTGGCGGCAGGTCACCGGGACTATCTGTGACTCCCGCATTCCCCTAAAACTTAAGGGGAAGATTTATAAAACAATGGTCAGACCTGCTGTCTTGTATGGATCAGAATGTTGGGCCACAAAAGGGATGAATGAAAAGCAATTGCATGTAGCTGAGATGAGAATGCTAAGAGCGATGTGTGGTGTTACGCGCATGGATAGAATTAGGAATGAGTATATAAGAGGAAGTCTGAAAGTGGCACCGCTGACTGAAAAGTTGTGTGGAAATCGGTTGTCGTGGTATGGGCATGTGATGCGGAGGAATAAAGAAAATGTCGTGAGGAAAGTCTTGTGTATGGATGTGGATGGCTATAAGAGTAGGGGAAGGCCAAAGAAACGATGGTTGGACTGTGTGAAAGAGGATATGGGTAAAAAAGGGGTGACTACAGAGATGACGACTAATAGAGGAGTATGGAAGAAAAAGACATGTTGCGCCGACCCCAAATAAATTGGGATAAGGGCAGGAGAATGATGTACAGATGCCAAACCTCGTACAAAGAAACGGTACCGCCGTAAATACGGGTTTTCGACTTGCACAAGCAACTTTTGTTCTTCGTTCGGGCCTGTCCGCTACACCTCGCTAGATGGTGTTAGCAGCGACGGCTTGCTAGTTGAATGGATTTACACAAAGTCTTACCAATCTTTTCTCACACATTGAGGAATTACTTTATAGTATTTTTGGCACTTCATAACAATTTTACTGTTCCAAAATGTGTCACTATACAAATTTTAAAGAGGCGAATGGATAAACTCTAAAACTTCAAACAGCACCATCTATTGGTTCAATAAATATAAATGCCTAAGGATTCGTTCTGATAAACATCTAAATTTGAATTAGGAGCCAATTGTTCCACAATTTTATACTTAGGGTAGTTTATTAAATAAGAAAATACAATTTTTACCTAATTTTTTTTCAAAATATTAATGTTACTTAGACTTCAATAAGAAATCGATGCATATTACGCTACCTATTGAAAAAATTTTGAACTAAATTTTCTTTGTTCGAGATGAGACCCCGTGCTAAAGTACACGTAATAATAAACATTATCATCTTTTAAGTTCTTAGGTCAATGCGAAGTTAAAAATTCTTCGAAACAAAATTTTGTGACCGACGACGGCCGGACAGACAGACAGACGGACACGTGAGTGCCAACAATAAGGCTCCGTTTAAACTCTTCGGGTACGGAACCCTAAAAAGTAAATGCGAACGCTGTCGACGTGTCTAAATTTTGGTCAAAAAGATTTATTTTATAATCATTAACATGAAGAAGAAGAAGATCAAAAAATACATACATCAGGAGCTTTTTCGACAGTACACTTGAAGATCAAAGCAGCTCTTTCGCAGCCCTTTTGTCCATCGCTGACAGCAATATCGTTTACTACAAATCAACAAGTTCTTAACTATTGAAATTTATCTTATTCAATGTAATTATTGTTCTTAATAACTAAACCTATCGTTACCCATACAAAGGCCATGATTGATAAACATTATAGTCCAAGATCCCAAAGTCAACAGACATTACTTATATTCTGATTAACAACAAGTGTGTTGAGTAGTGTCAGTATGTACTTTTAACATACTAGCATACCTTCCTTACCTATTACCATCCTAAGTAATCCTAAATATCCTGGCTACCTGCGTGATCGTTTTTCTTTCACTCGCCCTGCCGACGCCCCGTGTAGATCCCGCCTTAAGCATCATCTCGATTTCCCATCCCATAAAACCCATTTCTATTCCCACTCCTTCTCTGTTCATGCGGTACGATTGTGGAACTCACTTCCACCTAATATCCACGATTCTAAAACTGTCTACCAATTCAAGAAGCAAGTCAAAGAGTATTACCTCTCCATCATTCCGTGATTATATTTATTATTGATATTTATTTTATATTTAATTATGTACTTTGGTTTATTGTAAAGTTAATTATATTTTATGTATGAATTATTTATGTATTCTAGTCTATTTTATGTTTCTATATCTATTTATATACACTGTGTCTACATTTCTCAACCAACTTTCCAGTCGCGAAGAAATTTCTTTTAAAATAAGCAGCACCATTGTGCTCTTCTATCTGTATTTGTTCGTTTTCTCTTGTAAGTGTTTTTGTATGTGCATAAATAAATAAATACCTGCTTGCTTGGGTCAACGGCCATTACGGCCATTTATTTCTATGTATTAATTACTAGTTGACGTTAAAATATTATAATTTTATTTATATGGGTTTGCTCTTGACTCTAGTCTAGGTCAGAGATGACAGAGACAATCAACGATGGAGCTTCCCCAGAAGAAGCCACTCTAATTTTGAAGAGATAATAAATAACGAACAATTTTCTGTAAAACCGACATAAAAATACGCATTCACATTAAGAAACGTAAATAATGTTCATTTCGTAAGTTTAGCACCTGGTACTGCTAAATTGGCCGCCGGCCCAAGCTAGCACGAATGCGTAGGTACGCTCAAAGGTAAAACAGTATTCGATCCCCAAAATTTTGTAAATCAAAATATGAGTAATCTCTGGCGGCTCTCAGATCTTAGTCACTGCACTAGTTCTTTGGCATATACGGTAATCATCTTGCACTTATAGTTTAAGTCATGTTTTTTTATCTAAGACTAATTCTTTGCGAAGGTAATGAAACAAGTGCCGCAGAAGCAGTAGGAGAGATTTTTGAAGATTTCTTAGACCATATTACATAGAATTATGCTAAAACTATATATTATAGGTATTTAACATGCATAATATTTTCATTGATACGTTTGAACAATCACTTTTAGACGTCAAAAAATATATTTTAAACAAGAGATTGATGTTTTCTATCCAACTAGGTACTCTGAGATCCTTCCTACACTGAGACAAACTCAGAGTTTATAGTCTCTTTTAATGTCCAAACATTTCTTTGGTCAGATCGATCATATGTGGACTATCCAGATTAGTGTCTGATATTGTCTTTTGAGGAAAAACCACACAAATTTGAGAGCTGTAGGTAGTAAGACGCGTAGTTAGGTGCTTATCTTAAATCAAAGAAAGTATTGAATTTTGAAATGGAAAATGGATGGATGATCATAATGGATTGTTATCATCAATCATTCTATTGTTTACGCATTATCGTTTAATCAATACCTTCTGATAATTTGTTCACAATTAAAACATTTTTGCACGTTTACATCAGTTACTTTGCTACTGTTACTCATGTCGTCAATTCCATACTGTTAACCATTACCTACGAGTACTTCTGTATCATAGATAGTTTAGTTACAAAGATATACTTTTCATTCATAGTGTGTTCTAATGCTTCCAATAGATAACTAATTTTATCATCAATTACCGCTCTTGCATGCTTCCGTGAATTCCTCACTCTTCTTTATTTTAACAGGATCATCTGATAAATACTTGCGAGTCATTTCATTTACCCCTTCTACTGATAATTCCCCTTGCTCGTTCATCTGGAAAGAATTAATGATTCATATTTAAATAGGTCCTCCTTGTCCTCACATCCTATTATATGATGTTATTTTATAAGACTGACGATTCTTGAATGTATTTGATATATCTACTTTTATATCTAGTTACAGATAATATAATACTAGCGTAATCTAGTCTATACTTTTTGTTAGCTCTGTTTTGTAATACGCTTCTTATGGCCGCTTTGTTTCATACAAGAATTCAAATTAAGTATACTTTTGGTTTTACACATTTTCTGTGTGATCTGTACCTCCGACATTAGAACCGTATTTTAATTAGATAGTCTGCTGCATCATAAAAATTCAGTCACAAAACATTTGAATTACAATAAAATAATTATTTGTATTCCCATGCACAGCATATGGTTGAACGAAGGTAAGCATCATCAGATCCACGTTTCCGGTGAGTAAAAAGCATTAGCTGTAATCGTTTCACGAGAAGGCATTGTACAATGACTGTGGACCGTGTAATTGGTATACTTATCATCCGACCTTGCGTAATTTTACACAACAGCATTTGTAGCTGGGAACCAAACTGAAACTGCACATCCGAAATTATTGGATAAAGATCCAAGTGCTGGGACAAAACAGAGAAATCGGTCAAGGGCAGAAGATATTAAGGCTGTAGGACGTAAATTACAAGGCTGTGCATGTTAACGAGAATAGAAACTGTTCGATCCGAATAGTTGTAATTCCAAGACATTGTAACTACAAATGTACTTTCAATATTATAGAAAAATAAAAGAGCCTTAGCTATATTTACAGATTGGCAGATATATTATGAACAATCCTTCTAACGTTATGTAAAAACGAACATTGTTTACCGGAAAAGAAATGTGACCTTTTTTAGGGTTCTGAAAGTCCGAATGAAAAAACGGAACCCTTGAAGGATCACTCGTGTGTCTGTCTGTCGGCCTGTCACAGCCAATTTGCTCAGAATCTACTGGACCGATGGAGTTAAAATTGGGTAGATACACATATGAATATCTGTTGGGGTGCAAGTCGGAAAATTAAAAAATAAAGTTTTTCAGAACGTACCGTGCGACTTTAAAGACTATAGGAAAACCTATAAGAAGTCAGTGGTTTCAAAAAAAAATACGTTAAAATAATATCATTTGATGGAAACCCTTTTCACGCGAGTCCAACTCGCACTTGACCAGTTTTTTTTTCCACAAACCAGATATTTCGGAACAAATATTTGTATGGCCTACAGATAGTTGTTCCGGGTCTGGGTGTCTTGTGTATGTGACTTTACATGTTTGTGAACGCACCCACGATACAGGAATAATTCCTAGTGTGGGGGCAACGTTTAAAAAAAAAATAAAAAAAATAAATAAAGATATTAGACGACCTTTGTACTAAATACCGGACAAGAAAGTAACTAACCCTTGGACTGTTTGCTAACACTAAAAAACCGGTCAAGTGCGTATCGGATTTCGCACATTTAGGGTTCCGTACCAAATGTATTTTTGACTATTTCTATGGCTTTGACAAGATGCTTATACTGTGAAAATTTGAAAACTGTAGCTCCAACCGTTTGGCTGTAAAACCTGTGTGACAGGAGACGGACAGACAGACGGACACGTGAAAGAAAATCAAAGAAAGAAAAATTATTAGGGACCCTCAGTGTACAGAACCTTAAAAATCAGGAAAAAGCATCTTAAGCCTGCTTAAGTAGTTGAAAACATAGTAATCATAATTTTATTGCTGCTGCCAGTAAGTTTACATTAATGGTTTCTATAAATAAATACGTGCAACTTCTTTGGTCTACGTAATTCTTAAAATTTTTAGGGGCTCATGAGGGCTAAAACTGCAGCTGAATTGGGTTGAATGAGCAGGATATGTTTTCATAAGATTGGTAACATGTTCGGCCATACCACCAACTTCCAAACTCCGAACTAGTACTGAGTCATTCCTAATGGAAAAACACACTAACAACTTGTGAACGACCTGGAAATTAAACCCAGGACCCCACGCTCAGCAGTCGCCCTTGTTAACACGAGACCAACGAGGCAGTCCCCGTGCCTCGGAAAGTACTTGCCACTGGTCCTGGCGCCTGATCTCTCCTTGGTCGTCGTCGGTGTCGAACTACCGTCCCATCGGGCTATGAGAGTAAAGGAACAGAGAGTGCCAATGTGTCAGTGGAGCTACTGAATACAGCAGCTGCATCGCTTGCGAATATTCTGGCGGTGTTTTTCAATAGGTGTTTGCGTAGTGGATGCTATCATTTAAAAAATCAAGGTGTCTCGGCTGTATAAGGGCAAAAGCAAGAAGAGTGATGTAAACAATTATCGGCCAGTGTCTATCATTCCAGCAGTCGCCAAGGTCTTTGAAAACGGACTATGTGACCGATTACTGGGCTTTCATGAAAAGCAGTTGCCTCACCGACTGACAGTAACAAAATGTGTGGCAAACTCGGACGAGCGTGCTTCGCGCTGGAACAATTAGCGCAAACGCTCCCTCGTAAAATGTTGAGAGGGTGCTATTTCGCGTTGGTACACTCGGTTCTTCGGTATGGCGTTGATTTCTGGGGCCAAGCTGCCGATTGGGAGCGAGCCTTCAGGATGCAGAAGCGTGCCGTGGGATGACAATGGGATGCCACCACTTTTTAAAGCGTTAAAAATATTAACTGTGCCCGCTATGGTGATATTACAGGCGGCGGTATACGTTAGGCAACATTTAAACGAATACAATAAACGCGGAGATAGCTACTGTACTCGTGGTAGAAACAAATTAGCTGGCTACCCACACACCCTATCTAAATCTGGAATGTTAATTCATGTTATGGGTCCATCGATATACAACCGGCTACCGGATAATATTTTAAGCGCGACGTCTGACAATGCGTTCAAAGCTAAGGTTAAAAGCTGGCTAACCAACCAGGCATACCCGGGCCTGCGGACGGCGAGTAGTGGGTAACTCGCCGTCCGATCAGCACCAGGCCCGAGAGTCGACGGCACGTAGTGTTCCACGCGCGCCTCAAAGAGTTGTCAGCAAAGGACGGGGCCTGCCACGGCCGATGCCTGCCCGGGGGTGGAGAATAAATTCGAAAGAGTTACCTCGCCCCCGGGCACTCAAGGCAGGGAGGAACAGGGGTGGGTTTTAGTCAGTAAGAGTCTGACACGCCCTTCCGCTCCACCCTAGAGCGGAAGAAGTCATAGGATGATTTCCCACCCCCAAAAAAAAAAAAAAAACCAACCAGGCATTAGATGACCTAAAATAATGGTTTTAGGTACCTAATTGTTGGAATTATTTTTATTTTTTTGTATCTAATACGTAATTATGATTTTTATTATTACTTGTGTTTTTATTTTATTTTTCTTTTTCCAAACCTGACATGTAGTTTTTGATATTAATAAATAAACTAAACTAAACTAATCTGCGCACATACTATATACTACATAGGTACTTGGCTACTGTCATCGAAATTTTGTTAGAAGGTAATCCTCCTCATTCTTAGTTCATTTGAAAATCGGCGGAACATGTTAATACATGTGCCGCCGATTTTCAAATGAACTAGTTCCCTGAGTTTTTGGAATTCTTTACATTCTAAAAACTGGAATTGGGATCGATGGGGAAGAGTCGATAGACTTCTAGGTCAAGGGTTCGAACCTAGTCAGGTGAAATTCTTTGTGTAATTTTTATTTCAACAGCACTGCTCTGAAAGCAGAAAAACATCACGAGGAAATCAGTATATTCAATCTGCCTAGCCTTGTCCTAACTATCATGGGTTCAGTCTAACCGGATGCAGCTGAACACCAGTATTTTATATGGAGCGACTGCCTATCTCAACTCCACAACCCAGTTACTGGGTAATACGATACCCCTTGGTAAGACTGGTTGTCAGACATTTCGGGTTTCTGACGACCCCTAACGCATGTCAAAGATCCACGATTGACAGCTGGGACCAACGGCTTAACGTGCTTATCTGAGGCACGGAGGAGTCTCGGTATGTAAAGATGGTCACCCATCCATGGACCAATCCCGGCAAGCGTAGCTTAACCTAATGGTTCGACCCGTGCGTCTGTTATTACTTTAACCACGAGCTCCTCTACTTCGGAAATCGGTATATTCTAGAACCATAAATCGAAGACACATGACTTTTACCAACACACACTGGGCCTACGTGGTGGATTACAGCCCATTCCGTCTCACAGAGAGTAGACTTGTGTCCAGTCCAGTAGTGGGAAGATAACTAAGGTGATTATACTGTGGCTTATGATGACGCACGAAAGAGTTTACGTGGATATCGCAATCATGGTGTAGAGAATATTGCGACAAGAACACCAAAACTATACCTACCTACTTTGACACTGAACCTTGTACTCCACTATTTATAGTAGATGGTAGATGAAATTGCTGATCTTGCCTTCGGGTATTTTTTTTAAATACTGTAGTATGACCTGTAATACTATTTATAATTTAAGATTTCTTACCATTCCTGCTTTCTTGTAAACGCAAGCAAAGAGACACCTTATAGATTCACTATCAGGCATTGTCTTGCTTCTGAGCTGCATCATATCAGCCGCCGTTATCGGGAAGTTGTTCGAGCATTCTATTATCATCTCCACGTACTTCATCTTCAGCTCGTCCAAGGATGATGCCTGTAGATTAAATATTGTTAACAAATATTTCTTATAAACTGTACTGTCTACGATTAAACTAAGTTTACTCTTAAATTCAAGAAAAACACAAATAAATAAATGGGAGCCTTCACAATTAAATCGATATTATATTCTTAATTAGACCAAAATCTAGAATTAATTATTCAATTTATACCTTAACATTTAAAGGCAAAACACCACAAACAAACACACAGAAATATAACTTAAACATGGCCACAAACTAAATCCCGCGCATTTGTTAAGCAAATGTGTGAATTGATACAAATTATCCTTTTATATAGAGTTGACAGCAATGGTGAATAATCACTGGGTTACGACAAAAGCAATCATGCAATGTGCAGTTGGTAATCCATTTTATAATATTAACTATAATAAATGAAGACGCAAATAACGCCCTTATCCCGAAGAAATTAAGTTTATTTTGCCTTGAATTTATATATTGTAAGTAAATCGTTATGCTGGCAATAATGATATTGTTTGACAATACTTTTGTTGTCGTTACATCTGAATTATTGACAAATAATCTCATTCATCCTGTGATAACGTAACGAGAAACTTATTATAACAATGGATATTATTAACTGTCGAGATACGAAAAACCCTTCATTAAAATTCCCAGTTAAAATGACATCAACATGAGAATCTGCTTTAACAATCTGCAGTGATCTCAAAACCAATTAAATAAACGAAATTGTTGAAAACTGACACTACGAATAGGATATTTTCTCGAGTGACTTAATTTTGAACGGTATAATACGATCGTTTCTATTTTCGATTTTGAATTAACTAACTACAAAAAAGGACGTTCTGTATTCGACCCGTATGTATGTATGCTTTTTTTGTCCACGACATGCTCAAAAACACTGATCCGATTTGGATGGAGTTTTCGTTATTCAAATGTATATTTTTTAAGGAAGGTTTTAATATTATATAATACATTAGGGTCTGATGAAGATATTCGGCGATAGACAGTGGAACTCTTCAATAACTAAAAGCAAATGACTCGCGATTGCTGCAATCGTATGTTTATGTTTTGTTAACACAATTTAATGGGGAACCACAACTAAAAAGTGAAAAATAAAAAAACTTTTTTACAAAAAAAACAACCAACTTCCAAAAAAAAAAACCAAGATACTGCAAAATAACTTTAATTTCGGAAGTCGGTGTCAAAAAACGAAGAAACAAAACCAGAAACACCGACTTCCAAAATTAAAGTTATCTAACTACCCTATTCTGTTAGAGGTTAGAATAACTGCAAGTCTTAATACTTCGATAGAACAAAGATAAGAAGAATTAGAGAAAATTTAAATTCAAATAAGACTCACTAACTCAACACGATTAAACTGGTTCATTTTGAGGATTATATATATTTTTTAAATCGGGTATTTTTTTTATTGTTGATAGGCACGCGTTTGACCACTATCTCACCTGATGGTAAGCGATGATGTGGTCGAAGATGGAGCACGTTTGCCTAGTAGTAACCTTATTCACTCTTGACTTAAAGACTCCCAGGTTGTAGCTATCAGGAAACAGGATCAGACTCCTGTAGGGAATTCCACTCCCTAGCTGTACGCACAATGAATGTTTTTTCAAAACGCTTTGTGCGTATGGATGGGATGTCCACCATGAATCGGTGGCACTTCACCGTACGTCTTATGGTCCGTTGATGAAACGGACTTGGCTGAATCAAATTATGCAACTCCGTCGCACACTCCCCAAAATGTAGCCGATAGAAAACAGACAGGCTAGCAACTCGGCGTCTGTGTTCAAGACTTTGTAGTTTCGACTCAATGAGCCTATCATTCCCGAGCCGAGCATTGGTATACATACAGGATGCCGTAGATGAAAATTTGTTATTTCACTGCTAGCAGAAGAGAACTGCCGAGAAAATATCGTTTTACGAACCACATCCCAAAGGCAGGCTGAAAAAACAGATAAAAAAGTTTTAAGAAGTTAGATGAAGAGTAACATGAGCAAAAAGTTTGAAAGATTATAATGAAATCTAGGAATTGGATGATTATTTTAAAGGTATTGTTAAGGTACTCGCTATTAGTTTCTTCTTTGACTTTAGTTTGAAGGAAAACTAACCCAACACAACCAACTAAGAACAGAAATCCACCAGTGTGACCCATGGACTTCGGACAAACAATGAATCTCACAATTTTGCCAACTATTCGGCGAACCCATGTCATCGTGACATTGAAATCTATTTATTAGTACTACTAATGTGACATATTTAATTTGATGTTATGAAAAGTAATTACAGAGTTAGCGATATATCATTACTGTTTCGGTACTATATAAATTCGGAAATGTCCAAAAATTTAGCATAAGCCTCTGGATTTCCATTTAGCATCACCAGTAAATTAAAATCATAAAAATGTTCAAATCTTCAGTATTTCTGTGTTGTCTATGTTTCTGTGCGTTAACACCATATTTAGCTTTGGTAAGCATAAAAATTTAATTTTTTCTATTTCATCATCATCATCAGCTTTATAATGTCCTCTTCTCTGTGAAAGAGTCTCTGTGAGTTTTTCTACTTGATCACACTATTTTCTAAATTCTTCCTATCTAGCTGTTCTTATTATTTGGCTTACAACATATTTTTAACTTCCCTAGTTTTCCCTGAAACATCAAAACTCTTGACTAAATATGTATTTTTTTTATCTGTAATACACTCGCGAGCAATAAAATGGAATCACTTCATCGCGCGTTGCTCAAAACAATTTTTTACCATTTCTATGCAATGAACTGAATTTGTTATATCACTTGAAAGGTAATTTTGTTAATTTTCAACTTAACCTTAACCTTATTTTATGGAACGTAAGAACAAAAGACATCAATTTTTAAAACAAAACACTATATTGTTTGGTAGTCTTGAAACCCTATAAAAAGTGGGCTTTTATAAAAATTGGTCATTAGTCCAATCTTTCACGTTACTAGGAACACTAAAACTAAAAGAAAATGGAAACCACGCATATAGAAGCCGCTCAAGTCGTCATCCTAATCCAGCGAGGGTTGTCTCAGCGCACTATCGCTCGACAGCATCATCTGAGCCAGTCTTGTGTCTCGAAGGTATACACAGGTTCAGGGAAACTAGAAACTTAGACCGAAGAAAGATCGCACGCGATCGCATCGCTGTTGTCCAGATCCTAAGATCTGGACAACAGCGATGCACTTTGGTGAGAGATGACCGATTTATTGCCATCTCTTCGGGCGTGGACGTCCAGCAGCAGCTCAGAAAAGTTCGAAGGAGGGCTGTCAGCAAGTGGAAAGTGAGGCTAAGACTCAAAGAAACGAACTTGATCCCAAAAAGGCCAGCCACAGAACCAAAATTGACTCCAGGTCACCGACAAGCCCGGCTTCAGTTTGCTTGCGGTCACTTAGATTGGAATATAGAGCAATGGAGCTGAGTCCTGTTCTCGGACGAAACTAGTATGTGCCTGCATGGTAGCAACCGTCAACGGAGAGTCTATAGGAGACCGGGGGAGCGATTCGTTCAATACAATTTTGCGGAAACAGTGGCATACGGGGTTCGAGTATCATGTGAGGTCGGGAAGGGGGGCTACTGCAGAAAGATACATCAACGACATTCTGTTTGGCCATGTACTCCCCTGCGGTGGATTTATTGGCGAAGATTTCCTGTTAATGCATGATAATGCCACACCGCTGCCGCTGCAGTGACTAGACAGTACCTGAAAGAAGTCGGGATTCCCAAACTAGACTGACCAGCCCTCAGTCCTGACACAGGATTCCATCAGGAAACTTATTCGGTCAATGAAAAGCCGTTTACAGGTATTCATTAGGGCCAGGGGTTTAACACAAAATATTGAGGAGTAAATAACATAATAATATAATGAAAATATCAATTCATATTACTTTCTATTCATTTAGACGTCGACAACTTTGACCTATTGCAATAATTCATAGAAAATTAAATTAATTTTAAATATTTTTGGTATCATTTTTGAAACATAACAAAATTACCTTTCAAATGTTATACCATAATCCATAGTTCATTGCATACTAATTGTAAATGAACAGTGCGCGATGAACTGATTCCAGTTTATTGCTCGCGAGCAAAAAAATATTTTTTTGCCTTTTTAGTCTTGTGTTTGTAGATGTTACTGCTAAGCATATGGTCCTGGGTTCGATCCCCGGGTCGAGTAAAGTGTTGTTGGGTTTTTTCTTCAACAGCTTCTCAGTACCAGCCCAGGGTCTGGATTTGTGCCCGGTTTATTGGCTTACCTTTATTACATAGGACATAAAAATAACCGGTGAATTGTGGGTATACCAGGTATACTTATGTTTACCTCTGTCTATCTCATTGAGAAATACACGTGTGATATTGTATAATTTGTATAGGTTCCCATTTCTAGCCTCCAAATGTATAACTGTTCTGGCCCCTACGTTATTAATTTGACAACTTTTCTTTAACATCTTTCCAAGGCTTTGACTGATGAGCAGAGGGCTCAAATCCACGCTCATTTCGAGACGATTGGCAAGTCGTGCAACAAGGACAGCACCATGATCACAGCTGACGACATCACCAACCTCAGGGCTAAGAAGATTCCTACGGGCCCCAACGCCCCTTGCTTCTTGGCATGCATGATGAAGCAAATTGGAATTGTTAGCATTGTGAATTTCTTTATTAGCACTAAATATAATCGTTTATTTATTTTTACATTATCTAAACTTGACGATTAATAATATTGAAGCGTATATCCATGTGGTTATATCAGTGCTTTAAGCGCATTTATGGAAAAATAACGAATTCTTCCTAAGAACTTTACTTTTAGTAGAATATAAGAACTACTTGTGATTTCTTAATTATCCTTTTAACAGATGGACGACAATGGCATGTTGCAAAAAGAGACACTTCTTGAAATGGCTAAATCTATATTCGAAGACGCCGAGGAATTAAAACTCATCGAAGATTATCTTCATTCCTGCTCACATAGTAAGACAATTGTTTTAGACTATTAAACTACACATAATCTTTTTGCAAACTAGATAAAGGAAGGACAGGCTAATCATATATATACACGTATATAGCCTTTCTATCTAGATATATAGGAAGGTTAGGTGAAGCAATGGTGGGAAAGAACCTGGATGAGGCTGGCACAGGAACGTGGAAATTGCCACAAGAAAAGAGAGACCTACATAGTTGGACGAAGCTGAAGATTGGCTTATGTCCAGCAGTTGACCAGCACTAGAGATTATTCAACTTTAATTTTGTGTTAAGAATCATGTAAAATTTTACAGGAGGTTTTTTTTTTTTAATGTATGCGCCGATTCCTCCGTCAGTTGTGAACCGATTTTCAAAATTCTTTTTTTATCCGAAAGAAGATACTCCCGAAGTGGTCCCATATAAATTTTATCGAAATTGCTTAAGCGCTTTTTGAGAAACTGAACAAAACCAAAAATACGTATACCTCGATGACGTTTTGGTGTTCTCCAAATGTTTAGATTCCACTTTCCATGTTATTGCACCAAAAATTAAAAAATTACCTTAATTTCGGAAGTCGGTGTCAAATAACGAAGAAGTAAAATACAAACACCGACTTCCGAAATTAAAGTTATTTTTTAATTTTTAGTGTATTTTGTTTGAAAGTCGGTTGTTTTCTTTTTATACACAAATAAATGTTTATTTCCAGTCAACGGCGAATCTGTAAGTGATGGTGCGGCTGGCTGCGAACGAGCCATGCTGGCGTACAAGTGTATGTCAGAAAATGCTTCTCAGGTAATTTGTTTATTTACTGCAAAACCTATGATTTGAGCTAAAGAATCAATCAATCAATCTGCCCAACCATTTCCCAACTAGCTTGGGTTCAGCTTCCAGTCTAACCGGATGCAGCTGAATACCAGTATTTTACATGGAGCAACTGCCTATCTGACCTCCACAACCCAGTTACAGGGTAAACGATACCCCTTGGTAAGACTGGATCTTGGTAAGACTGGATGTCAGATCTTCGAGCTTCTGACGACCTGTAACGACTGATTTGAGCAAAAGCATCATGCCAGGCAAAAATTGTTACTACTAAACTATATTATTCAATAACTTGTGAATATTTCTATCAAGAATATATAAATAGTACATTACAGTTTAATTGTCTGGTCTGGAAAAAAATCCTTGTACTCTGTACATCGACGCATGGACAACTGATCAAGGACAGAAACGCCAATATTTATAATATTGTATTCGAAATATTGTAATTATTTTCTTTTTACAGTTTGGCATCGAAATCTAAGCGCACATCGCGTCTCGTCTTGAATACTTCACTACAACGTGGAAGCAACAAAATATGGAATTTTATTAAAATCGTTTTATCGATTTAGGTCAATGTGTTGTGTTTGATGAATTTATTTAAATTGGATTGGATTAAATTTTTATTAAAAGTTTTCTTGTGGTTTTTACTATCGTTTCTTAGTAAGGTTACTTACTGTGACAACTGTGATTAGTTACTATTTATCTGATAAAATAATTTTCTACATATCTCTGGTAGCATGGTCTGGTGGAATGGTTTTACCTATTCACTTAGGTATTTAGTAAAAAAAAACATATCTCTAAACGAAAATTGCTTTATTTATATATTAACTACTAACTAAACAAACATAATAAATTATAAACAGAAATCATGCTCCTCTTGTGGTGTTGCGTATAGTCAAATCTCGATCTTGATTTTGTCATTAACCAGTTGTTTAGAATGGGATCTGTAAATAAAAATGAACATAATATGTAAAATATAAAACAGAAGTTGGTTTTCATATTTAAAGTCCCAGTTTAAATGATCCAAGTTATTTGCCCGCAAACAAAAAAATTGAAGCAAAGACCGGCCCAGTGCGAGTTAGAATGGGATCTGTATATAAAAATGAACATAATATGTAAAATATAAAACAGAAGTTGGTTTTCATATTTAAAGTCCCAGTTTAAATGATCCAAGTTATTTGCCCGCAAACAAAAAAATTGAAGCAAAAACCGGCCCAGTGCGAGTTAGACTCGCGGATGAAGGGTTCCGTACCATCGTCCAAAATTATCGTCTACTTGTTGCCATTATTAAGATCGAGCAAGAAAAGAACAAAAAAACACGTTTCTAGTAGGAGAGCCCCCTTTAATTTTTAATTTATTTTTATTATTAATATTTTTTGTTATAGCGGCAACAGAAATACACATTCTGTAAAAATTTCAACTGTCTACCTATTACGGATCATGAGATACAGTGCGCTGACAGACAGACGGACGACGGACGGACGGACGGATGGACAGATGGACGAACGGACGGACGGACGGATGGTCGGACGGACGGACAGCGGGAGCTTATTAATAGGGTCCCATTGGTTACCCTTTGGGTATGGAACCCTAAAAATGACTTGCATCGTTAATAATCTTAATGTAATGATAAAGGCGGTGTCATTTTTATTGCTGCTCAACTTATGGGATGTCATAGGCAAATTATATTGCACTGTATAAAGCAGTGTTTAGAAAATAAAATATAAAAGAACATTACTTCAGATAGCATTACTTCACAATGATAAAGAATTAAGATAAAAATTTGCTTACGTCAGCTTTGTGTTCCAAGAAACAGGCAAGAATAAGCTTTGCCCTTTCACAGCCGTCTTCACCATCACTGACAGCTTGTTCGTTCACTGGATAGAAAATAAATCAAAATAAATAACAGAGCACAACCTTGCACTTTCATCGATCACTTTAACTTTTCACACGTCGATTGCACACCATGCGCAGATAACAATTAAAATCTATTGTGTCTGCTAATTGTGCATACGACGGGTTAAACGAATCATCAAAGGCTTTTTTTTCCTCTAGGGAAGTCCCTGGTGCAGGTATAAGACTTACACACCCTCATTTCAACAGTTATGTGCAATATGGGGTTTATGTATAATCCAGTCTATCATTGTGATATTTTGCTACCGTTAAACGTATAACTCTGATCAAATTGAAAATGCCAAGTCTGAAAACAAATAAAAATACTGCCTACAGATAGTTGTTCCGAGTCTGGATGTCTTGTGTATGTGAGTTTACATGTTTGTGCACGCACCCACGATAGATGAATAATTTCAGCGTGGGACAACGTTTAAAAAAAAAATTGTGAAGAAAATACATACCAGACATGCAGGCTTTTCCAATCACTTCGAATTTGGCGAAGTCATCATCGCTCTTTATGAACTTCCTAAGCTTGCTAAGTGCCGTATCTGCGTCAAACAGGCCTTTGGCGTCCAACTGTCAATAAAGAGGTCATCATCATTAGTTTCAAATAGATACTAATTACTGCAAACATGACCCCGCTGTCATTATGAGCAATAAATACGTAGCTAAAGAAATTTTGCAGTACTTGTAAGAGATCAATACACATGTGGGTGTAGTACTTCCACATTTCCCCAGTTATGTTTAAGTCCCATATCATAGCCAAGATTGAGTACAAGTACAAGCCACAAGCTGAGTACTGCTTTGTGCACGCAACTACCTCTTTGCTTATTGGTTATTTCTATGAGGAATGACTCAGTAGCAGCCCGGAAATTGGAAGCTTATGGTGCTCCCACGTGGCTCGGAAAGCATGTAAAGCGGTTAGTCCTGCCCCTTGCATACTATACTATTTTCAGTGTACCTGGGCAATCTCCGTAGAGATTGGCCACCGTGATTGATATTCAGACGGGAGGATTATTTTTAAGTCAGGCACAAAATAAGACTCTGTGCTTGTACTGAAGAATGTCAGATGGAAAACCCAAAAACACTATGCCCGCCCCAGGAATCGTAATCAGCTAGGACCATCATACTCAGGTAGCAGCAGAGCCTGAGGCTATTAGACCAACGAGGCAGTCACTTGTAATAAGATGTCTTTTATACTAAGTAACTCCGACTGTAAAATATCTTAACGCAAAGCCTCAACACCGTCCGTTTCACTTTTGCTGCGTGAAAGTGGAGAAACTCACAAAGACACTTTTGCTTTTTAATAACATAAACCAAATTAAAATCACAAATACCGTTTCAGTTTTCTTCATAACACAGCCCAAGAAGCAAGGCTTGATGCCGTCAGCATTACCAGCCTCCTTAGCTGCCTTGATATCAGCTTCGCTTACTCCATGTTCCTCTGAACACTCAGCTATAAGGGGGGCCATCACCTCACGAAATTGAGCCTTCTCTTCGTCTGTGATGGCACTCTGAAATAAAAAATAAAGTAAAAATATGAAATAGAAATGTGACCATAAAATGTGATCATGAAATAGGCGAAAATAAAACTCGTGTAATGGAAAAGTGTTGTAATTTGTAGAATTATTTGAATCCCGGGTTCAAAAAAACTTGCTCGAAATAAACCAGAATGACCAGGACCACAAGAGAATTTAAGACAGTAAAAACCACGAATAGTGAATTCAGAAATGCCTCTTTTTGTGAAAGTTTAAGAGTGTAAGCCTGAAAACACACCTTAATTTGAAGAGGTCAAAAATCGTATCCTTTTTGTATTACTGACAGGCTCACGTTTTAACACTGCCTTACCTGATGGTAAGTGATGAAGATGAAGCCGTTTTCAAAGAAGAACATAATAATTATGTAATATTTGATGAAAGAAATGCAGGTGCTACTTACAGAAACCTTGGTCAGGCTCGCAGCCACAACACACAAGACGATGCAGGTGAACTTCGACATGTTTGCAAGTTTCTTTGGCTTTGTACTGCTGATCCTTTGAATGCCGGAATTGATATGCCTTAGTCTGAGCCAGTTGCCTTTTTATATCAAAATTTTGTCGTTAAAGTCATCGTGATGTGAGGCAATTATCATAATATCTCACCAAGGCTCACTCAGTGTTACGAAATACAACAAAAAAGCTGGCTGGCTTTTCGGACATTATCTACCTACGTACTTCCTTAAGTAGAGGAATTTCCTATTGTTTCAGCAGTTACTAGAAACGTTTTCGCACTGAGACAACTGACAAAAAGCAAAGGCCAAATTAGGTAATTAATTCAAGATGACGAGCGTGATTTTAATGCATCTGACTAGATGCATTAAAATCACGCTCGTTCCACCATGTTACAATAGGAATTCATATTTCATTGAAATAAAATTAAACTCTCTCTAACTCTGCTATAAAAATGTATCGATATATGTATTTCATGTTGCTCCATATCCCAAATTAAGACTGCAAAGGTGCTTATACCCGCCGATATTCAAAGACCAAGCTAACATAAGTTCTAAACATGACTGGCAAACTTAAATGAAGATGGGCAGGTCACATCGCGAGGATCACAGACAACAGATGAGGCGAACGTATCCTACATTAGTACCCACGAAATGGAAAGAGACAGCGCGGTAGACCTATGCAAAGATGGCGAGATGACTTCACCGCTATAGCATCTAGATTAGGACGGCAAATGGAAGGAACAAATGGCAACAGATGGAGGAAGCTTTCATCCATAAATAGATGAACCCATAAATTTTAGTTTTTTAATCATAATGTACTTTATCTTGGGAAATAAAGGCTATTTTTATTTTATTAGGTGCCTATACGAATCTACCTAACGGAATCTTGCCATCTCCAAGCTGGTTTCCATTTAATCCCTCCTTACCTATCACTATCTGGTTATCCAGCCATTCTTAACATGACACGAGATTGAGAAAAAGTTCAGCTTTGTACAGTTTCGTCTGATCGTCTGAGAGAGAATATAATAAATTAATCCTGTGAGATAATCTATTTTAAAAGCTTTCTCTTCTCTGTTACTCTACCAGACAGTCTTAAATTGAATTAATTGAAATAAGGTAAGAAATAACAGCCGCACGGGTCGATCTTCGAGGTTAAGTAACACTTGGATGGGTTATCACCCATTACAGACTGAGACTCCTTCGTGCCTCGGAAAGCACGTTAAGCCGTTGGTCCCGGCCGTCGTTTGAAGATTTTTGACAGTCGTTACAGTAGTCAGAAGTTCTGACTTGTTACTCATTGGCAAGACTGGTGTCAGATTATCTGTAATCTGACACCAGTCTTGCCAATGAGTAACGTATTCCTCAGTCACTGGGTGTGGAGGCCAGATTGGGAGTCGCTCCGTGTAAAATACTAGTATTCAGTAGCATTTGGTTAAACTGGAAGCCGACCCCAATCAATCTGCCTGCCTAACCATTTCCCAACTATCTTGGGGTCGGCTTTCAGTCTCTTCCTATCTGCTGACCAAAATATAGCTGGGAAAAGGCTAGGCATAGTGATTGGGTTGTGGAGACCAGATTGGGAGTCGCTCCGTGTAAAATACTGGTATTCAGTAGCATTTGGTTAAACTGGAAGCCGATCCCAACCTAGTTGGGAAAAGGCTAGGTAGGCTAGGTTTCGTACTAGTCAACTTTTTTCACATTAAATTTTGGCTGAGCACGATAATTTACTCAAGAGTGATATTACTACATACAAACCAAGTAGTCACTATATATGATTGGAGTTATTTATTCGCTTGCGAAAAATTTGGTTGGAAAATATATTTTCGAATAAAAACCGTAGGAAGCGCTAGGAATTTCTCTAGTATCGTCGGTACATTTACAAACATTTAAACTCACATAAACAAACAGCTACAAATGGAACCACCATCTACCAGGGCTCGGAAACCGGTTAAATTTCTAAACCGGTTTTGGTCATTGACCCCGAACCTGAATCGATTGCGGTTAAGGTTTTGGTTACCGGTATTTTAACCGGTTAATGGAGAAACCGTTTTTTCCACTAATTCCGTTTCTGTTGAGTGAAATTAACCGGTTAATTTGAGTTTTGACGGTATAAACGAGTTCTACCTACTACGCTATCTCTCTTACAATAACACAGCTCTCGCTCTACGCCAACGAATAAGCAATTACGCACTTACAAGTTTGTGTATTCGACCACATTGCTGGCTGAGTAGTTTCGTTTTGTGCGGCATTTGTCGTGTGTGCACTTGAATTTCATGAATTGTGTTGTTATTTTATGGTGTATATTATTATAGCATACTAGTTATAGGGTAATATTATATCATTTGTGTTCACAAGTCTTTCGTGACACTAAATAAATTAAATAGGTTTACTAAATTTGTAAGCCTTTTTACCATACCCTGCTATAATTTTATTAATAAACATTAAATCTTACCTTATGTATTGATTACAACTAGGGTTGCCAAACGTATTCTAAAATAGAGTATTGTACTCTATTTCATGTAGGTGTACTTTATAATCTGTAATACTAATAGAGTACGCTAAATACTCTTTTTACCCGACTGCGGAACGCAAAGGAGAGTTATGTGTTTATTTTACACAATGTTTACAATACCTACTCAAAACAAAATAAGGGACACAGTATAAAATTGTATAATAAACACATTACTCATGTTGTGTATTTCTGTGCTTGTAATAATCTGTAAATGTTAAATTATGGATTCCTTAAAGTTTCCGTAACGTTTCTAGTCACAAATTAATCCAGTGGGTAAGCTTATAATTTGGTTTTATTGCTTAAAGTACACATGAAAATTGTGTTTTTGTGACGTTTGATTTTATAACGTTTCCTAAATTTCATAATGTTTCTTGTAAGGATACATATGGACGCACTTATTTTTATTACTATTTATTGTTTTTTTTTTATTGTTTTTTATTTACACTTAAAGCGACTAGGGTCGTAACCTTGATCCAGGAGGGCCACAGCGCGCTATAGGTTTAATGGCGGGGTATTCGCGGTGAGCTGTTCAAAATGTTTGAAACTGGTACCAGGAGACGGTGTGTGTCGCCAGATGTCGTGGCTCTGTAAAAGTTGGGGTTACAGCAGCTCAAGAAGATATGAGCACACCACAATTGCGGCTGCAGTGGTAAGGCCCATCTTTGAGGAGTGGCTGGAGAGGCACCACGGCATCCTACTGACGCAGGTTCTCACCAGAAACGGCTGTTTCGGGAGGTTCCTGTGTCGTAAATGATAAATGATGTTTATTCAGTAAATAGGTTACAAGGAACACTTTTACACGTCAATGTTTTTTGTCAGTTTAAGCTAGATGAGGCCGGTGTTTCCTAGCTAACTAACCTGAGAAGAAACACCGAAACAAATTCAGAATAAAGCGGGAGGAAACGCCCGGGTGTCACCACTGTGCGGATCGCCCAGAAGACACGGTGGAGCATACGGTTGAGTTCTGCCCCACTTGGGCGGAGTCGCCGTGTCCTTGTGGAGCGATCGGTGGCAGCGATCTATCGCGCCCGGCCCTGGTCCGGGACATGGTACGGAGCGAGAGGGAATGGGAAGCAGTCGCCTCCTTCTGCGAAGCAGTAATGCTCGTGAAGGAGGAGGCGGAACGCGTGATGGAGACTCAACAGAGACCCTCACGCCCCCAGCAGCCACCGCAAGAGACGTCCTGGGCGTCAGGACCAGGCCCGAGAGTCAACGGCGCGTAGTGTTCCACGCGCGCCGCCAAAAGATGTCAGCAGTACCTGACGGGGCCCGTTAGAGCCGTTGCCTGCCTGGGGTCGCGGATAAATTGGAAATAGAAATAGAATTCGCAGCCCTTGGCACACAGGCAACTGTAGGAATAAGGGTGGGTTTTAATCAGTAAAAGTCTGACACGCCTTCCCGCTTCACCTAGATTGGGAGAAGTCATTGAATGATTTCCCACCCTTCAAAAAAAAAAAACAAATGCTCAGGAAGACTGGTATATCCGATTAACTGTGTGAAAGCGTCCACGGCATTGACTATACAAAATGCGTTACAGTTTCACGCACTCGTGTGGATGACAAAATGGTACGAAATTGAGTACATGAAGACCATAAATACTCAAGAAGACGCTTAGTCCATATTCAGTTAACTGTAGCATAATATCGTGCAAATGGTTAAAGTTTGCAAAGCAACATCCGGATTGGAGTGTTTCGGACTAGGCTGCAGTGCTCTTTAGGTTTTCGAATGATGATTGACGCATTAAAGTGTGGCGAAGATCTGGAGTAAAGGTTTCAGATGCCTGCATACACGAAACAGGCCGTTTTGGTAGAAAGAGATTATGGTCTGGGGTGGAACCCTACAACGAAAAACTGGGCTCGTAATTTTTAACGAGGGTGTAAAATGTAACATTTTTTCAAATCGTTGTTTTCCTTAATTTTCTCAACTTTTCCAAAAAAAACGCATTTTCTCTAATAAATGATAAATATACTTACTGTATTTTTCCTAAATTTATCGTAAAATAATCCATTGTAAATATCTTGAAAATTACAGGAAACAGGCTGATTTAATAAAATTAAAACATTAAAATATACCTACATTTTAATGTTTTAATTTTATTAGCCCTTATTTTGTTTTGAGTAGCTTATGTGTTCATTGAAGTTAATAAAAATTGGCAAAGTGCGTGTCGGGCCACGCGCAGTGTAGGGTTCCGTAGACGCCCGTTATAACATGTGGACTTAGAAGGGGGCTTTATGAGTAAACATTAATTGAATTTACGGTTTTACGGACAATAACGTTTAAATTAAAAACGAAAAGTCCGGTTTTATTTTTCCAAAATTTTACATGTTATTACCTGTTTTAAGTATTAAATAAGTAACAACTTAACCTAAGTATCTTTTTCGAAGGATTTTGAGTTTTGTACGAAATTTTCCAGGTAGGTACATTTTATAAGTTGGACGACTATTACTCGTAAACTAACAGAGCTAACTTAGCCTTGAGGCTTACGGTGGAGGTCTGCCCCGTTTGGGCGGAGCACTACCATGTCCTTGTGGAGGCGATCGGTGGTGGTGATCTCTCGCGTCCAACCCTGATCCAAGCCATGGTACGGAGTGAGAGGACATGGGAAGTTGTCACCTCCTTTTGCGAAGCAGTAATGCTCGCGAAGGTGGACGCGGGTCGTGTGAGGGAGAGACAATCTTCGCGTCCTCACGCCCTTAGCCACCGCAGGAGCCGTCCTGGGCGTCAGGAGTTGCAAGCCAATTCCCAGCCACCATAGGCGCGGGCTTGCGGACGGCGAGCAACGGGTAGGTCACCGTCCGATAAGGGCGAGGCCCGAGTCGACAACGGCGCGTAGTGACCCAACGCGCGCCTCAAAGAGATGTCAGCAAGCAGTGACGAGACCCGCTAGGGCCGATGCCTGCCAGGGTCGCGGGAGTAATCGAAGTAGTCACCGTGGCGTGCTAAGTACTTCCGCAGCTCTGGTACAGGCAACTGAAGGAACAGGGGTGGGTTTTAGTTAGTAAGAAGCTGACACGCCCTCCCGGAGACTCCACCCTGAGCGGGTGAGGTTATTTGATGAATTCCCATCCAATAAAAAAAAGCCTTTATGGTGAAGTAGGTTTTAGATTATTTTTTTTGGGGGTGGTGGGAAATCATCCCAAGACTTCAGTATAATGCTCGATGACCTTACAGAGCCTAGAGCTTCCGAAAGAGTGGGTCTTAAAATGAACATACCAAGATCATGGTAAATACCCGTTATAATATCGTTCTTCGATTAACCGGTTAATTATAAAAACGATAAACTTTTTTCACAAAAATAACAGTTTGAAATTCGCGCGCGCGTGATAGCAGTGACCGCCGCGATCAGCTGTTAGCACTAAGGCAAAGGGAGCGGTGCGGGCGGCGGGGGAGTGTGCGACACTACTACTAGTATTTTTTTTTATATTTATTCACTTTTATCACAATAATAACAGTTTGAAATACGCGCGCGCGCGAGGCAAGTGACTGCTGCAATCAGCTGTTAGACGCAGTCTCGTATCGTACAGAGCACGGCTCGCAAGCCCGCTCGGCCGGGCACCACGTGCCGTTTTCGGTGTACCTAAGCAGTGTAGGTACCTACATGTTTGGTTCAAAAAATATTTTCAAAGACAGCGTGTTTGACTAATACTTTTAAGATGCAACGCATGTCCGCATTACTACAAAATATCTAAGAACGCGCACGCCGTAATATTAAAGTAGGCACGATCTATCAGCTGATAGTCTGACCTCGGGAAAGGGCAAATGAAAGGCAAATAATACTAGTAGTAGTGTCGCACACTCCCCCGCCGCCCGCACCGCTCCCTTTGCCTTAGTGCTAACAGCTGATCGCGGCGGTCACTGCTATCACGCGCGCGCGAATTTCAAACTGTTATTTTTGTGAAAAAAGTTTATCGTTTTTATAATTAACCGGTTAATCGAAGAACGATATTATAACGGGTATTTACCATGATCTTGGTATGTTCATTTTAAGACCCACTCTTTCGGAAGCTCTAGGCTCTGTAAGGTCATCGAGCATTATACTGAAGTCTTGGGATGATTTCCCACCACCCCCAAAAAAAATAATCTAAAACCTACTTCACCATAAAGGCTTTTTTTTATTGGATGGGAATTCATCAAATAACCTCACCCGCTCAGGGTGGAGTCTCCGGGAGGGCGTGTCAGCTTCTTACTAACTAAAACCCACCCCTGTTCCTTCAGTTGCCTGTACCAGAGCTGCGGAAGTACTTAGCACGCCACGGTGACTACTTCGATTACTCCCGCGACCCTGGCAGGCATCGGCCCTAGCGGGTCTCGTCACTGCTTGCTGACATCTCTTTGAGGCGCGCGTTGGGTCACTACGCGCCGTTGTCGACTCGGGCCTCGCCCTTATCGGACGGTGACCTACCCGTTGCTCGCCGTCCGCAAGCCCGCGCCTATGGTGGCTGGGAATTGGCTTGCAACTCCTGACGCCCAGGACGGCTCCTGCGGTGGCTAAGGGCGTGAGGACGCGAAGATTGTCTCTCCCTCACACGACCCGCGTCCACCTTCGCGAGCATTACTGCTTCGCAAAAGGAGGTGACAACTTCCCATGTCCTCTCACTCCGTACCATGGCTTGGATCAGGGTTGGACGCGAGAGATCACCACCACCGATCGCCTCCACAAGGACATGGTAGTGCTCCGCCCAAACGGGGCAGACCTCCACCGTAAGCCTCAAGGCTAAGTTAGCTCTGTTAGTTTACGAGTAATAGTCGTCCAACTTATAAAATGTACCTACCTGGAAAATTTCGTACAAAACTCAAAATCCTTCGAAAAAGATACTTAGGTTAAGTTGTTACTTATTTAATACTTAAAACAGGTAATAACATGTAAAATTTTGGAAAAATAAAACCGGACTTTTCGTTTTTAATTTAAACGTTATTGTCCGTAAAACCGTAAATTCAATTAATGTTTACTCATAAAGCCCCCTTCTAAGTCCACATGTTATAACGGGCGTCTACGGAACCCTACACTGCGCGTGGCCCGACACGCACTTTGCCAATTTTTATTAACTTCAATGAACACATAAGCTACTCAAAACAAAATAAGGGCTAATAAAATTAAAACATTAAAATGTAGGTATATTTTAATGTTTTAATTTATTAAATCAGCCTGTTTCCTGTAATTTTCAAGATATTTACAATGGATTATTTTACGATAAATTTAGGAAAAATACAGTAAGTATATTTATCATTTATTAGAGAAAATGCGTTTTTTTTGGAAAAGTTGAGAAAATTAAGGAAAACAACGATTTGAAAAAATGTTACATTTTACACCCTCGTTAAAAATTACGAGCCCAGTTTTTCGTTGTAGGGTTCCACCCCAGACCATAATCTCTTTCTACCAAAACGGCCTGTTTCGTGTATGCAGGCATCTGAAACCTTTACTCCAGATCTTCGCCACACTTTAATGCGTCAATCATCATTCGAAAACCTAAAGAGCACTGCAGCCTAGTCCGAAACACTCCAATCCGGATGTTGCTTTGCAAACTTTAACCATTTGCACGATATTATGCTACAGTTAACTGAATATTGACTAAGCGTCTTCTTGAGTATTTATGGTCTTCATGTACTCAATTTCGTACCATTTTGTCATCCACACGAGTGCGTGAAACTGTAACGCATTTTGTATAGTCAATGCCGTGGACGCTTTCACACAGTTAAACGGATATACCAGTCTTCCTGAGCATTTGTTTTTTTTTTTTGAAGGGTGGGAAATCATTCAATGACTTCTCCCAATCTAGGTGAAGCGGGAAGGCGTGTCAGACTTTTACTGATTAAAACCCACCCTTATTCCTACAGTTGCCTGTGTGCCAAGGGCTGCGAATTCTATTTCTATTTCCAATTTATCCGCGACCCCAGGCAGGCAACGGCTCTAACGGGCCCCGTCAGGTACTGCTGACATCTTTTGGCGGCGCGCGTGGAACACTACGCGCCGTTGACTCTCGGGCCTGGTCCTGACGCCCAGGACGTCTCTTGCGGTGGCTGCTGGGGGCGTGAGGGTCTCTGTTGAGTCTCCATCACGCGTTCCGCCTCCTCCTTCACGAGCATTACTGCTTCGCAGAAGGAGGCGACTGCTTCCCATTCCCTCTCGCTCCGTACCATGTCCCGGACCAGGGCCGGGCGCGATAGATCGCTGCCGCCGATCGCTCCACAAGGACACGGCGACTCCGCCCAAGTGGGGCAGAACTCAACCGTATGCTCCACCGTGTCTTCTGGGCGATCCGCACAGTGGTGACACCCGGGCGTTTCCTCCCGCTTTATTCTGAATTTGTTTCGGTGTTTCTTCTCAGGTTAGTTAGCTAGGAAACACCGGCCTCATCTAGCTTAAACTGACAAAAAACATTGACGTGTAAAAGTGTTCCTTGTAACCTATTTACTGAATAAACATCATTTATCATTTACGACACAGGAACCTCCCGAAACAGCCGTTTCTGGTGAGAACCTGCGTCAGTAGGATGCCGTGGTGCCTCTCCAGCCACTCCTCAAAGATGGGCCTTACCACTGCAGCCGCAATTGTGGTGTGCTCATATCTTCTTGAGCTGTTGTAACCCCAACTTTTACAGAGCCACGACATCTGGCGACACACACCGTCTCCTGGTACCAGTTTCAAACATTTTGAACAGCTCACCGCGAATACCCCGCCATTAAACCTATAGCGCGCTGTGGCCCTCCTGGATCAAGGTTACGACCCTAGTCGCTTTAAGTGTAAATAAAAAACAATAAAAAAAAAAAAAACAATAAATAGTAATAAAAATAAGTGCGTCCATATGTATCCTTACAAGAAACATTATGAAATTTAGGAAACGTTATAAAATCAAACGTCACAAAAACACAATTTTCATGTGTACTTTAAGCAATAAAACCAAATTATAAGCTTACCCACTGGATTAATTTGTGACTAGAAACGTTACGGAAACTTTAAGGAATCCATAATTTAACATTTACAGATTATTACAAGCACAGAAATACACAACATGAGTAATGTGTTTATTATACAATTTTATACTGTGTCCCTTATTTTGTTTTGAGTAGGTATTGTAAAGATTGTGTAAAATAAACACATAACCCTCCTTTGCGTTCCGCAGTCGGGTAAAAAGAGTATTTAGCGTACTCTATTAGTATTACAGATTATAAAGTACACCTACATGAAATAGAGTACAATACTCTATTTTAGAATACGTTTGGCAACCCTAGTTGTAATCAATACATAAGGTAAGATTTAATGTTTATTAATAAAATTATAGCAGGGTATGGTAAAAAGGCTTACAAATTTAGTAAACCTATTTAATTTATTTAGTGTCACGAAAGACTTGTGAACACAAATGATATAATATTACCCTATAACTAGTATGCTATAATAATATACACCATAAAATAACAACACAATTCATGAAATTCAAGTGCACACACGACAAATGCCGCACAAAACGAAACTACTCAGCCAGCAATGTGGTCGAATACACAAACTTGTAAGTGCGTAATTGCTTATTCGTTGGCGTAGAGCGAGAGCTGTGTTATTGTAAGAGAGATAGCGTAGTAGGTAGAACTCGTTTATACCGTCAAAACTCAAATTAACCGGTTAATTTCACTCAACAGAAACGGAATTAGTGGAAAAAACGGTTTCTCCATTAACCGGTTAAAATACCGGTAACCAAAACCTTAACCGCAATCGATTCAGGTTCGGGGTCAATGACCAAAACCGGTTTAGAAATTTAACCGGTTTCCGAGCCCTGATCTACAGGCCATACCAAAACATATTAGTTCCATAGCGAAATCGAACCGGTGACAACCTTCGCTCAGCCACTGTGCCAACCGTACCGGTAATGTATGTCAGTATAAATATAAGGTAATTCATTATGTGTGATTTGAGCTTTTCTGTGTTTTAGGCATTGGATTTCTGTCGTAGACTTCCCCTTTTTTATAGGGTGGGAAATTATCAAATAAGAAGTTATTTGATAAAGTCCCTCTTCGATGACTCCCACTACTCTAGCAGTATAAACATCTCCTAAAGCTCTTATTAGACAAAGGTCATCAATGCCTAGGGGTAGCGGATAAATTCTGAAAATGAGTTATCGCACCCCTGGGCACTCAGGCAGGGAAGCTCGCCACACTATTCCCAAACCACTGTAACTTCTGTAAGCCAGAATTAACAGTAAACGCCGAGGCAATGAAGCTCGACGAGTCCCAGAGAAACGATTAAGCTGTCTTGGGTCCCGCAACGAAATTAATCAGAAAAGACAGCGGAGGAGTAAGAAAAACATAATTTCCACTTCCCTCCTAATCAAGCGGGAGACAGAACAAAACTAGTCCATTAGGCACAAAGGGGGTTTTTACAACTGGGATAAGCCCAGTTGCCACGCACCACTGGTTACAAAACACTAATATTAATGGGTTCTAAAATTGTGAGCTACTTACACTTGATTCCAATAATACTCGTAGGCATGGCAAAAACGCTTGAACGCACGGAAATTCGTTCTAGTGTCCACAAGGTCCGTGTAATAGACAACTCCAGACGTAGGCTGTGTGTGTGTGTGTGTGTTCAATATTACTGGTTTCCTGCCTGCAACTTCACCCGTGGAAATTTCTGAAAGTAGACAAAGGTCATCATGTTATGTTTAATTATTTCAATATTACTGGCTTCCTGCCTGCAACTTCACCCGTGTGAATTTCTGAAATTAGTCAAAGGACATCATGCTATGTATAATTATTTCAATATTACTGTGTTCTGCCTGCGCCTTCACCCATGTGAAATTCTAAAATTACGCCCAAGGGATGTAACTCGTTCAAAAGTTCAGGATAGTCTATCAGTATGACAAGTTTCATTGAAACCCGTTTACCGGTAAGGCGTAATGGGTTCGCGAGTTAGCCAACATTCAAACTTTCACATTTATAATATTGGTAGGATAGTATATATACCTCTAATGGTCAGTAATGTCTTTGCAATGTTCCTCGTAATGTGGATTACAACACTTGCAACATTATAAGTACGTTTCAGTACCTAAATTGCAGTTGTCACTTTACATCAAATTAACTTTTGCCCGTCTTCGCAAATTGCCCAAAATTGCTTATGGTTTTATGTAAAAAATCTCAAGGTTTGTTCTGAATTTGAAAGAATCGACAGTCGAGACTAGACAGTGAGCTCATACGGACATCTATCAGAATTTTCGAAAGAAAACGTTTTATAACAGAATTATATAAATATGACAGGAGATAATGATTATGTTTTCATGAGATAGACATTATGTTACTTTTTAGGGTTCCGTACCTGAAGGATAACCAACGGGCCCCTTTTACTAAGCCTCCGCTGTCCGTCCGTCCGTCCATCTGTCTGTCAGCGGGCTGTATCTCATGATCCGTAATAGGTAGACAGTTGAAATTTTCGCAGAATGTGTATTTCTGTTGCCGAATAATAGAAATAAATCAAAAAAGAAAGGGGGCTCCGCTACTAGAAATGTGTTTTTTTTTTGCTCTATTTTAATAATGGCTACAAGTAGACGCTTGATACGGAACCCTTCATGCGCGAGTCCGACTCGCACTTGGCCGGTTTTTTGCGGGGATAGTTTATTCTGGTATAAAATTTACTAATATTAATGTAGTAAGCAGAAATTTGCAGCTAATCGTGAGCGTTTTTAAATGTGTTTTTTTCTAGATATTCTACATAATTATATCCAAATTCCGTGGTCGCTATGAACTATAGGACTATTTAAGAGGTATTATTATTATATTTCATTTCGTTTGCTTAATACGGTAGTTCAATCCGTGAGCTCGAAAAGGTGCCGTCGCTCATTCACCGACTTCCAAAAAAAGAGGAGGTTCTATGTTCGAAAAACCTTAAAAATTGGATGGTATTTCAACCACAGTTATAAAATATGTTTCTGACTGTATAGCTGCACCCCTTGCTCATATCATTAACGTAAGCATATAATCAGGAGTATTGCCCGAAAGTCTAAAAACTGTAATAACCACTGTATAAAAAGAATGAAAAAGACGAAATAGCAAACTATAGACCAATTGCTCTAATTCCCATCTTCTCGAAGGTCATAGAAAAAATGATCTATGAATCTCTCTACAATATTCTAACAAAATAGGGTTTTAGAAAAAATAAAAACATCAACATGGCTATCTTCGACTTTCTCCAAAAAATAATGCCAAAGGTAGACTCTAAAATACCTGTATGCGCAATATATGCCGATATTTATTTATTTAAACTTCATGTACAATAGTGGTACATAGGCGGACTTAATGCAAAAAGGCATTCTCTACCAGTCAACCTTTGGGTTAAATAAACAACTCTGTGGTAGGTGTACAACCAAACGTTTATCATTAACAAAAGTAACAAAATTTAAAATATAAAAATACTAGACCGATAGTAAAATACATATACATATATGCTTAAATAATATACTAATAAATATTATAATAAATACGAAATAATACAGTATATAAACACAAAAAAAGAAAAAATACTCAAAAAACAATGACTACGACGAGAACCAAACTAAGTTTGAGAGGACTTTAAGTAGCAGTTCCGTATTTTACGCTTAAACGAAAATTTACTCTCAGTTTTTTTTTATGTCAAGGGGAAGCACGTTCCAGAGTCTAATCGTTGAAATAACATAAGAGTTAGATATA
Source organism: Polia nebulosa (assembly GCA_951329385.1). Lineage (NCBI taxonomy): Eukaryota > Metazoa > Arthropoda > Insecta > Lepidoptera > Noctuidae > Polia > Polia nebulosa. Next base: position 13,216,468 of record OX589598.1, read on the forward strand.
AACCCGGTGTGGTGAGAAGGCTTTTGACTGTGTGGATCACGACACCCTTCTAACCAAACTTCACGCATACGGTATTCGTGGTAATGTCCTTAATTTAATACAAACGTACCTAAAAGGTCGTAGACAATGTACGGAAGTATCAAGCCTGTGTTTAGTATTTAGGAAGGAATTAAAACATACGAGTATATCGTCTTTTAGAGAAATAAAATATGGTGGCCCTCAGGGCACCATCCTCGGACTTTTATTATTTTTGCTGTACCACATAAATGACCTGTCACGTCATATACTTTATCCATTGACAATATTTGCAGATGATAGCACATCAATTGTTTCGTGTATCAATAAAGAATCATATATCAATGACATTAACAATACAATTAGTAGTTTAATAAAGTGGTTTGACAATAATAATTTTGTTATTAATCCGTCAGGCCTCTCGCGTCTCCTTAAGGAGACGCAACAGTAGGTTTTTAATTGTGTCTGCTAATGAGGGGCTTGGCGGGCCTCCATAAACCTAAATAATAAAAACTAAATAAAACCAACGAATATCTACGGGAGATATGGATATAATGGTCAAATTTTAGAGAAAGTAAACCATACAAAATTTTTAGGAATCATAATTGACAGCCAGTTAACTTGGAAGCCGCAAGCAGCAGATATATGTATGTTTCTCTGAATAAGAATTGGCCATTTTAATGCACGGTCACAATGTCATAGGAGTGCGTAAATTATGTATTTCATCACCACTTTTCTCAAAACGGTAAAGAAAAACATCGTGAAGAAACTGGCAAATGCTAGAACCAAAAACTTCAAAGAGATGTGACATCAACCAACCCGCATTGGGCGCACGTGGTTATTTACGACCCACACCCTCTTACAAAGAGGAGGCCCGTGACCCAGCAGTGAAACAATAAAATGCCGATTATGCTAATATGTTTATGCGAAATATTAACCAAAGTCACTGTACTGACCAAAGTCACTGTACTAGTGTTGGTCGACTTCTCGAACGCTTAACTTCAATACCGTCAGTCACGACATCCATTGTAGCCATTGTCATGTTAGCCATTCTATCCTGTGATGGTCTCTCCCGAAGCACTGGAATGGTTCACCTCCTATCTTCAGAAACGTCAGCAGTCGGTTCACGCTGGAGAATCTTCTTCTTGCTGATGTGATTTGGAAACTGGCGTTCCTCAAGGCGGCATTCTTTCTCCTCTTCTGTTTTCTATTTTTATAACTCTCATTACTTCCGAACTTCAGTGTGCGTATCATCTGTATGCTGATGACCTGCAGTTTTACTGTCTGGGAAGGGTTGATGAAATATCTCACACTATCAACAACGACGGTACAATCGTTCCTTTCAGCAATGACGTAAAGGACTTAGGCTTTCTCATCGATAGTACCCTGAACTGGCGTATTCAAGTCACTAGTGTCAGTCAAAAGGTTACGGGGACGCTGCGGGCACTGTATCACCTGAAAAGCTTTTTATCAAACACGAAGAAAACGCTTGTGCAAACCTTAATTTTTTCTATCATCGATTATGCCAACGTGTGCTACTGTGACCTGAATGCAGATCTACTCAACAAACTTGACCTTCTTCTAAATTGCTGCATTCGATTAGTTTTCAATCTGTGCAAATATGATCATGTCTCGGCGCATCGGTCGCTTCTAAATTGGTTGTCAATACGCCAGCGCAGATAGCAAAAGGCGCTTACTACCTTGTTCTCATTTCTTGATTCTTCCAATTCTCCTAGTTATCTAGCCCCTTACTTTCGATACATTTGCGCCAACCATGACAAAAATCTACGTTCATCGCATAACCGTCTCCTTCAATGTCCCACTCATCGTACTGACTTCATTCACTCTTCTTTCTTTGTACGGTCTATTTCTCTGTGGAATGCACTTCCCTAAGAAATCAGGATGCCAACCACCTTCAAGGTTAAAGTTCTTTATTTCTTTTTTCTTTGTTGATAGGCACGCATTTGACCGCTATCTCACCTGATGGTAAGCGATGATGTGGTCGCAGATGGAGCACGCTTGCAGATGGAGTTCGCAAGCATATTCGTTATCCAATTATCATATTCTTTATCCAATTATCTGTTAGTATCAATTGTTTATGTATATTTGTAAATTGAGTTTGTTCATATGAGAGTATTATAATATGTGTATGAGTATATAGATTTATATTTTATCTAGAGTTTAAAAATACGTATTATCAAATATTATATATCATTGTATTTTAAAATTGTGGTTAATCTTTTAAATTGCACCTGCCTATAATTGTCTCTGCGTCACCCAAAGGTTGACTGGTAGAAAATGCCTGAGGCATTAAGTCCGCCTCTGTACTTGTGTGCATGAAGTATTAAATCACACTAATATTATAAAGGCGAAAGTTTGTGAGTGTGTATGTTTGTTACTTCTTCACGCTCAAATGGCTCGACTGATTTGGATGAATTTTGGTTTGTAGATAGCTTATACCCTGGATTAACACGTAGGCCAAACGCGAGCCTATCAAACATAAAAAGGCTACTTTTTATCCTGGTCTACGCGGGTGAAACCGCGGGGCGCAGCTAGTAAATAAATAAAATAAATGTCATAAAGCTCTTTAGCGCCTAGCGTAACCCAAGAGCCAATTTAACATTATATGCAAATCTTTGATTGGTTGAAGTTTCTTTATTATTATGTTTTTTTTGCCCCTTTTTAGGAATTACTGCTGTATCATTGTTGCGTTCACAACAATGTAAACTCACATACACAAGACACCCAGACCCGGGATAACTATCTGTAGGCCAGGCCGTAGAAATATTTGTTCCGTGTGGGAATTATTCCTGTATCGTGGGTGCGTTCACGAACATGTAAACTCACATACACAAGACACCCAGACCCGGAACAATTATCTGTAGGTCATACAAATATTTGTTCCGTGCGGGAATCGAACCCGCGACACGTAGCGCAGCAGCCGAACGCTCAACCACTGCGCCAACCGAGCCGTCATCTATTCTTTGGCCTCCCTCTCCCTTTCCATCCATCCACATTTATATTCATAACTCTTTTAGTTACATGTGTTTCATGCCTCCTCTTCACATGACCATACCAAGATAAGCGGTTCCCTTTCAACTTTTCTGTGACTGGCGCCACTTTTAAACTACCTCAATGTACTCATTTCTCACTTCGTAAATTGATAAAATATTTATGTTTATTTTTTGACGTGACAACGTCTTATAAATTGGTTTGCCGGGTGACACTTCAAGAAACTGCGTTACGCTCCGCTCACGTTATGCGCTCACAATGAGAGCGAGTGAGAGGCACGCGTCCCTTCCACTCGGGCATGGTTAGCCCGCCTAAGAGCGAGAGAGACAGACATAAAAAGTGAAAGGCACGCGTCCCTTCCACTCGAGCACAGTTAGCCCGCCTAAGAGCGAGAGAGACAGAGCGAGAGAGAGAGAGTGAGAGAGATAGGCATACACACCGGTTCATGTCTTGCGCTTCTATTTCGCTTAGGCGCCTGCATACAATTGTTACTATTATTTCATCCTTCTTCCTACTATACGAATGAATATTCACATTAAAATTATTTTACCACTCAAAGTCGTTGTCACGTAAAACTTTCGCCCGTATACCGACTTTACAGGCAACCAATTTTTATTATTTTATTAAGATTTCGTTCATGGTAGTCCAGGCGAGTCTCCTCTACGAATAGCGGTGCATAGATTTTGTCCGTAGCATCCTGGGCTTGGTAGCTTTTCTTTTTTATCACGACATAGGAACATCATCACCTTCATATCCGTGTCCCACGTTATTTCGGCTATTTAATAATGCTAATTATCATCACCATCAACAGTTCAGCCGAAAGACGTCCACTACCGGAAATAGGCCTCCCCCAAGTGTCTACATAACGACTAGTCCTGTGCGTCTCGCATCCATCGGCTATCCGTGACCCTGACCAGGTCATCGATCCACCTTATGGGGAAGCCTTCCAACGCTATGTCTTTCGGTACGCGGTTCATTTTCCAGAACTTTTCAGCCCCATCGACTCGTTCTGCGAATAACCTAAGCGTAAATTACGCTCTCATAGCAACAAGAGATCAGGAAAGGAATCATAAAAATTTAAAACTAGTAGTCGATACTTAAAATTAATATTGCCAGGTTATTTGACAAGCCTGGATGAACAAGAAGATTTGCTTTAATGTTGCGATTTGTTACTAATTTTGGCTATATTACGATTATTACGTGCAATTTTGTGAGAATAGACAGCGTTCCAGTATAATAATGCTCGTTATTAGGTATCCACTTTGTATTTGGTGTGAATCAAAGAATAAAATAAAATTGCCTCTCAAATATTTCAGGTTCAACATTCAAAAATTATAATGTTTAATATTTTTATAGATAGAATATGAAAAATTATATTAATTTATTCCCTATTCCTTAATTAGGCCTTATTTCTTAATAATATTGATTTGAACATTATTAGAGTTTCATACCCGAAGGGTCCAAACGGAGTCCTATTGTTGTCACTCACGTGTTTGTCTGTCTGTCTGTCCGTTCGTCGTCTGTCACGAAATTTTGTGCCGAAGAATTTTTTAGCTTCCCATGGACCTATGAACTTGAAATTTGGTGATAATGTTTATTATTAATTACGTATATTTTACTAACAAATACCAAAATATTGATTTACGGAACCCTAAATGTGCGAAGTCCGACACGCACTTGGCCGGTTTTTTTTTTTTTATTTGGTGTTGTACACCTACCACAAAGTAGTCTCTTTAACCCAAAGGTTGACTGGTAGAGAATGCATTGTTCCATTAAGTCCGCTTATGTACTTAGTACTATTGTACATAAAGTTTAAATAAGTAAATAAGCAATTTTTTTTTCTAAAAATGTTCGAGCCTGTAAGTGACTTAACATTCCATATTATTTAAGTATCTCTGTTTGTTACTTCTTCACGTCTTAATGAATTTGGATGAAATTGGTACACTGGTAGACCATGTCCTGAAACAGGACTTAAGATGCTTATAGCCCGACTCGGATTCCTATGTAATTTCAGAGGCTCAGGATTTGTACCAAGTCAATGGCAACTGGCTCGCTCTCTATAACATGTTACATTATTATTTATTTTTTTAATAACATTTCTCCGCGCTAGGAGTTACTACTGTATCGTTAGTCCGTTCACTGACAAATAGACTCACTTACATAAGTCACTCAGACCCGGAACAACTATCTGTAAGACGACATGGTTGGCGCAATGGTTGAGCGTTCGGCTGCTGCGCTGCGTGTCGCGGGTTCGATCCCCGCACGGAACAAATATTTGTATGACCTACAGATAGTTGTTTCGGGTCTGGGTGTCTTGTGTATGTGAGTATACATATTTGTGAACGCACCCACGATATAGGAGTAATTCCTAGTGTGGGGCAACGTTTTAAAAAAAATAAAATACAAAAATTTGTGGCGTGCCGGCATCGAACCCGTGCTACACAGCGCAGCAGCCAATCGCTCAACCACTGCGCCAACCGTGCCGTCGAATAACTGGTCGAAAAACTATACGTATACGTACAGATCTGCCTTAGACTATAGGGAGCACACGTATGATGCTATGTTATAATGATTATGTTCTCACGCACATTTGGGAGTGACGCGAGGAGGGAAAACGCCGGGCGTAACTCCGCTTCCGCGGCAAATCACGGCACAGCGGACAGAGCGCTGGCGGGATCTCATGGCGGTATGGAGAGTGCGACTGTCGCAACTTGCAACCCAGTGCTGGGTACGCCACCATTGCGGCGGTAAGGCCTCTTCGAGGCGTGGCTGGAGAGGCGCCACGGCATCCTCACTTTCCGCCTGCCGCAGGTTCTCACCGGACTCGGCTGTTTCAGGAAGTTCCTGTGCCGTATAAAGCGGGAGGAAACTCCCGGGTGTCACCACTGTGTGGATCGCCCAGAGGACACGGTGGAGCATACGGTGGAGGTCTGCCCCGCTTGGGCGGAGCATTACCGTGTCCTTGTGGAGGCGATCGGCTCCAGCGACCTTTCGCGCCCGGCCCTGTTCCAGACCGTAGTACGGAGCTAGAAGGAATGGGAAGCTGTCACCTCCTTCTGCGAGTAACCGCCTCCTCCTTAGCCCTCACGCCTCTAGCTGCCGTGGTAGGAGACGCCCCGGGGATCAGGAGATGTACGCCGACTCCCGGCCACCATAGGCACGGGCTTGCGGACGGCGAGTAGTAGGTAGCTCGCCGTCCGATAAGGACCAGGCCCGAGTCGACGGCGCGTAGTGGTCCACGTGCGCCTCAAAGAGATGTTAGTAACAACTGACGGGCTCCGCTAGGACCGATGCCTTTTTTTTTGTCCCGTGGGAAATCATCCATCTTCCGCTCTAGGTGGAGCGGGAGGGCGTGTCAGACTCTTACTGACTAAAACCCACCCCTGTACCTTCCCTGCCTGAGTGCCCAGGGGAGCGGTAACTCTGTTGCGAATTTATTCGCTAACCCCAGGGCGTTAGGATGGGACCGATGCCTGGGTCATGAATAAATATCTAAGGAGAGCACAAGCAACTGAAGGAACAGGGGTCGGTTTTAGTGAGTAAAAGCTACGACACGCCCTCTCGCTCCACTCAGAGCGGGAAAAGTCATTGAATGATTTCGTACCCCAAAAAAAAAGTGATGTTAGGTTGTGTATGTAATCATCCTGACCAAAGTTATTTGATATATTTAGTTACTAACTAGCCTATTTCGTCCCACTGCTGGGGAAAGGCCTCTCTCGCCCCCTTCCATACAACTCTGTCCTTTGCTAGTACGGACCAGTACCTTATGTAGGAGTCGAGCTCGTTCCGCAATCTTCGCCTTAGACTGCCGCGATTTTATCTGGCATTCATTTGACCATTACTCGTTTAACATGCGGCAGGTAGGTAAGAGTTAAAACAAAACATTTTTCTTTGAAAAATAATTTATTAAGTATTTAAAACAAAAAAAGGAATGCAGATGTTGATCTTTTTCTACAGCTAGGCACCAGTACTTTGAAACCGTTTAAATGGGGATCTGTAAGAAATTAAATTCAAAATAAAGTTTACGAAATTCATCAGTCTAGTTACTAATATTATACATCAAACGTTGTAGTTATAACTTGAGGGTATGGATTAATTTCACAAAAAGAAGTAAGTAAAATTAATGGATACCCTCAAATTATAACATCTACCGATTAGACAGATACATAAAGTGACTCGGACAATAGAGTAGATAACAATTTCATCGCAATTCGTTTGTGACACTTCTGTTTCACATTTTTATAAAAATCATAGCACAGGCTAGTTTACATTGAAAAATTTCTCAAGCCAAACTCAAACCACATAACAAAAGATGTAAGTTGTTACGAGTATTATGACAAAAAAAATAAAATGCCTGTCTGTTTCTCCTGATGATCCATATACATAGTGCCCGAGCCTTATTTCATTTTTATACACCGTCGCGGAAGACGCTTCAGGTTTCAGCTAAATTTTACCACTATGGTATTGTAGCAGATCACTGATCTATCAAAATCAAACCTTCTACGTCATATAAGCTCCAATTCATCAGACGGTTACCTCAGACTTGTGTTCCATGAAGCATTTCGCCAACAGAACAGCCCTCTCGCAACCAGCAGCTCCATCGCTAACAGATTCCGAATTAACTGAAAATAAAAATTATAAAGCGGATAAAACAAAAGAGCTGTAGGAAAACAAAAGAAAACCCTTAGGCCCTGTCCGCACCACGATATTTCACCGGCGCGATTTTTTTTCCGCAATTCTGTAACACATTGAATCATATAGAAATAGCCGCACAGGCGGTTAAAAATTCGCGCGAAAAAAAAAAACTGTGTTTTGATGTTTTAAATTAACCGCGATGCAGTAAGAGTCAAGATTCAATTTCAATACAAGATTCAATGTGTTACAGAATTGCGAGAAAAAAATCGCGCGGTGAAATATCGCGATGCGGACAGAAACTTTTTTATAAAAAAAATCGCGACAAACCCCGACTTCACACGGGTACAAATTAAACACTTAAACCATGAAATACTCTATCTACTAGTAAAAACTGCATGAAAATCCGTTCAGTGGTTTTTCAGTTTATCGTAAACAGACAGACAGACGTGGTGGACTTATTTACACAGGACAGGACCATCTCGTTAATATTTAATATGTAATTAAGTTGTAGGTGTGCCTTATTTAAATAAATAAATGTATTGTGATAACAATTTGATCACTCTAATTAATTAATTATGATTAGCAGGTTCTATTTCAACATTTTGTACTCGGAAGAAGAGTAGATGTGGTGGTAAAGTACTGACTAATCTGTTGAAGGAAGTTTTTTCCTATAGAAAACTTTTGATGGATGAAACATACACTATGTATGTTATCTTGAATTTAGTTTCCACTGTTCAGTATTTAAATTAAGCATATGATTAGCGAGTTTTTCTTTTTTTTAGAAAGCAGAAAGAAAGAAAAAGTATTTATTTGTCACAGCTAAAGGCACACACAACAATTTATAAAATAAAAAAACAAAAGTAGGAAACAGAAAAGAAGTGTGCGCCCAACGGCTGCGCCAAATAGGTCCAGTTCAGCATATATAAGCCAGACAGCTAGTGCCTGACGCTGGTTTTCAACTGGACCTGAGGATTGTGACATGTCACTGACTTAAATCAGTTTTATATGTGTGTTTCTGTGTATGTATGTATGGATAAATAGCCTAAGTAATAAAAAATGAATGTGTATAATATAAATAGCGTGAAATAGAAAATATATATATATATATATATTAATTAATTAATTATTAATAATTATTATTAATTTATTAATTAAGAAATTGTGCAAAATAAAATAAAAATGATAATAATGGAGGGAAACAGAGTCCCCCTGAGAGAACCCCTGTTTTTTGTTTATAGGCACGCGTTTGACCACTATCTCACCTGATGGTAAGCGATGATGTGGTCAAAGATGGAGCACGCTTGCCTAGAAGTAACCTATTCACTCTTGACTTAAATACTCCCAGGTTGTAGCGATCAGGAAACAGACTCCGGCAGGGAATTAAACAAGCTGTACGCACAATGAATTTGTTCTCAAAACATTTTGTGCGTGTGGATGTGATGTTCACCATGTACCGGTGGCGCATCGCCGTACGTCTTGTCGTCTGATGATGAAACGGGCTTGGCGGAATCAAATTATGCATTTTTTTATAAATAAGGTTCATTATTCTAGAACTACATTGTCATTATGTTTTTCGTATATATAGATGTATGTAGATATGTACCTACTAAGAAAAAAAAGAATGTTTAATTATGACTAACACAGGAAATACGAACAAAACTTAAGCAAAATAAAGTAGACACTAGAAACCTATACTTTACAGAATAATATTTCTTACCTGAATCGCATTTTTTCGCAATGTCTGATATAATTGCGTAGTGATCATCATTTTTCACGAACTTCTTAATTTTAGCAAGATTGCTTGCTGAGTCGTATTCACCTTTGTCGTTGATCTATAATCAATAACATACAAATCGTAGTTTGCTTAAGGGCGTTGGAGGAAATGAATCTAATTGAGATTAGATTCAGAAAATATGCACAAAACTATTAAGATTTGTCTTAAGCACTCCTTCTAGGAGGTCACAACATGTTTTATTATTATTATCATAATATAGAAGTTATGAGTAAAAAACATCACCTAACTGGTGGCAATGATAGAATCTACTAACAATTTCAAACTTCTTGAAGACGCAACCAACGAAACAGGGCTTCAGGCTATCAGGATTGTGTGAATCCTTCGCTTTGGCGAGATCAGCATCACTGATTCCATGTTCTTTTGCACACTCCATCACGAATGGTTTGATCGCATCATGGAAAGCAGCTTTCTCTTCTTCACCGGCCTGTAACACGAAATAAAGACAGGATATTTATATTCTTTTAAGAGGTCACGGGATCCGCTTTCATGTGCTGCATGATGGTTGGTTTAAAAAGCCCACACTGAAGGTCCCTATGATAAAAAGGATACTGTTTTCTAGAAAAAACACAAGTAAAGCGTAGATTGTTCCTTCAAAAATGAGCACGAACAAAGTCGATAATTTGCCTTAGTATAGTTTCCGCACAGAATCACATGACTCCATCATGATTAATATATTCGAAAATCTTAAAACGGGTCCTCAATACTTTTCAGAAACCCTGCAACGGAAAATAAATGATACTTACATAAACGCAACATAAGCTCACAGCCACAGCACACAAAAAAAGACAAGTAAACTTAGACATGTTCTGTTTTTCAGTTTCACACTCCGGATACTTTGAAGTTTCAATTGAATATGCCCCCTAATATCAACCCAACGCCTTTTTATATAAAATCCTAAACAGAAGTAATTGCATACGAGGTAATTATCTTACTATAACTACTACTAACTATGCGACGCTCATTGCTATTTAAACGTAGCAAAAAATGCTTCGTCCGTCTGATCTCTTTATTAGCCGGTGTTTGGGAAATAAGCCATTATTTTTCCACTTCCATGGACACTTTTGGGGTAAAAAAAAACTGTATTTTTTACAGTGTTAAAAAAATAAACAATGCAGAAAATGCTTAATCCTACTTCCTACTAATATTATAAATGTGAATGTTTGTGAGGATGTGTTTGTTACTCTTTCACTCAAAAACTACTGAACGGATTTGGATTAAACTTTAACATACTATAGCTCATACATCAGAATAACACATAGGTTGTTATTTATTATGGGGGAAGTACTAATACAACGCGGGCGAAGCCGCTGGCAGAAGCTAGCCAACTATATAGAGCTTACAATTAAATTTAAAAAAGCCTAATACTGGGTGGCGCAAAAGTAAAGACCCTATTTGGTTCAGCTATAACATTTTTTCTAAATTAGAAAACTAGATTTAGATTTTTTTAAATGTATATTTGTGCCATTAAATTTCGTACCATTAGGATTTAAAGATGATGTCTTTTAAATGGTGACCTCCAGAGTTGATACACATTTGAGCCCTATTTATGACATTTTGCATAACTTGCCGTAACACTTCCTGCGATATGTTCGTTATTTCTTGACGAATGTTTTCTTTTAGAGCTGCGAGAGTCTGTGGCTTGTTCACATACACCCGAGATTTCAAAAAACCCCAAAGAAAGAAGTCTGGACTGGTCAGATCGGGTGATCTTGCAGGCCAAGGCAAATCGCCAAAACGAGAGATAGCGCTGGCAGTAATCTAGACGAGCTCGGTGGTCAGCAGGCAGCAGCTGATGAGTCATTTGAGTTTTATACGGGAACATCTTTAAGTCTTTCACCAAAATACGCTGCAGGGTCCGTCTGGAAATGCCCAATTGCGTGGCACGTCGCCTCGTTGATGTTTCTGGACACTCTTCCACATCTTCGCGCACAGCATCGATATTTTCAGCTGAACGGCCTGTTCTTGGTCTCCCAGACTTAGGTCTATCCAATGTTGAGCCAGTTGCTTCAAGGCGTGTGGCAAAGCGTCGAATTGTGCGACCAATCGGTGCCGGACGGTGGGGAAATCGTCGACGAATTATTCCGTAAGAACATTGACACAATTATTCCACGTTCTTGGGGAGTAAAACGGTCCATGTTTATTTTCAGTGTATTTTACATTTGTTCACTACACAATTTTCAACAACAGAATGACAGAAAATGTCATATAAAAAAAAAAAAGGTATTTTCTTTAGTGCCACTACTTTTGCGCCACCCAGTATAATGACATCGAAATGTTCCTATACTTATCTTTTGATAGGAAATCTAGAATTTATACAGGCTGTAACGGAAAGGTGTGGTCATATTTTAAGAACTGCATCAGCCCATCGTTATGAACAACTTTATTTAAAAAAACCAGAGGAAATTCTCAAAAAAAAAATTACCTCCCATACAAATGTTGATCAGCTGATGATAAGTTTGTATGGAAAATCTAATTTATTTTTTGGAAATTTTCTATTTTTTCTTAGAGAAAGTTGTTTATTTCCATGGGCAGAACGAGTTCTTAAAATATAACCACACCTTTCCGTTACACCCTGTATTGTTTATGTCTTAAGTTAGTTACAGACATGTAACTTCGTTTCTTAATAGTTACAGACATGTAACTTCGTCCGAGGCATAGCTTAGAGATTGTTAGTACTAGAAAGCTTCAACTTTGCATAGGGATATATGTCGCAGCCATCTGGTTGAATCCGCCAGTCAATTGGACGCCTAGGCTGTTCATTAAAAGCCAGCATTCAATTAAATGACTGAAGGACAAGCAGCCAATTCGTTGAACGCAACGTGTAACCAGATGGCTGGATGTCGTTTAGTCATTCAGTTAAATTGGATATTGATGAGTTTGTGATACCACTAATCATGATTATGTGTGTACAAATGGAAATGTTAGGATGCAAGAGCGTAGCGAGTTCGGGACATGGGGCACCCCAACTCGTGTAGGTTAGGTTCGCCATCCCCTTCGTGGTTATTTTTTTTATACCATCCCCGAGGCTTCGAATACGTTTTTTATATAAATTGAATCACTAATACTATTTTTGTTCTAAATTTGCTAATATCTCGAAAACGGTGTGTTCTATCGCAAAAATAATGAAAAAATGCCCCTCTTAATAACCCCTATCTGTCATCATTTTTTATTTAACTTTTAGTTTTGATTGAATGGTGTTTAATGAACGGCCTAGGCGTCCAATTAAATGGTGAATTCAACCAGATGGCTGCGACATATTTATTAGTCACGCCTAAAAATGAAATAATAAAAGTTTTTATTAGATTTTATTATGGCAGCTCCCGTACATGTAAAGTGGGGAAGATAATTTTATTCCCCCCTTTACATGCCTATCCTATCCCATTAGGGGTTGTTGAGACTATTTTTCGATTGAGTGATTTGTTTGCGAAATATTAATATCTGAAAAATCTGAAAACAATCGTGATAGTATAGGTACCAAGTTCGTAGTTAGTAGGCTATATGTAGGAAAACAGTCACGACTAAGTTAGCTCTGTTAATTTAAGAGCAATAGTCACCCGACTCATAAAACGTACCTACTTGGAATATTTCGTACAAAGCTAAAATCCTTACAAAAAATACTTAGGTGAAGATGTTATTTATTCTTTTTTTTTCGTTATTGATTTAAACGTAATTGTTGGTAAACCCGTGAACTCAATTAATATGTTCGTAGTAATAAATATAAAGCCGCCCTACTAAGTCTACATTTTATAACGGGTGACTACGGAACCCTACACTGCACGTGGCCCGACCCGACACGCACTTGGCCGGTTTTTTGTTTTGTGGTTTATCAGCCCTGGGGAGCCGATGAAACTACATAATACATATATAATTTATATCTCTAATACTGGCAACATGTCGGAAAACTCGAAGGAGCTAAGAGATTCTGCCCATGAATGGGAAAAAGCAAAAGCAAACTTTTGATTAGTGTCTATAGGTGAATGTGTGAATGAGAACAACTACCAATACCATAAAGTAGCGTTGCTGTGTTTTTATTTGAAGGGGCAGCGGAGTTGTTACATGCACATGAAAAAAAATATTTTTGTTCGTGACTTTTAGCATTTCATAATTTGCCATTATAGAGCTGGACCTTCTTGCACAGGTACATCTTTTACTTTAAAAAGATATACCTGTGCAAGAATTGATTACTGTAAAAGCGATTTACTGTAAAAGTTGTACAAGTTTTTGCAATAAACCTTTTTTTTTTTTAATGAGATTTTGAAACTTTTCTCCATGATAATAATAATAATAATAAGTAGTATCGTATTGGTGGGGCCAGAGCACTCATAGGCAAACTAATCTGCTTCAGGGAGGGAAACACTCGCCCAAGAGTGATGCGCTTTGTGAGACGGGCGTTTTCGGGGACTGATGTCAGCTCCCGTGACTATATGTCCCGTGTCACAGAGCGTATTGACTTCCTGAAGCAGAAAGTATATGCATGGGCAAACCGTATTCGCAGGTATAAGCGGCGAGTGGAGCGGTATACCCAGAATCGCACATTCCGAAGTAATGAAAGGTGGGTGTACAGGGATTGGGAGCGACCGGACCAAGGTGTGACTAATACGCACCTACCGGATGATGACGCCATATACTCTTTCTGGCGCAGCATCTGGTCGGTGCCTGTCTGTCATACCGAGGGCGATTGGATTTGGGATGTTGAGCGCGCGTGCGATCTAATACCAGAAATGGGGGCAATTATCATCAGCCCCCAAGATATAGCTCGTGCAGTCCGTCCGTTAGCTAACTGGAAATCTCCAGGGCCGGACGGGCTGCACAACTTCTGGATAAAATGGTTTACAAGGTCGCATGCCCGCTTGGCATCTCAGATCCAGTCTGCCTTAGAGTCAGGGTCGCTGCCCCAATTTCTGACTACAGGAACAACCCACCTGCTCCATAAATCAGGTAGTACTGCGGAACCTAAAAATTATAGACCGATCACGTGTTTACCGACGGTCTATAAGGTTCTTACATCCATTTTGAGAGCTAAGATTAACACACATATAGATAGTACGAGTAACTGTATCATGTCGGCCTCTCAAAATGGATGTAGGAATGGGTCCCGCGGTACTAAGGAGCTTCTCCTCATAGATATGACCATTAGCCAACAGGTTCGACGTTTCCGAAAGGATCTGTCGACATGTTGGATAGACTATAAGAAGGCCTATGACTCAGTTCCTCATACATGGCTCATGAGGGTGCTAGAATTGTATAAAGTTGATGCAACGCTACGCACCTTCCTGATGTCATGTATGGGGCAATGGATGATGTCGACAAATCCAGAGGAATAGCGAACCGATAAGGATCGAGCGGGGTATATTCCAGGGTGACAGTTTGAGGCCGCTTTGGTTTTGCCTAGCCTTGAATCCTCTGAGCACACTGCTGGAGAATTCAGGACTAGGTTACCGGTTGAAGAGAGGTGGTCAGGTTATATCTCACCTGCTTTACATGGATGACTTGAAACTTTTTGCCCCCAACAATCTGCAACTGATGGAGCTACTGAAGGTAACTGAAACCTTCAGTAGTGCCATCAGGATGGAGTTTGGTGTGGACAAGTGTGCAGTCATGCATGTAAAGCGAGGGGAGATTGTGGCATCCGTGGGAACTCAACTCTCGGATTCCATAAACCTGAGATCCCTCTCTCCAACCGAAATCTATAAGTATTTGGGTATGTCGGAAGCGTTAGGTATCAATGTTGCTGACATGAAGCAATCGTTGAAGGAGCGCTTCTTTGGCCGCCTGAAGAAGGTATTTAATAGTCTTCTATCGGGCGGAAACAAGGTGCGCGCCTTCAACGGTTGGGTCATGCCGGTATTGATGTACTCTTTCGGCGTACTCAAATGGACTCAAACAGAACTTGACGCCCTGGATAGGCGTGTCCGTACACTGCTGACTGCATTTCGAATGCATCACCCACGTTCTTCAGTGATGAGACTGTATATCCCGCGGAAGTGTGGAGACCGAGCCTTTTTAAATGCTAAGACCCTCCACAACCGCGACGTATGCAGTCTAAGGGAATATTTTCTAGCTGCTGACGTGGGTATGCATCGAGATGTAGTGGCGGTGGACAAGGGCCTTACTCCACTCTCCTTGGCTAACGAGAACTGGCGCAAACCTCTAGTGCTTGACACTAACGATCGCAGAGAAGTATGGCAGAGTAAGGAACTTCACGGACGCTTTTTCCGGGCCCTACATGGGCCCGATGTAGACCAACTAGCGTCCGTAGCCTGGCTGCGTGTCGGTGACCTCTTTGGGGAAACCGAAGGTTTTGTCTGTGCAATTATGGACGAAGTTATCATGACGAAAAATTACCGGAGATTTATTGTGAAGGACGGCACGGTTGACATATGTCGGGCATGTCATCGTCCGTGAGAATCAATCCGCCACATAATCTCTGGTTGTTCTCGTCTGACTAACGGTGAGTACTTGCATAGGCACAACCTTGTAGCCAGGATTATCCATCAGCAACTTGCTCTGAAATACTCTCTTGTGGAATCGGAAGTGCCGTACTACAGCCCGACCCAGTTCTCGATAATGGTCATATCTCATTGTACTGGGATCGGTCCATCATCACTGACAGGACTGTTGTAGCCAATAAGCCTGATATAGTGGTGGTGGACCGAATCGAGAGGCGTGCAATGATTGTTGACATTACCGTCCCACATGACGATAGTCGTGTCAGCCAATGGCTTAATAGCCACGAGCCTCGACCAACACCTCAGGAGGCTCTCGTTAGGCGGCTGGATCAAGGGCTTGATTCAGAAAGCAGTACTTCTGGACACGGCTCGCATTGTCAGGCGGTTCCTCTATTATAATTTAAAAAATTAAAATTGTATGTATACAAAGTTAAATAAATGGAATAATAATAATCTTTATTTACATAAGAAGGCAAACAAATATACTGAAGTCCCTGACTCCTGTACTAGGTGAATAACCTGTGTTACAGAAGCCAGTGCCCCTCCTGGAAGGAGATACAATTGGTTCTTATGCAATAAACAAGAAAAACAAAACAGAAATGAATTAAAAATTAAAACTAAATTAATGACAACAAAAACAAATAGTCGTTAGTAAAAGCCTAAAAGTGACTGAGTGTGTGCAGTGAGTACATGAGTTGTATGTTCAGGAAACCTTAATTAGATTTGAGGCGAGAAAAATATATATATATATGTATTGAAATTTAGTGCGTCTCAAATTATTTAATCCAGGTAGGATTAGTGTCACTGGAGCGTTACTAGGATTTGCTCTGTTTCTTCGTAACTGAGGGACATAAGCCATGGCTTAAGGCTCTGTTTAAGGCTTCAAACGACACCCTCGACGGTAATCGGTCACTTTCTCCTCTCGGTGAACAATGTACTATTGTTCACTTAGCATGTTCTGTGTGAAATACTGTGGGACTGGGAAAAACTGTGGTTCATTCAAACTTAACATATTGAATTTATCAGTTCTCTGTAAGCTTCCTTTAACAGTTTAAAGGAAGCTTACAGGTATATCATGAATTTTGATAAATTCAAACTTCATCGGCAGACTGCAGATTAGTAAACTCTCATTGTAATAGCAAAAATAATCATTGTTCTGTTATATTATTTTTTTCAGTTGCTTCAATATACACTATATAATACTTAACGACTTGATCTAGCTTCGCTCGGGTACATATTACTAGTCGCGGACTCGAACTCACTGGTGGGCGGGGCCAAAAAGCACGCTGTCTTCGTTCTCGTGTCCGACAGAGAAAATATTAGTGATGAGCAGTTAGACGCTAGTCTACGTACACAATGTCTAGTTTGCACGCACACAAACACCGCTGCACCGTTCCGACCTAAAACGACCGCGCAAAAAAATACGAAAAGTCCTTTGGAAAATTGAGTTTAATGAAAAAACCACTGCATAAATCAATTACAAATAAAATTTATTGAACGCTTCTACAATTGAGGTTTTTCGGTGCCTACTTTGTTTTGTAGATTTTGCACTTCTTTTATTACTTATTTACGCCCAAAATTGCGTTATGATTAGCAAGAAAAACTAATCTTTGATGGCTTATAACTGTTTAATGGCTTTTTATTTGACTATTCTTTTTTCGCACAGATAAAATTAATAACAAGACAAAACGATATCATGTTTAACTTTGGATGTACAATGTCAAACAGAGGAGTAATACTCTCCCGAAATTTGTATGGATAAAATATCGACTAGTGCAACCTTAAACCTTCCTTATGAATAGTGATTCATGACGGAGTGCCGTCTATTAGTGAAAGCCGCTTGAAAACCCATTCAGTAGTTTTTGAATTTATCGCGTACAGACGCGGCTCTGACTTTGTTTTATAATATGTAGTGATAGTGAAGTTTTTAATACAAATATTTCACAAAATATTGCAAAGGCTGTATCTCGAATATAGCATATCATAATATCAAATTCAGGCACTTCCTACCAGGGTCGTGGGTATCTTTGAACGAGTCACCACGGCGGCCCCGGCACAGGCAACTGAAGGAACATGGGTGAGATTTAATTTTTATTTATTTATATAAACTTTATTGTACACCAAGTAAAAACACACATTAAGGAAAACTTAAACAAAAAAACATACAATTGGCGGCCTTATCGTATTTCGCGATCTCTTCTAGGCAACCTGGAATAGACAGAGATTGTCTGGACACAAAATGGGGCTGCACTTGGTGCAAATGTATACAGTTTACAATATAATAAAAATAGATACATAAATACATACATACTAAATACATATAGTCAAGAAAATAAGTGACAACGATTGAATAAATTAAACAGCTAAAACTAAATCACAGTGACAAGTATTGCTCTTTAACAAGTCTTTTAAATACAGGTAGTGATTGCGCGCATTTTATTGAAACTGGCAATGCATTCCACAGACGAGCCGCCTGGACAGTAAAAGATTTATCTTGAAAAGTAGTGGAATGCATTGGCTTTCTATGTCTTAAGTTATCCGATGACCTAAAAACTTTCGTGTGGGAGTCGCAAAGAAACTGGAAACGTTTCTTAAGGTAAAGAGGAGCGGAAGGGAAAAGAGGACATTATACAAGAGAGCAAGAATATGAGCATTCCGGCGAAGGCGAATTGGCAACCACTTGAGTTTCACGCGGAATTCGTAAACATTATATTTTCGCAAGCCAAATATGAACCTTATGCAAGAATTATATAAAAGAAGTTTATCAAGTTGCATTTCCGTAAGGTCGAGATAGCTGGCATCAGCATAATCAAGGATGGGTAGAAGAAGAGATGGTGCAAGTGCAATCTTGGTGGCAGTCGGCAGGAAATTACGCAGTCTTCTCAAAACTGCAGCAGATGCGAATAGTTTTCGGCTAACTTCCTGTAGCTGGGCAGTCCAGAAGAAGTTTTTGTCAATGAATATCCGCAATCTTTTTTTTTCTAAATCCCAATAAAAAATCTTAATCAGTAAGAGTCTGATACGACCTAGCTCCACCCCGAGCGGGAAAAGTTATTAGATGATTTCCCACCCGAAAAAAAGGTACTTAGGTGTTAAAAGGAAAAAGGCATATTTTTTATTTATATGTCCCCCTAAAATAAAGGGAAGTAAAGCGAGACAAAAAAAAAAAAAATTAAACGGTTTTTAATGTTTCTATATTTACAAGGACTCCTAATGTTTATGTCCAAATGCTGCGTGATCCAAATTATTTATATTTCAGTTTAAGGCTTTTTATTTTTTTCATGAAGCAAGCCGCCACCAGCGCGCTTCTCTCGCATCCAGCTTCCCCGTCATGTACGGCTATATTTTTAACTGAAATGAAGAAACGTAATAATAAATTAGAACATAACTTACGCACAATGGTAATGCCTCTAAATCAAAATCAAAAGTAATTTATTCAAACTAGGCTGAGAGCCAGCACTTTTGAACGTCAAAGTTCTACATAAACACAGTCCCCCAAAACAAATTAGCTGTTAAAAAGAAGTGGCGCAACAAACCCCCCAACAACAATACATCTGTCTGTTAAGTTCGAAGAACTTGAATCTATATAGTTATATGCAACAATCTTAACATATTTAAATGTAACATATTATGTAAGACAGAAAAATAAAGATGAATCGTCAAAAATATAATCATAAAACTAAATTATCTGCCACTTGTTATCTAGCACACTTCAATTACGCCATCAAAAACGGAAAAATAACTCAAGCATAAACCGAATTAAATAAGCCCTAGATAAATTCGAAACAGAGTTACCTTGCCCCCGGGCACTAAGGGCAGGAAGGAACATGGGTGGGTTTTAGTCAGTAAGAGTCTGACACGCCCTCCCGCTCCACCCAGAGCGGGAGAAGTCATTGGATGATTTCCCAACCCACAAAAAAAAAAAACACGTGCAATGGTAGAATCCATCAAAGGGCTGTGATTCGAAGCCACAAGTGACAAAGTAGGGCCATCACAGTAAAACTATTAAACAATTATTATTTATGAACTCTTAGAACCTGTCATAAGCTAATTATGGAGAAAGAACATCAAGTTTAACATTGTTTTGCGTTCAACATAGCAACCAACTATTCTTATCATCTAAGTAGTCGTTGATGGAATAGTAATACCGTTTAAGGCGCTATTAGCTGCCAACGACCTTGAGTGGTTAGCTTGCGTGTTCTGCGCTGAGCTCACGTAACGCGTCGTATGTCCACCCAGTAATAGGACTCGCCCATCAAGGAGCGCTGTCCGAAATTAGACGCATTATTAATTTATTACACATAAAACAACAAGTATTAAACTAAAACACTGAGACTAAATTATAAATAATTAAATGATCTTTAAAGTGGTGAAGGTTTTATAAAAATACGCTTTATAGTTTTTGCGTGATTCTCAATTTTTTATCCGCGTTAGACATAACTTCACAAATTAAATACACTATGTTATAAAAATATAATTTCAAATATTCTCAGATCAAATTACGAGAAAATTGACTAGAGTAACATATATTTTTTTTAAAGAAATTAGACAAGTCGTTTCGACGTGATGTTCAATTAAAAAAACTTTTTTACAAAAAAATAGAACCGACTTCCAAAAAAAGTGCAAAATAACTTTAATTTCGGAAGTCGGTGTTCCTGTTTCGTGTCTGTGTTTTTTGACACCGACTTCCGAAATAAAAGTTATTTTGCACTTTTTTTGGAAGTCGGTTCTATTTTTTTATAATTTTTTTTTTTATTTTTCACTTTTTAGTTGTGGTTCCCCATTAAACTGTGTTAACAATTCATAGACATACGATAGCAGCAATCGCGGTTGATTTGCTGTCAATTTTTGAAGAGTTCCGTTGTCTGTCTCCGAAACCCATAATCAGATCTTTTTTAAATTTAAATGGGACCATTTCGGAATAAACCCCTTTCGAACAAAAAAAGAATTTTGCAAATCCGTCAATACATGACGGAGTTATGCCCGAACATACATAAAAAAAAAAAAAAAAAAATACAAACATCCGAATTGATAACCTCCTCCTTTTTCGAAGTCGGTTAAAAACCATTAAAAGTCGTATAACTGCGCCTTAACAGAGACTAGATTTAACTTTAGTTTTAAATGCATTAAAAGGCAGGTCAAGAAAAGAAAGGGGTAGCTTATTGTAAAAGCGGATACCGAGACCCACAAACAAGCCATGATGCTTACGAAGACAGAGCGAAGGAGCATGTAGTTTATGCTTGTTTCTGGTGTTAAATTATTGTGGATATCACTGGTCTTGGTGTCTAAATTTATTTTTTGTTTAATGTATAATATGTTTGCAAAAATGAATTGAAATGCCTACTCTCTCATGTTAACAACGTTCCTTAAGTTATTTATGTTTTATTAAGGTTCCGAACATCTGAATGTAAAAGTTACTGCCGACAACTGTACTGAAGTTTGGCAGAAGACTTATGTTTATAACAAGTTATGTTTAAGTTCATGAATAAAAGATTGAAAAAAAAACGGCTTATAGGACCCTTAAAGGAGTACCTACTGTAAGGGTCTAAAATATTTTTTGCATAATTTTAAAATAAATCGTTTTTAAATTATTTAAGAAACCTTATCTCCGGAGCTAAGTCTATAATTTTGAAATAAATGCACAAAGTAGTTCTATAGGAAAACATATTAGAACTCTTTGGTTCACGAAACAAAATTTATGTTAAAAATAATGATTCGTTCGGAACCCTTTACGGGCGAGTCCGACTCGCATTTGGTCTACCTACCTATTTTTCAAACGTGGATGCAACAATGGATTCTGGAATCTTCCTGCCCTTGTCCAAGGGAGGTCACGCTGCCAGTGACTCATTTTTCTTTCATATTCACTCTTAACACAATCCATTCATATTTTTAACCGACGAAAAAAAGGAGGAGGTTCTCAATTCGACCGTATATGTTTTTTTTTTTTGTATGTTCCGCCCTCACTCCGTCATTTATGAACCGATCTTGATGATTATTATTTTATTAGATAGGGTATACCTCAAGGGTGGTCCCATGGAAATCAGGATCTGATAGTGAAAACCTGATAAAATTGAGAGAAAACCTTGAAAATTGTGGGCACGTCTGGCGTTTCTGTACGTATGTTCGGCCCTCACTCCGTTGATTATGAACCGATTTTGATGATTATTTTTTTTCTTAGATAGGGTACACCTGAAGGGTAGTCCCATGTCAAGGACATCAGGATCTGATAATGGAATCCTGATAAAATTGAGAGTAAACCTCGAAAATTGGGCACGAATATTGTTTCTGTTTACTTTTCATAACTTAATCAGGTATATGCATTTAGGAATAATCACATCATGAAACTGAGGTGATGATGGAAACCATACCTTTCTTAAACAATAGAAGTTAGATATAAAAAACTGGTTTTAGTGACAGATACCACTTAATATGCTTTGAAGAAAAGACGTCTTTAGAATAACTGAGGTAACCTCAACTGGTCAATATCCTGGGAACCTCATAGAAGGATGGTTACATCATCAGTTCAGTGATAAGAGGAATGATGAAGGATTAAAAATTAGCCTCAGAGTCTCAAAAGATGATGCGAGTCACAAAAATCATAAAATAAAAAACTTTTTAACAAAAAATTCAACCGACGAAAAAGAACTAAAAAGCAAAAAATAAATAAACCTTTTAACTCTTGAGTATTGAGCTTATTTAACTATATAAAATATAAAATTTTATATAAACTAATTTTGAGTTGGCGCCAAATAATAAAATGATTAATTACCTACATATAGCCTTCTTCATTTCTACGTCCATATAAAATATAGATATTTAATAATCAGATTGTTGTTTGGCGCCGACTCAATATTAGTGTATATTAAATTTGATATTTTATGTAGGTAAATAAGCTCAATACTCAAGACTTAAAAAGTTTATTTATTTTTTGCTTTTTAGTTCTTTTTCGTTAGTTGAATTTATTGTTAACGAAATTGAGTTGGACAGAGTGGTCAAGTCTCCTATCAGTTTGATACTAAAATGCCATGCTGCAATGCAATAAAGTTCATACCTGACTGGCATTGTTTTGCTATATTTTCCACCATGGCAATTTCTGGTCGTTTGGGCAGAACTTGTCTAACGTAAGTCAGGCCAGTGTTCATATCGTATTCACCTTTGTCATTGAGCTGTAAAAAAAAATACAATTTATTATATCTATGGAAATTTATTGTGCTTATAGCTAACGAGTAGAACTATGCCAGAGTCTGTGTTTCCTGATAGCTACAACCTGGGAGTGTTAAAGTCAAGACTATAGGCTTACTAATAGGTTACCTACTTCTAGGCAAGCGTGCTCCAGCGTCGACCACATCATCGCTTACCATCAGGTAAGATAGTGTTCAAACGCGAGACCAAAACTATTAAAAATTAGGGTCTTTGGAAAAAAGATTCCTACATTCTTTATGTCCAGACAGTAATAAAATAATTACTGAGGTGTTAAAAAAAAAAGAATATCTAATACAAAATCGGCTACAATTTGATTACATTCTCTCACTCACTCTTGTCGTACCCAAAAGATTAATTTTTCAGGCATGCTTAGGTAAAAAACCGTTAAGGGTAAGTCGGACTCGCGCGCAAAGGGTTCCCTACAAATATTTTTTTTTTTCAGGTTTTTTTAAACTGCCTTTTTCTTATTTTCCTGTAATCTATAAAGAACTATCTTAAGTATTTTTTTTTAATTTGTGAATGGTCACATCTTAAATAACTTTTAAACTATATATTTTAAAATCATGAAATTTATACATTCGAGAACCTTATAATGTGCCCTTTTATTTGATATATCGCACGGACAAGTTTTTGAAAAACTTTTTTTTTTTTCTGATTTTCACCCCAAAAGTGATCCCCCATATTCCAAATTAATTTATTTAGGGTACACGTTCGTTTTGGGTCACAGATGTTCATGTGTGCACTAAATTTCAACTCTATTGGTCCAGCAGATAAGGAGAAAATTGGCTGTGACAG
Organism: Polia nebulosa; assembly: GCA_951329385.1. Taxonomy (NCBI): domain Eukaryota; kingdom Metazoa; phylum Arthropoda; class Insecta; order Lepidoptera; family Noctuidae; genus Polia; species Polia nebulosa. The sequence continues at coordinate 13,240,372 of OX589598.1, forward strand.
ACGGACGGACAGACAGACACACGAGTGATCCTATAAGGTTTCGGTTTTTTCATTCGAACTTTCGGAACCCTAAAAACAACAGTAAAAAAATACTCACAAATCTAGCTCTTCTAAGAAGACAGGCAAAGAAACAGGGGTTAACATTCGCCACGTCTTGTGATTTTACAACGGCACGCATTTGATCATTGTTGACTTTGTTCTCCTTCGCACAGTCGAGTAAAATAGTGTTTAAATCCCCAAGTGCCAGTTCACCTGCCTTTAAATACAAAACAAAGACGGAGATGAGCTAGAAACAGGAGTTTATAGAAAATTCTTTCGGGAGTTTAAGAAATTGACATTTGTTATTTTTCAACGACCAGCCAAATTATTTTCAGGCATTAGGAATCAATCAAAGCCAAGAATTATGCAAAAAATTACTTCCAAAAAAAGAAAAAGAATATCGGTCGTTCCCTACATTTTGCCGAGTAACGTGAGCAAAAATGTACTGAACAGTAGATTTTTTCTTTTTAGCAGCGTATTTTTTCGTAAATCGTGTCTTACTATATCCATAAAATTAGGAAAATTCTTAAAAATGCCAAAATAAACCGAAATAACTAAATACTTACGTTAAGCGATACTTACATAAACGCGGTTCAAGTTCATAGACACGGCACATATAACAACACACGTAAACTTAGCCATTTTATACTTTTTAGCTTTGCACTCCTGATCCTGCTACGTTTCAACTGTAAATGCCCTGAATGCTAACTGCACACCTATAAATATTCTTACTGTAATAATAAGACGCGATGTTATTATTATAATTTCTCACTGCTCCACGTGCGGGGCTGAATTTTATAATAATATTATATCACGGAAAAATCCCCCAGCATTTTGAAAACATCGATTTTAAACCTAAAGAGGTTTAAAACTAGCATCTGGAGGATTATGTGACCCACTTATTTATTCTCAAATGACATCATTGCAAATTATGTACGTGCATTTTAAATGACGTACAGACTGTTGTCAGCATTATCTGACCCACCCTAAAATCAAACGACTTTGGACCCTCTGCATGTAACATTAAGGTTTATTTAATTTATATGAGCTTATCAGACAACTGCTCGAGGATTTGATGAACATATACAATAATAATATAGACACGCAAATTTGATCTTTAAAACGTTAGCATTATGTTATATTTTATAACTATTTGTTATAATATGATAAGTGCTTATTTTAATGATTCAGCTCAAGTAATTCTGGTCTCGTGGCCTGTGTTTAAGACTGAGAAAAACGAGGTTCGAGATCAAATCCTGCGACAAAGATATTGTTTTGCTTTCAATATAAAATTTATATTCCAAAACTATTTCTTGTATTATTGTAAAGAACTACAGACTATACATAAACTTTTTAAAATGGTAATATTTTCACATAACTTGTAATAAGTGGGTAGTTGGAAAATAAATATTCGTATTCATTATAAAGCTGGTATTCAAATGCTACTATGGAGTGATTATTTAAAATACAAAATAATTTGCACGAGGAGAAGATGGCTGCTTGTGCTGTGCAAGAATAAACTTTATGATAGTATACTATATGGTTCAATTTTTTTAGAATATTGCGTCTAGCATTACAACTAAGATCAAAATTTCAATGCGGCTTATAAGAGTTGTGTTGGTCTTGTGGTCAATAAGGTAGTGCGATGTTCATCGTTTTCTACGTTCGAAACCAAGTTTAACGTAAATTTAGGTATTTTATTACACTTTTCTACATTTCTTTAATAGACGACGTAGGGTTTTATCTTTTCAAACGGGGAGTTTGTATAGAAATAAAACTAAAAAATTGCAAGTTTAAAATGTTTATTATTTCATTAAAACACGTAAGATAAAGTAAGTAAATGCTCATATATTTCCAAATTAATATACTTTTTATATTAGTATGCCATATAAACATTAAAAAAGGCATGCTTATGCTTAAAAGTTTGTTATTGAGAAAATGAATTCATCTGTGAAATGCTTTACAAATTTATAGCTGCCTATTTGTAGTGAATAAACATGTTATTTAAACTGAAAAAATCTGTTTATAACAATAACATCACCACATAATCTGCAACATTTTAATGGTTGAACAATCAATCCATTGAGTATTTACTTACATGGTGTGTTTAAATATACCGACTAGATGAACGATGTAGCGGAGTGGCGCACCGTCCCCTGCTATAACTTGTTGTAAGCGGCTACGCATACCGCGCACCATGTTCCAGCACAAATCTTTGCCACTCATGTGCTCCCAAGTCGATGTCACGACCTCAGCCAAGTTGTGTTTGTTTCGCACTTCCGTTGTGTCCCAATTTAAAACCATTTGACCCCATAGATTTTCTATAGGGTTCAAATCAGGACTTTTAGATGGCCAATTAATAACTGTCACACCTTCTTGAACAGCTAACCATTCCCGCACAATGCCTGCACGATGGATGGAGCAGTTATCGTGCATGAAATAAATATGTGACGTTGAATAGGCAATTCGCACAGTCGGCAGCATGACGTCACGCAGAATCTCCAATTACAAACTGCTATTAAACCTACCACCAACTTCCACCAATTCACCAGGTCCCATGGACGACATCCAGCCCCAGTAGCCCAGGGTTATTCTACCGCTGGTTCTACAAGGTAGCAAGCACTTCTCGTTGTAACGTTCTCCTTTCCTCCGCCATAAGATTTTACGTCCATCTTTGTCCGATTTAAATGATTTTTCATCGGTGAAGATCACAACATTTTCTTCCCAATTAAAATTTGAATATTCCTGGGCAAAACGGACCCTTTCTGCACGATGAGCAGGTGTCAATGCAATTTTCTGTACCGGTTTATAATTCTTTATCCCAGCAACGTGTAAATGCCTTCTCACCGTTTCCACTGAAATATTGTGGTTTATTGCGGTTGCACGAATGGGCAAAAATGGATTTTCAACGTGCTCCTGGACGAATCCGCTGAATATTTCCATTGTCTCCATAACGTCTTAGCCATAGCCTGACCGTATTTCTCTAAAACAAAAATAAACACTTTTGGAGCCGTGTATGTAACTTGTAAGGACTAAGGAGTGAATGTAATGGTAAAATAGCCAACTACGCGTTCATTAATCACAATCAATAAAATAAAATAGGTATAAAAAAACACTTACTGCTATATTAAGTCGGCGACCAATCTCTCTAATTCCAACATTCTGCTCATGTAAAAATATTATTTTATGTTTGGTATAGTCGTCAAGTTGCGACATGATGCTATATTACAGCAAATTGCTTAAAAATACTTAACGAGTTAAACGATTTACAAATGTGTGTACGCAGTCGCTGCTATTAGGCGTAGTGTAAATTTTGTTACTTAGATGAATTTATGATCTACCTCACGAAGTAAATATGTTTTTCAACACATTTGCTCAAAAAATGCACTTACGAAGCCTGTATACATTGTTCGAAAGTTCAAAATTACGCACCATACAATGGAACGTGCGGTAAAATAGATACTCTCACCTAAGTACCTATTTTACCGCACGCTCCGTTGTATAGCGCCGTGCGTATCCTTTACGGTTTTTTTTTAAATTTCAATATAGAATAGAATTCCTCCAAGGAGTTTCGCATTACGAGAAAAAAAATATTAGCCGTCATGGGACGCCCGGCAGATGTGAAACATTTATTTTGTGTGTTTTGTTTTGTAGTTGTTTGTTTTGTTGTTGGTGGTGGTGGTTGTTGTTGTTGGTTGTGGTGGCTGTTGCTGTTGGTAGTGTTGTTGTTTGTTGTTAGTTGTGGTTGTTGTTGTTATTGGTTGTGGTTCTTGTTGATAGTGTTGTTCTTGTTGTTGTTGTTGTTTGGTGTTGTTGTTGTTAGTTCTGGTGGTTGTTGTTGTTGGTAGTGTTGTTGTTATTAGTTGTGGTTGTTGGTGTTGTTGTTGGTTGTGGTGGTGGTTGTGGTGGTTGTTGTTAGTCGTGTGTTGTTGGTGTTGTTGTTGGTTGTGGTGGTGGTTGTTGTTGGTTGTGGTGGTGGTTGTTGTTGTTAGTTGTGGTTATTGGTGTTGTTGTTAGTTGTGGTGGTTGTTGTTGTTAGTTGTGTCTTGTTGGTGTTGTTGTTGGTTGTGGTGGTTGTTGTTGTTGGTAGTGTCGTTGTTGTTAGTTGTGGTTGTTGTTGTTGGTTGTGGTTCTTGTTGATAGTGTTGTTGGTGGTTGTTGTTGCTGGTGGTATTGTTGTTGTCGGTGGTTGTTGTTGTTATTGTTAGGTGTTGGTGTTGTTAGTTGTGGTTGTTGTTGTTGGTTGTTGTTGTTGGTTGTAGTTGTTGTTACTGCTTGTTGTTGTTATTGGTAGTGTTGTTCTTGGTTGTTGTTGCTGGTTGTTGTTTGTTGTTGTTAGTTGTAGTTGTTGTTGCTGCTTGTTGTGCTTATTGGTAGTGTTGTCGTTAGTAGTTGTTGCTGGTTTTTGTTTGTTGTTGGTTGATGTGTTTGTTGTTGTTTTTTGATGTTGGTTGTTAGTTGTTGTTGTGTTACTTTTTTCGCATAAGTAGATGTTTCTAGGGAGATAGGGGTCGAGAGCGATGGCGTAGTGGGGGCATCGTGCCACGACGGCGTCATGCCGTTTTTCATCACGACATTCGAGTTTGTTTTACTGCCAAGCCGCGCCAATAGATGATTCACATGAAAAACAAAAGTTTGTTTCATTGCCTAGTAGGTAATGTTTTCTCGCAAATGTGTTGAAAAACGTTGTATGACACACGTGCGGATTGGTATTTACCAACTCGTGACTATGGTAAGCCCTCGACTTCGTCTCGGGCTTACATTCGTCTACTCGTTTGTAAAAACCAACTTACCGCACTAGTATCATAAATAACTATTACTTCGTATTCAACCATTCTTGGTAAATATAAATTCTATGAACTTAAAGTTTTTTAAATTACCCACCCGTTTACAAGATAAGTTATTAGGCGAAAATCATATTGGTCGTTCTTTAATATTGCAAGCAATATTGTAGAAATGAAAACAAATTAAAAAAGAAACTGATGATTATAGGTGGACTGTGTTTTCGAACCCACATGCTGTTCGACGTCAATCCAGCATCAAACCGCTAAGCCACAAGAACTTGTTGGGAATACGCGAAATTAAAGATTGGGTTGTAATTATGTAGTGTGACTTAAAAGCTTTTCAACTTTAATGTTAACGAGATAATGATTAAAATAGCTTAACAAAAACATATATAATGCCGGTGGCTCCGACTTTGTTTTTTTTTTTTTTTTTTTTTTTTTGTTTTTTTTTTTGGGGGGTGGGAAATCATCCTATGACTTCTTCCGCTCTAGGGTGGAGCGGAAGGGTGTGTCTGACTCTTACTGACTAAAACCCACCCCTGTTCCTCCCTGCCTCGAGTGCCCGGGGGCGAGGTAACTCTTTCGAATTTATCCTCCACCCCCGGGCAGGCACCGGCCGTGGCAGGCCCCTTCCCTTGGCTGACAACTCTTTGAGGCGCGCGTGGAACACTACGCGCCGTCGACTCTCGGGCCTGGTGCTGATCGGACGGCGAGTTACCCACTACTCGCCGTCCGCAGGCCCGGGTGACTTTGTTGGGTGGGTTTACCTTAACGTTACGTGTTAAAGATCAAATTTGCGTGTCTGTGTTATTATTGTATTTTTGTTCATCGAGTGCTCTAGCACTTGTCTGATAAGCTCATATAAATTAAATAAACCTTAATGTTATAGGCAGAGAGTCCAAAGTCGTTTGATTTTAGGGTGGGTCAGATAATTTTGACAACAGTCTGTACTTAATCATACTAAAGATCTACAACAAAAAACACGTTATAGTGTATGTATACAGTGTTACAATCGTGTACTATTTCAATAAAGTTTGAAACCAATAAATTTTGAAGTGGTGTAATGCCAACCTAAGATAAGGCATTTTGCACTGGGGTCGGATTACATGGAATTGCTCAGCGAACATACGTCGTTTTAAAAAATTAAGGCGGCCAAAATTATTTTGTTTTAGTGTTTTTTGACTTTAAATCATTTCATACAGTAAAGTATGTGTAGTATTCTTTGTGAAATAGCGTGTTTTCACTGCCAAAAACGAAACAATCAAGAGTTTTGACTAATAAATTTAGTTACAAATTCATGTTTTGCTTACTATTATGTTATAATTTATGGTCAAATCTTATTTGTGTCTAAATTATCAGGTTCGGTATCCGAGTTAGCCGCTAGAAGCATACCTACTGCTCGTTTCAGGGCAAAATTTACCTGTCGCATTTTATCGTAAAAATATTTATGGCTAAACATTATTGTGCCTTACTGTGTACTTACTTCGGTAAGTACTTGGTATTACTAAAGCAAATTAAACAAGAAAAATAAGTTAAAAACCCTAAAGTAATTTGTTAAAGAAGAAACCAAAACTCCATACAAACTTGGGCCTGACGTTACAGGGCTGAAATTTAGCCTTAAATTAGAGCATATAATAATATGAAGGTTTCACGAGCCCAATTTTCACGTCTCCCAGCAATGGTCAAATTGGTAAAATCAGTCAATGTTTACCTACATTTTAGGTTATTTTTCTATTTTTGAGGCTTTGTTTCCTACGTTAATCTAGAACGGGCACACGCTAGGAAATAATTTCAAAGGGTTGTCGTTATCGAAATCTATAAGGAAGACTATACGTTAATGTATATAATGTAGAGTCCTCTATATGTATAGGGTGACTGGTAATTAGTGACCGATACTTAAACACGTGATTGTACTCATAATAAAAAACAACTTTTCCAAAGAATCATTTTATTATTTGGCGCCGACTCAAAATTAGTTTATATAAAACTAGCGACCCGCCCCGGCTTCGCACGGGTGCAATGCTGATACTAAATTAAAAAAAAATTATATAACCGCGGCCTCCGACGCGCTATTTATAGGCATGCCTCCCCGCACTGCCCCGTCCGACCGGTACCGCCCGCCGCAAACGCAAATTTTAAATTTGTAATATCTCCGAAAATATTTGTTTAATTTACATGCTGTAAGGAACCATATTGATCTATATTAATTGCACACTGTATTTAAGGTACTTAATTCGATAAGGATTAATGCCGTATTGCTTAAAATAGCTTCGTAAATAAGCCATTTTTTCACGTAAAAAGTAAACAATAAAAATGGTTAATGTGGGTTATCCCTAAAATATAAACATATACCATCGCGGACTTTTTTGTAGACCTTTTTATGGTGTACAATACTGTAGTACATTAATTTGATCTAACTCGTAGGGTTTAGGCAGCGTTTTTGCTAAATTGCTAAATAAGCCCAAAAAAATAGGTTAATTTACGACATCACGTTAGAAACCTCTAAAATTAGCAATGTTGCCTTAGTATACGATGCATGTATTATACATATAAACCTTCCTCTTGAATCACTCTATCAATTGAAAAAAACCGCATCAAAATCCGTTGCGTACTTTTAAAGATTTAAGCGCACATAGGGATATAGGGACAGAAAAGGCGACTTTGTTTTATACTATGTAGTGATTTGATATTTTATGTAGGTAAATAAGCTAATTACTCAATGTTTAAAAGGTTTATTTATTTTTTGCTTTTTAGTTCTTTTTCGTCGGTTGAATTTTTTGTTAAAAAGTTTTTTATTTCATGATTTTTTGTGACTCGCATCATCTTTTGAGACTATGAGGCTAATTTTTAATCCATCATCATTCCTCTTGGCACTGAGCTGATGATGTAACCATTCTTCTATGAGGTTCCCAGGATATTGACCAGTTGAGGTTACCTCCAATATTCTAAAGACGTCTTTTCTTCAAAGCATATTAAGTGGTATCTGTCACTAAAACCAGTTTTTTATATCTTACTTCTATTGTTTAAGAAAGGTATGGTTTCCATCATCAGCTCAGTTTCATGATGTGATGATTCCTAAATGCAAATACCTGATTAAGTCATGAAAAGTAAACAGAAACAATATTCGTGCCCAATTTTCGAGGTTTTCTCTCAATTTTATCAGGATTCCACTATCAGATCCTGATGTCCTTGACATGGGACTACCCTTGAGGTGTACCTTAACTAAGAAAAAAATAATCATCAAAATCGGTTCATAAACAACGGAGTGAGGGCCGAACATACATACAGAAACGCCAAACGTGCCCACAATTTTCGAGGTTTTCATAATAAAAAACAACATTTCCAAAGAAAGATTTTATTTTTACTCATTCACTTTTATCACAATAACACAACAGCCTTATGAAATTCGCGCGCGCGCGCGCCTATAACCTATCAGCTGTTAGCCGCGTGACGCCATTCTTTCTTTGGGAAAGTTGTTTTTAATCATGAGAACAATCACTGGTTTAAGTATAAGTCACTAATTACCAGTCATCCTATATATAATGTACAGAGCTCGTGGCTAAAGTAATAACAGCCGCACGGGTCAATCCATCCTGGTGGATCCAACCGTACTCCTCGTTTCCGTGCCTCGGAAAGCACGTTAAGCTATTGGTCCCGGCTGTTAATCGTAGATTTTTGACAGTCGTTACGGGTCGTCAGAAGGCCGAAAGTCTGACAACCAGTCTTACCAAGGGGTATCGTATTACCCAGTAACTGGGTTGTGGAGGTCAGATAGGCAGTTGCTCTATGTAAAATACTGGTATTCAGTTTGCCGTTTACTAGTGCAATCCGTGATGCAATCGAAAATCAATTAGAATCCAGATTTTTTATTATATGTTAAACCTTCTTTGATCATCTTCATGTCATACCTTCCTTAAAAAATATGCATTTGAATAATGGAAACCCTATTCAATTCAGATCAGTAGTTTTCGAGAAAATCGCGGATAAACAAGATACATACATAAACAAGGGTCGAATACAGAACCTCGTTTTTTGAAGTCAGTTTTTTTTTTAAATGTTTATTCAATATGGAACAAAACAAAATATGAACAGAAACATCACAAAAACCTCAAAAGGTTTGTCCGGTCCGGATATTGAAACACTTAAAGCAATCTTATTACTAACGAAATATGAATTATTATGGTTAAAACATAGTTTACGAAACAATAGGAGGTAGTTAGTAAACAATAGCTAAGATACTACAAAACGACGCCAGCGCGGGTCAGGCCGTCCATGCAAATTACAAATTGGATGAAATTTAAACAGGATGATGTATTTTCAAGGAGAATCAAATATTTATTTTTATATTTATTTTTATAATTATTATTTGTTATTTCTGATTGATTTTTTGTAGGAACATAATTAATTAGAGTAGGTATTAAATAAACGCATGTTCGATTCCCGCAATAGTTTTTGTATCTCGGTACTACTATTATAGTTTTGATTGGTCTGCCATTCTTGTTGCTATGCTATGATTGACGTTAATTTGTAGTTCTTTGTTATTGAACTGTTCTATTAATAACCACTTTCGTATTTTAGTGTGTATTGGCAAGATGTTACAATACTTAAAGAAGCCTGTTACGTCGTCATCATCATAAATTGTTTAAAATTAGAATTAGTTATAAATACGAAAAGCGAATGATAGAAATGACATAACATGACAATTGGTAGACGTTGACTGACATTGCCGTTTACTAGTGCAATCCGTGATGCAATCGATTTTATCAATTATTTGTTTTAATGATTTTGGTGTTCACGTAAAAAAGCAATTAGATTCAAGATTTTTTATTTTACATTGATTTTAATACCTATTAAAATAATTACACTAAAACAATTACACTAAAACATTATTTAATTATTTGTAACAGTATCGATTTCCATTAAATCGATCATATTTTAAGGGTACGCTCTATTGATACAATGCCAGCGTTTGTGAAATACGAGTAAGTGTTGCGACGATTTACAAAGGTTATTAAAAACAAAAAAATATAAATCTTCTTATTTTCTACACTTAGCCATAGTAATTGAGGCTAAGATTTAAATGGGTTAGTTAAGCAAAATAGACTTTTTTTGGTATATATCTGATTCGTGTAACAGTTAGGCCCAGAAACGGGTTTCTCCTTTCAAACAAAAGTTACGATTTTCTTCTTATGCACCCTTACCGCACCCCTGGGCACTCAGGCAGGGAAGGAACAGGGGTGGGTTTTAGTCAGTAAGAGTGTGATACGCCCTTCCGCTCCACCCAGAGCGGGAGCTGTCATTGGATGATTTCCCACCCAAAAAAAAAATAATAATATAGGCGGTAAACGTCAAATTTCAAAAGTTAAGGCCGTAGCCTGACCAAATAACCTTAAGCATTTTGTTCCCTCTTCCCCGCATCCCACCTCTACAACCTGCCCTGAATGCCCAGGGGCGAGGTAACTCTTTCGAATTTATCCTCAACCCCCGGGCATTTTACCGCCTTAAATACGCTGAATCGACTTGTCAGTTGTTGCTGTCTTTTTCATTTTTTCATCTCGTTGATACACCAGTTTAATACTTTGCGCTACTGGACAAAAATAACACTAATCTCCGCGAATTTGTCGTGAAATGATTTACATTTATAAAATTCAATGTGATACCAAGGTGTGCGAAGGTGGAAGACGCACGATTACATTTTTGAGGGATTTATTTCAAGAACCGTATTAACATTTCATCATATTCTTTTTAATCCAAAAGTTGACTGGTAGAAAACGCACCACATAACCTAAATTCAATTATATTGACAAGTTGGTTTATCTACGTACAATATACGAGTTATATTTAGTTTATTGGCAATCGTCAAAAATATATTATTATTATTTTGAACAGTACAGGATCCAGTAGACTACCCTGAGGCAGATCATTCTTTTGGAGGGGACACACTACTTTTAACTTAAAGAAGATTATTTAAAATCCGAAGATTACTAAGCAATTTTCGAAGAAACTGGTGAACCTTGTATCATCTCGCAGGTTGGTAACGTTCCATAGCAACCACATAATATTTTGGTATTGTACGCTGACGACAAGGCCACAATATCCCTGTTGTAAACATATTTAAACTCAATATGTTTTTTTTTGTTATTATGGATTGGCTCTCGTTTTACCACTATGACACACATTCACCTGATGGTAAGCGATGATGTCGCTATTGAAATCACGTTAATAGCGACATCATCGCTTATGCAATTCGCTTCAATGTAGCACGCGTCATCGGTTCTATTGAACCGATGACGACGACGATTTGATTGATTGATTGATTTAATTGACCTATCCTAGCCTAATGATGTTGACGAAACTATGTTAAACTTCATATTTCAAAAACTGTAGAAATGGGTACTGAGAAAAACTTTTAAAATCCAAAATAAATATCAAAACTATATGTCCAGATATTTGTCTGCTGACAAGCAAAGTACTACACATATTCAAGTATCACGGTTTCATGCATACCTACTGCCAACCTCATAGTGAATCATAATGACAGAATGGGAGCGATAGGCATAGTCAATTAGGGCTTTTTTTTTTTTTTTTGGGGTGGGAAATCATCCTATGACTTGGGAGAGCGTGTCAGACTCTTACTGACTAAAACCCACCCCTGTTCCTTCCTACCTCGAGTGCCCAGGGGCGAGGTAACTCTGTTTCGAATTTATCCCCGGTCCCGTCTCTTGCTGACAACTCTTTGAGGCGCGCGTAGAACACTACGCGCCATCGACTCTCGGGCCTGTTGCTGATCGAATGGCGAGCTACCCATTACTCGCCGTCCGCAGGCCCGGGTCTACGGTGGCCGGAAATCGTCTCGCGGTGCCGCTCCTGAGGCGGCTGCTGCTGAGAGCGTGAGGGCGACTCCGTTGTTGGTGCTCTCTCACGCGTCCCGCCTCCGCCTTCGCGAGCATTACTGCTTCGCAGAAGGAGGAGACGGCTTCCCATTCCCTCTCGCTACGTACCATGGCCTGAACCAGGGCAGGGCGCGAGAGGTCGCTGCCGCCTATCGCATCCACGAGGACACGGTGGTGCTCTGCCCAAGCCGGGCAAACCTCCACCGTATGCTCCACCGTGTCCTCTGGGCGATCCTCGCAGTGGAAACACCCGGGAAGTCAATTAGGGCTAACATGATAGGTGCAGGTTTGTACATTGCTCAAGGGATCATTTCGAATTTTTCAGGCATATTCCACCTATTTTTATTCCTGCAGCCTGTAGGCTAATTACATGCAATCTCAACGCTCATCGCTTGCAATATAACACGTTCAGGGTGCTTGACTTGACACAGGTAGTGCATCAGGGACGTTTGCGAAGGCGTGTGTCGATTGTTTTGATACGGATCTCTAGTGCGCATGGTACGGGCTAGCATCAACAGTTTTCTGAGCATGATTGCTATCAGACTATATTTTGTTATGTAAACAGCTGCTGCATGATTCATGCTGCGCTTTGTGTTTAGTGGTACATATAAACACCCTCCATTTCTTTGTAATATAATAATATTTTGTATGAGGAAAAGAAAACAGTGTCTGGAAGGTATGGAGGAGGCCTTACATATTAGGCTAACGAAAGAAAAGAAAAATATTTTGTTTCTTCTTTACATTGTATAGTTTATTGTGAAGTTTACACATAAATTAATGAATGATGATGAATCGCTGCAAAACTGCATATTAGAAATGGTAGCGTTAGGCGAAGAACCTGCAAAAATAAAATTTTAATGAAAAGCTTTGAAAAAAGCTTTATAATTTTGCTCCTTATAGCATGGTGTTAGTGAGCACAGACCGTATTTGGTCCATCTGTTCCATAAAACAAGCGACTATCAGTGCGCTCCTCTCGCATCTAGCTTCTTCATATTTTACGACTTTATCGTTAACTGAAAATAAAGAAAAGGAATTATTAAATTGCAATAAAAACAAAAATCAGCATGCAATTTCTGGAAACTCTAAGTTACGCTAAGCTAAATAAGGCTGAAACTGCTGCAATGGTAATTATGGCCGGTTTATAATGGTTATCATTATAAACCGGCCATAATTACCATTGCAGCAGTTTCAGCCTTATTTATAAAACTCGGTAACCAAATGCTTAGTTTAATTACTGATTAGCGGATTCTAAATTTAGGATAAGAAACATCTCATCCATCAAATTCAGCTGTCTATAGAACAAAACCTCCTTCAAATGATTAATCAGTACTTTACTGCGTACATAATATATCCACCTTTTGGGTGGAAAATGTTGAATTAAGAACCTGCTAATCAATGGTGTTGATTCTGTTATGCACAAACTAAACTTAATTTAGGCTATTGCTATCTTTTTCTCTCTAATAAAACAAGAAAGAGACGGACGTAAATTAGAGCTGTCAAATTTAGTTTGAACTAATATTTCCATACAAATTAAGGGTACACGTAAAAACATGTCGTCTAAAAACACGGCGAAGCGCAAGGCGAAAACTAGTTTGACATCTCTAACTTAGTGCATAGCTATAGCCGTCCTTTTCTCGCACTGCCTTTTAGTAAAAGATAGCAATTCTCTAATTTTAGTTTAGATATTGAACAAGAGAATCCGTGCCATTGTTTCACAAAGTTATTTTTATAAATAAGGCCGTAGTTTAAAACACAGCAAAGTTTAGGGCTCTGTCCAGAGTGAATGCGGGGTAACTAGGATGGGTGCGGTGATCGAAGCGATTTAGTGTCCGCAGAACATAGCAAGCAGTAGAAGCTATTCTTGAATTTATAAATCGACATTAATTATGTGTATTCTAAGTTGATTTTTAAGTTACCTTTAATTTATAGTGCGTATAGGGCCCTAAAAAGTGTTTGGGTTACAATTGAATTTGTGGTTTCTCGTGCATGACAGAGTTTGTTGTTCCAGAATTTAATAATTATCTCGAATTCCGTTTTTTTTTTTTAAGAACGTTACACTAGGAATATTCCTGTATCGTAGGTGCGTTCACAAACATGTAAATTCACATACACAAGACACCTAGACCCGGAACAACTATCTGCAGGTCATACAAATATTTGTTCCGTGCGGGGATCGAACCCGCGACACGCAGCGCAACAGCCGAACGCTCAACCACTGCGCAACCCGTGCCGTCAAATCAATTAAAATGAAGCAGTGTTTCCTCAGGATTTCGCTGGCTAAGCCAAGTGGCTTATTCAGCGAGCGAAAGTCTATTGTTGTAGCCACTTCATTAAGGACGCAAACTAAGAGATTCGTATCGGTCTTTGGTCTATCTTGCACATAAGATATTGACACGAAAGCTTCAGACTCGCGTAGCACACCTTAAGCAGCATAGCTTTTTGAGGAGTGGCTGGAGAGGCGGCACGGCGTCCTCACCTTCCGCCTGACGCAGGTCCTCACCGGACATGGAAGTTTCGGGAGGTTCTTGTGTAGGATAAGGCGGAAGGAAACGCCCGGATGTCCCCACTGTGAGGATCGCCCAGAGGACACGGTGGAGCACACGGTGGAGATCTGCCCCGCTTAGGCGGAGCCCCGCCGTGTCCTCGTGCAGGAGATCGGTGGCAGCGACCTCTCGAGCTCGGCTCTGGTCCAGGCCATGGTACGGAGCGAGAGGGAATGGGAAGCTTTCTCCTCCTTCTGCGAAGCAGTAATGCTCGCGAAGGAGGAGGCGAAACGGGTGAGGGAGAGGATGCAACAACAACCTGGCCCTCACGCTCTCAGCAGCAGCCGCCGCAGGAGACGCCAGGGGCTTCCGGCGCTGCGAGACGATCTCCGGCCACCGTAGACCCGGGCCTGCGGACGGTGAGTAATGGGTAGTTCGCCATCCGATCAGCACCAGGCCCGAGAGTCGACGGCGCGTAGTGTTCCACGCGCGCCTCAAAGAGTTGGCAGCATTCATGACGGGGCCCGTCATGGCCGATGCCTGCCTAGGGGTTGAGGATGAATTCGAAAGAGTTAACCTCGCCCCTGGGCACTCAGGCAGAGAAAGAACAGGGATGGGTTTTAGTCAGTAAGAGTCTGACACGCCCTCCCACTCCACCCAGAGCGGGAGAAGTCATTGGATGATTTCCCCCCCCTCCTCCCCCCCAAAAAAAAAAGCAGCATAGCTTAATATCAATAAATCATCCAAAATCTTCTACTGATCCTTATGTTACCTGTTGTGATCTGGTTGTGATTGGTTGATCGCTTTGTCATGAGTAAATTTTATATTAATGGCACATGCATTTGTTGAGAAGGTAAAAGACAAAGTAAACGGCTGATGTCCAAACTGCCTACAGAATAATTATATCATAGACACCATATTCTTTTTTATTCTGAGCAGTATGATTGTACCTGATTCGCACTGTCTTGCAATAATTTCTAGATCGGTGTATGCGTCATCTCTCCTCACAATCCTTCTTAAGTAAGTCAGGCCCGGGTACACAACGTATCGTCCAGTGTCATCTAGCTGTAAATAAGAACGTACGATTATTTAAGTACGATTATGAAGGTAACTGGATAGGCACGTAGGCAATCTATGCACGAGTCTCATGAAACAGTATAGTAGTAGTAGTAGAAAAAAAAATTGTTAACCTTATTAATTGTTTGTTTTCAAAAATTAATCATTTTTGTTGAAAGACATACCTGTTCAGAAAAATAAATCTGTGAAATAGTGTGCATTCTACAACATGCAAGAATTTTCTGGGGTCGCGGATAAATTCGAAATATAGTTACCGCGGCCCTTGGCACAGAGGCAACTGAAGGAACAAGGGTGGGTTTTAGTCAGAAAAAGTCTGATACAAGGAGTGGGAGAAGTCATTTGATGATTCGCCCACCCTACAAAAAAAAAGGCGAACTTTGATGAAGAGCCGGTTAAAAATACTTACAAAACCAGATTTTTTGAGGCAACAGGCCCAGAAACAAGGATTAACATACGTCACGTCGTCTAATTCCGTAGCTTTTTGTATTTCAGCTTCTGTGACTTCGTGCTTCTTAGCACATTCCATGAATATAACATCAAAATCGTGAGTGCTGGCAGGTCCACAATCTTCTTCTGCCTTCAAATATGGAAATATACACAGAAAGTGTAATAGAGACCACAAAAAGATGTCAAAGTAAATCGGACGGTGATAGCTTCAATTATATATTCGTCGCTTCATTCTTCAGATATAATATATTTACTAAGTAGTCCCTTTATTCTACAGGCAACATCGCACGATTTCAGAGAGTAATTCGATCTTTTTTTTTTTTTTTTTTTTCTACCTACATTATGGTTCTTACGTCTTGTCTGTGTGACTTTGTTCATTCCTTTTTCGTGCGAGGCAACGAGCGCACGCGCCTTATAAAAATACCGAAACGTAGTGCACAGGAGAAATTGGAGAGGTACAAGCAAGATTAGAAAATTAAAAGAAAAGGACAAGGAGAAATATCGGCGTCGATTACGACGACAGTTCGATTCATCTGAGGACGAAAACATTGCAGGTTAGTTGAGCATTATACTAAGTGTCACAAGTGGTACATCAATTGAACTCCAGTGAAAATCGGGATTGACTGCGAGTCAATTGCGATAACATAATTAGCTGCGAGCTAATTATGCGTCATGTTTACATGACAATCTATGTAGAAAATATGTGTAATCTTGAACAGATATGCACATTAACTACGAACTATTGTCCGCGAGACAATACTAATGCAAAACGCGTTACTAACGCGTTCCTCCTTATTCGCTCGCTATATAATGTTTTATATTTATGAACGATCTCGATCCCCGTGAACCAAAAAATGGTGCGCCAATTCTTCCATGTGAAGACGGCCAACGGGTGGCAACCCCTGCCCTGCAGGATATACCAGACGTCGTGGGGGATGCGGCTGGCCCGCCAACTGAGATAACCCAAGAAGTAAATTTTGATTCGGAGCTATTGTCTGCGTTGCGGTCCCCCACGTCTTGTACTTCGGCTTGAAGTCTGGCACTTCGGGGAAAATGTCCATGAAAGCTTAGCCAGTTTGTGAACTCCTCTATCGAATAAAGGGTTAGCCAAAAAGGATAAAGATAGGCTCATCAAAGAGCATCTTATACCCGCCAATTGTAAATTATTGCAAGCTCCGAAGTTAAACGCGGCGATTGCAGCCGCCGTATCAGACAGTCAGAGAACGAGACAAATTGGTCGGTTTACAACAACAGCTCGGAAATGGTACTGCAGCAATAAACAAAGCAAATGATTCTTTGCCCAAAACACATAATAAAGTTCTGGCCAGTAAAAAATTTAAGCGATGAGCTTGTCACTTGTTATCTGATTTGCACCACTGTTTGACTAAATCATCATCATCATCATCAGCCTTTTAATGTCCCCACTGCTGGGGCACAGGCCTCCTCTCTGAGAGAGGGTGACTAAAGACAGAATAAAATTAATTACCCCGGGTCTGGAAAAGAACTTTCTTCCCATCATTCAAGACTCAGAACGTGATGATACCCTATAAGGTATACCTCGTTATTTGAAAAAACAAAAGCCAGTACGGCCATTGACACAAGGAAATCAATGAAAAAAGAAAAAAAAATGTTTTCATTAAAAAATATTTAAAAATAAATAAACGAAATAATAATAATACTAATATTAATGAGGTATTCCATTGGGCACCCGCTTAAACGGCACCTGAGTGAATGGCACCTGAGGTATTCCACTTATGGCACCTATCGATATTTTTGGCAGGTGCCATTAGTGGAATAATTTATTATTTATATTACTCCTCAACCGTTGGTCACTTCTCCAGCCACCCAGGGAAATTCCTCGTTACCCGTAGGACAGGAGGGGGCGGGGATGTCAGAGGAGACCGGTGAAGCCACGTCGGTCATATCCATCTCAGTATCAAGCGTAAGCGAAGAGCTCCTACGCATTGAAGACCCGTGCGTCACAACAGAAATAACCAAGGTGCCATGCAGGAAGAACACGATTCTTCCTGAGTTGGTGGTCTCACATAACCAATAACGCAGTTTTATCATGAATAGTACATAGTTTTACAATTCCTTTTTGTACTCCAGTGACTCAGCCTATTGTACCAGTTGGTAACTTTACTTCCAATGAGGCTGGAGATATACATGTAACAATTAATAAATTATTAGAACTAGAGGCACGTTGTATCGCAAACATATTCTTGGCTCCTAAAGCTATAACCAAGGCAAGCGGTTTATTCTAAATATAAAATCATTAAATAAATATATTACAAACTAGATTCTGCCAGCGGTTTCGCCCGTATGGTAAAAAGTAGCCTATGTTTTAATCCAGGTTATAATCTATCTGAGTACAAAATTTCACTCAAATTCCTTCAGCCATTATTGAGTGATTGAAACACAAACTTACAAACATACTAACTTTCGCATTTATAATATTAGTAGGATACACATTTTAAAATGGAGGATTATCTACCTATAGAACGGGAGCTAAATTAGCCCCTCAAGACGGATTCTTAGTAACAATCGATCTCAAAGAGGCCTATTTATAGTTCGTATATCTGAACCAGATCTAAAATACTTACGATTTAATTTTCAGGGCCCTAATTTTAGGAATTTATGCACATACCAGTTCACGGCACCAAGAGTGTTCACAAAAATCATAAAGGAGGTTATAGTCTACCCTAGAAAACAAAAACACAAATGAGCAATTTATTTAAATGATATTTATGTATTAGTAATAATTACGAGGAATGTGTTATTTAATGTACGTGAAACCCGAAACTTCTAAAATGTTTAGGTTTCGTAGTTAAATAAGATAAAAATTCATTAAAACTATCTAAAATATGTACATTTCTAGGATTCGTATATATTACACATAATATGTCCTTATTGTTACAAAATTGTTGGAACGACGTCAGAAATTCTTGGCATTACAACAACATAATAATAATTATGATTATAAGATTTATAATCCCGAAACGGTTCTAGAAGACCTTTGACCTTTAATGGTGGCATGACCATACTTTCACAACTATGATTGTGTGCTATTAGAAATCAAAATTATAAAAAGGAAAAATAGGCTTGTAGAACGGGTTGGGGTGCTGTCTGTAGTGGCTCAAAATCCCATGGCAAATGGAAAGCCATAGAATCGAAACACCATTTAAATTACCTTGAACTTCTGGCCGTATTTCCAGGATTTAAAAGTTTTGCCAGTAATTACTAAAATTGTGCAATATTGTTGAGGGTAGACAATACTACAGAAATTAAGTAGTTAGGTACATTTCGCCTAGGTGGAATTCAGTTTCCACATCTAAACGATCTGACTAGACACATTTGACAATGGTGCGAGAGGCGTAATATTTGGTTGTTCACATCTTACGTGAACACGAAAGATAATTTATTATGTTGACAAGGAATCTAGAAAGATTAAACCTGATACAGAGAGGGAATTATCAGATCACGCTTATCAAATTATTAAAAGACACTTTTGTTGTCCTGATATATTTTGTTGGCCTTTAAATTGTTTTTTCTTGGAAACAAGAACCAGATGCATACGCAGTAGACGCTTTTACTGTGAACTGGCAATCCAAATACTTTTGCGCTTTCCCGCTTTTTTCCTTAATTTTAGAACTGTTTACGCAAGGTTATTGAAGATGATGCTAAGGGTATTTTGGTTTTTCCCCATTGGCCTTCGCAGTCATGGTACCCACTTTTACAAAGTTTACTTGAGTCTCATAATTATACCCTAGTAAATTTGTTTAATCTTATTTTAGGGAGCACCACCCACTGCACACCAAGCTTATCCTGGGTGTCGTGAGGCTTTGCGGATGGCATTTACCCGCCGAGGGACACCGCTCGCCTCATTAAATCTAATGATGACTTCACTAGTCGACAATATTATCAAATAATATAATGTCACATTAAAACTTTGGTGGCAGTATTGCTCTTTGCATAACATTGACGTTTTTAGTGGTTCAAAAACATCTGTTCTTTCCTCTTTAACGGAGCAAATAAGTGTGGTTCATATGGCTCCCTCAATAGCCGCCGCTCCGCGTTGTCGTTGATTCTAAACTTTAATGAAGGTTCCGATAACTGTATTAAACTATTGTTGAAAGGAGCTTACAAACCTAAGCCCAATAAGCCCAAGTATACTTCTACTTGGGACCCTCAATTGATGCTCAATCAGGTGTCCAATTGGTAGTTAATTTAGAGTAAAGTATCGAAATAATTACTAATAAAAAGTTAGTTATTCTATTAGCACTCTGCACAGCACATAGGGTACAAAGATTTTCTTTGATTAAAATAGTTAATATAACAATTACTCCAAACGGTGATAGGATCAGAGGTATCAGATATTATTAAGACTTATGCTGCCGGATGAGATCAGCCGGTATTGTTTCTACCATTATTTCGAGACAATATTAATATATGTCCTGCTTCAGCCCTCAAAGATTTTGTAACAAAAAATATGAGGCCAACGAAGGTAGGAAATCTCTCACTAATTTATAAGAAGACGACTCAGTGTCGACACAATTAGTAAGTCAGCTGGTTGGACCAGCACTTCTTTAGTTTTTGCCCGATTTTATGACCGACCAATCCTAAGCGATGATTTCGCAAACGCAGTTGTGTTTTAGGCTCTAGTTAATTAATTACTTTAAGCAATTATTGTTGATTTTTACAATAATTATAACAATTAAGAGTTAAGTTCAGCTGTGATTCATAATACGTTTCATTTTCATCAATAAAAAGATGGATTACCCGAACAAAACTTGTTTCTCTAAAAATCTACTTAGTAAATATATTATATCTGAAGAATGAAGCGACGAATATATAATAGATGATCAAACGAACTTCCTGAAGTGAAGTTCGATCATTATTATATGAGTCGCTTCATTCGAAAGATATAAATTCCCTCCTCTCCCATTACATTTCATAAACTTCAATAATTTTAACCCTGCAAGTTTTGTTCATATTGAATCTCTAAAAAGAATGAACAAAGTCACACAGACAAGACGTAAGAACCATAATGTAGGTAGAAAAAAAAAAAAAAAAAGATCGAATTACTCTCTGAAATCGTGCGATGTTGCCTGTAGAATAAAGGGACTACTTAGTAAATATATTATATCTTTCGAATGAAGCGACTCATATAATAATGATCGAACTTCACTTCAGGAAGTTCGTTTGATCATCTATAATAACTAAGTATTTATCCGTACCAGACTGAATAATTTATCATTTTAAGGAATTCTAGTTTTCGATATTATTATTACACGCGTGGCAGTTTCAATGATTCCATTGAATACACAAAACCATAATTATATTCTGACAAAAGAGTGATCCCAATAATAACAACAGTGAAGTTGAATGAGTGATACGTAGATACTCACATAAATGCTGGTTATGCTCACAGACACGGCACACAAAACAAGACAAATGCACGAAAACATATCGTCCTTTACAGGTCCACACTCTTGATTCCACTAAACTACTACGATAATCTGCTCGGAATACCAACTTTACACATTGTTATGTAAATATACTAAACAATAGTAATTGAATACTGATGTAATTATCTAAATAACTCTTGTCCACCAAACGCATAAGAGACGTAAAGAAATTATTTGCAAATCACCGAAAGCATTTCGTTACTTCAGCTGGGTCTTCAGTGGATAATGTGGAGCAAATGGATGTTAGTGGGATCAAAGCCAGTAAACATCATTGCCCCGGTATAGCCAGTACGCATCTCCGCACTGCAAGCTATTAGGTTCTAAAACAGCTGGGTTTCCCATTGTCACGTGCCAACTTGGCACGTGACGATGGAAAAGAGCCAGACGAGATGAGCATAATGCTTTGGAATTTGGACAGCAGGCCTTTGGTGTGGGACGCAACATGTGTCGACACACTTGCGCCATCCCATCTTATTACGGCGAATTGTACTGGGGCGGCTGCTGCAGGTGCAAAAACCTCAAACGGCGCAAATATAACAACTAATTTGGGAACTACACGTTTGAGCCTTTTGGGGTTGAAACACTTGGACCATGGGGTCTGAGTGCACATCGACTTTTTTTTGGCCAATGAATCAGCATTGCCATTCAATGTGGCAATCCTGCCAGCGTTCTGGGCAATTTTTCCTACTGACAACGATGCAGATGATTTTTTTTTGTGATTGAATTATGTATGTTGAAGTATGAGCAATTACATTGTAATTGTTATGCGTACCTACATGCCTACTTAGTCACCTATTAAATCCAGAATTGGAATTTATAAATAAAGATCTACCGAAAAATATCTGGAAAAGACATTAAATAAATCTAAATAAAATTGTATATTTTAAGAAAGTATCTTTTATTTGTTATTTAATACTAATATACTCGTAGTTATTAGTTTAGAGAGCAGTGTTGGACCAGTGAGAGCAGTGGTGGCCCAGTCGTAACAGCCGCGACTTACAAGCTGTAGGTCGTGAGTTCAAAACCCGGACACGCGCTTAACTTTGTGTAAGTTATTTCATCACCACTGCTCTCAAAACGGTGAAGAAAAACATCGTGAGGAAACCGGCATGTCCTAGAACCAAAAATTCGAAAACATATGACATCCGCATTGGGCCCGCGTGGTGGATTACCACCCACACCCTCACGCAGAGAGGGTGTGGGCCCCAGCGGTGTGGAGATATTAAAAGGCTGATGATGATTATTATTAGTTTGGAGATGTATAAGATTTGCTTATATTTCATTAAATTATTTACACAGATAATATTTATTAATTTATTACCTGCATGAAACAAAAATATACTTAACTAACTATTACTATACACTTAAACAAAAAATAAAAACTGTCTAACTAGAACTAAAAATAATCTAAAATATGGCAACGAAAAATTTTTTCCGCATCGCTATCGACTAGTAATGTGCCCAAAAGACTGCCTTTTGCTATAATGTATGACAATGTTTATCCTCTGTCCAAGGTAAAAGACAGCCCTTGGGTCACGCGACGTGCCATCAAGGTGTTTAAATAGATCTTTAGACAATCCGTAAGCACTTGGACATCACGATCCGAGAGTTTCAACCCCAAGCTCGAAAACATATACAAGTACCAACAAGGTTATTAGGAAGGAGGAGGAGGGAGGGGAGGGGGGTTAGGAGGTTATTAAGGATTATATTAAGAATATTTCCGCTGCATGAGGTTTTCCGCAGCCGCAGCGGAACACGACGAGCTAGGAAAATGGGATGGCGCAAGACTATCGACACACGTAGTGTCCCACACTCAAGTTATAATGCTGCCTTCATCATCCTAAAACGTAAGTAAAAGTACGTTTAAAGAAAACAAAATACCGGGTGGGAATATACATACCGACCACCTCTGTATCGTGTGCTAAACATCGCTAATATGCATAGAATTACGCGCGGAGTGGCAAAAGCGTTGCGAGCGCTGGTTTACGTGTGTTTGACTAAGCCATCAGTGGACTAAACACCATATACCTAAGCCAATGCGACATGAGATCCGTTTTACCGCCGGCAGAGTCGTTGCGCGGCATTGTGTGAGAATTACCTTATATACAATGTTAATTGTACGTAAATTTTGCCAGTATATTTGGATACTTTTGGTGTATTTTGAAAATTCATCCCATTGTTTTTCTATTTTGTTTCGTTGGATTTGTATTCTTATTTTATTATGGACTAGAGATGGGCTTAAACGTTAAAAAAATACTGCTAAATGCTAATGCTAAAACTAATTAACAGTTAAATTTAGTAGTTATTTTTAACAACTGCTAAATTTCACAGACAGATTTCCTTCATACTTTTCACGGGCTAAATTTAGCAGTTATTTTTAGCAACTGTTAAATTTATGCACAAACAGATTTTTAACATGGTTAATTCTCATTTCTTTCATACTTTTCACGGGCTTAAAATTAGCAGTTATTTTTAGCAACTGTTAAATTTATGCACAGACAGATTTTTAAAATTCTCATTTCCTTAATACTTTACACAGGCTTACGACTGTCAACTTTTTCTGTTGGTGTATTTAAAATGAAAATCAATTTATTTACAACGATTTCTTTTTTATAACTGTTTTTCTGTATTGTGCCGTATACCGGCAGATAGCACGTTATGGGTAGTAGGGAAAACCTTTTCAAAAAACAGTACATCTCGTCATATTAAAAATGAACAGTGCTCACCTATTTCTAAATGTGTAAGCAAGCTTTACTGGACTACTTCTGTAAAGCTACATTCAGCAACAAAAAGATGCCTTACAAATGGTACCTAAATGTATACAGCAGGTAACAAAAACGCTATCCGAACCTGAAGAGTATTATTGGGTATCGTACTGCGAACACATATATACGTAATCATTTAATGGATACGAGATTATTATTTTTCCCCAATGAAAATAATTAATTTGAAAAAAAAGAATAACTTATAAAAGACCACACTAAGCGCTCGACAAAGTTCACCTACAGCTTTGTGTCAAAGAAGCAGCCTGAGCGAGACGGTCTTAGCGCGGCTAGTGCAGGGTGGTATCGTTTAAAATAAAAGTAGGTAGATATTTAAAAAATCGCTGGCCGGTGGAGTGCTGTCATATTTAGTGTCAAATTTCGCATATTTTGTAAAAATAGAAAATGTAACTCATAAAACTTTTGGTTTTATGAGTTACATTTTCTTTTCTATTTTTCCTAGTACGTATATATGTTACATGCTGTAGTATATCATTCAGGTTACTAAGTGGAATATGTAAACACTAACTTTGGTTTTAAATTTTTATTATCTGCGCACCGCAGTTTCACTCGCGTAGAGGATAAAAAGATAGCCTATGTGTTAATCCAGTGTATAAGCTATCTACATAACAAATTTCGTCTAAATCGGTCCAGCCGTTTGAGCGTGAAGTAGTAACAAACACACACACTCACAAACTTTCGCCTTTAAAATATTAGTGTGAAGTGTGATGTGATTTCGGGAGGTTCCTGTGTAGGATAAGGCGGAGGGAAACTCCCGGGTGTCCCCACTGTGTGGATCGCCCAGAGGACACGGTGGAGCACATGGTGGAGATCTGCCCCGCTTTGGCGGAGCCCCGCCGTGTCCTCGTGGAGACGATCGGCGGCAGCGATCTCTCGCGCCCGGCCCTGGTCCAGGCCATGATACGGGGCGAGAGGGAATGGGAAGCAGTCTCCTCCTTCTGCGAAGCAGTAATGCTCGCGAAGGAGGAGGCGGAACGGGTGAGGGAGAGGCTGCAACAACAGACTCGCTCTCACGCCCTCAGCAGCAGCCGCCGCAGGAGACGCCCTGAGCGGAGGACGTCGCGAGACGATCTCAGGCCACCGTAGACCCGGGCCTGCGGACGGCGAGTAGTGGGTAACTCGACGTCCGATCAGCACCAGGCCCGAGAGTCGACGGCACGTAGTGTTCCACGCGCGCCTCAAAGATTTGTCAGCAAACAGGACGGGGCCCGTCATGGCCGATGCCTTCCCGGGGGTTGAGGATAAATTCGAAAGAGTTACCTCGCCCCTGGGCATTCAGGGCAAGGAGGAACAGGGGTGGGTTTTAGTCAGTAAGAGTCTGACACGCCCTCCCGCTCCACCCTAGAGCGGGAGAAGTCATTGGATGATTTCCCACCCCAAAAAAAAAAAAAAGTGTGATGTGATACGCATTGCAGTCTTTATAATAATGTTTGGAATCTAGTCATTCTAACAGAGTTATGGAAATGCATTTATAACAAAGCAAGTTGAACTATTAATATTAGTAGGTAATAGGTAGGGAAAAATATAAAATTATAGAGTTAAATATAGCCGTAAAACTTTATTATATAATTTAGTCAATCAGTTTACGAACTACTACACTACTTCATATACATGCAGATTTTTATTTCGTATATATCGCAGTATTTTGTTTATAGGTAGATCTAGCGTCCCAGCAAACTCTATAACCTGCAAAAAAATAATAATCTTGAATTTATTTGCTGTGCTATGAATTTGCTGTTCATAAAGTGTCAAATAAGTACCTATTGGTACTATCAAAAGATGATCTCTTATCTCTCGTTTTCAGACGTTCAAATCTGCCAATGCAAATGCAAAGTTCTACTACTTTACAGACACACATAAGTGGTGAAAAGGATCTTTAGGTCTTTTTGGTGTAAATCCGAAAAACCACTGGAAAAAATCTTCAATGGCGAAAACAAAAAAGCGTCTGTTTAATTTTTTATAATTACACATTTTGCGCCAGCGCCTGTTCCAAGAAGCAAGCTGCCACCAAAGCACCCATCTCGCATTCAGGTATGTCATTTCCGGCTTTATCGTTAACTGTAATGAACGGAAGATATAATTAAATTGATCAGTCACTTGTAAAGTGGAAGTGTGTTCGTATGTGATGAAAACAGGGGATCAATGCTGATTTCTAGAATCCCGATTTAAATATCTTATCAATACATCGTTTACAATACCTACAACTATTAACGTTTGTGACTACTCACAAAAAACTTTTATAATAAGTATTTTTTTCTCTGTTCTTTTCTTCCAAAAGTTTCTGTCTCGAGCGATCTCTAGCCTCATTGGCCCAATTGGAAAGTTTCTATCACAGACTTTCTAAATATTCTAAAGTGTTTTACCTGATTCGCACTGTTTTGCTATATTTTCTATCATGGTGTATTCCCAATCACTCCGCAAAATTTTTTTAACGTATGTAAGGCCGGGGTTCAGAGCGTATTTTCCTTTGTCATCGAGCTGCGCAATACAGAAAAAAAACTTTCATTTAGTTAAACGACAAGGTTAACTTACAATGATATATATGTCATAAAGTTGAAAAACATAAACTTTTCATTAGAAGAAAAAAACAATTAAGTAACGTAAATCGAGTAGATAAATCAATAAAAGCGCAGTAAACAAAATAATAGTGAAAAATACACACAAATCCTCCTTTCTTGAAGCAGCAGCTCCATAAACAAGGATTAACAAGAGTCAGGTCATACGATCTTGCAGCAGCTCGCATTTCCGACACTTTGACTCCGTGCTCCTTCGCACACTCGAATATAATGTCGAGAACATCGTCCTCGCTGGCAGGTCCATCTTCCGTCTTTGAACATGGATTAAGACTTATTATATCTATTAAGGGGGTACACGGAAGTCAGATGAGATAAAAATATACAATTTATACTCACTTGAACGCTACTAAAGCTTACAGCCACAACACACAAAGCAAGACAAGTAAACTTAGCCATGCTGTCCTTTATATATATGCACACGTTACCCTTCTGCGTCTGAGCTGTAAATGCTCTAAATACCAACTTTACACCTTTTTATATAAATATTCTAAATTGTAGTAATTGGACGTGACAGTACACCATGATGATAATCATTATTATAATAATATGGATTTTTGACCATATACAAATTCTGACAGCAGTTTTGGTGAATTTCAATTTTTTTTCAACAAGTTTTTTCCAGATCAGCATCCGGCATATAAATATGACTTATTTAGGTATACGGAAATGACATAATTAGCTAATAGTTTGTACGAATCATCAGTCTGAGCATGTAATAACAGTGTATTAATAATGTTAATGAATCAATTAATACTAACTGTCATTATATTTTCAAGCTAAGGTACGAAAGACAAGTAACCATCCTTATCTTCAACTGTAGTCCATGGTGTAGTCCAAAAATGGATATCCGAAAAAAAAGCGCTAAAATTACAAAATTAAGTACTTTAATTACGAAAGTCGGTGTATCAACATCGACTTCCGAAACGGAAGTATTTTTTGGTTTTGATTTTTGTTATAATTTGCTACACTGGGCAGCAATAAAAGCTTTTTTTTGTGGGGTGGGAAATCATCCAATGACATCTCCCGCTCTGGGTGGAGCGGGAGGTCGTGTCAGACTCTTACTGACTAAAACCCACCCCTGTTCCTTCCCTGCCTGAGTGCCCAGGGGTGCGATAACTCATGTAAAGAATTTATCCGCTACCCCTAGGCATGCAGGCACCGGTCACGATGGGCCCCGTCAGTGGTGGCTGACAATCATCTATTTCAGGCGCGAGTGGAACACTACGCGCCGTTGACTCACGGGCCAGGGTGCTGATCGGACGGCGAGCTACCCACTGCTCACCGTCCGCAGGCCTGAGTCTGCGGTTTGCACGAACCCTCAGACTAAACATGCTTTCACTAAAAGATTTTATTTATTTCTAGGACCTTTCCTCTATAATAATTTTAACAAATTGCTTAAGATATATAATGTAAGTTATAATAGGTGTTTTTTTTTTTTTTTTGGAGGGTGGGAAATCATCTTATGACTTCTTCCGCTCTAGGGTGGAGCGGAAGGGCGTGTCAGACTCTTACTGACTAAAACCCACCCCTGTTCCTCCCTGCCCTACGTGCCCGGGGGCGAGGTAACTCTTTCGAATTTATCCTCCACCCCCGGGCAGGCATTGGCCGTGGCAGGCCCCGTCCTTTGCTGACAACTCTTTGAGGCGCGCGTGGAACACTACGCGCCGTGGACTCTCGGGCCTGGTGCTGATCGGACGGCGAGTTACCCACTACTCGCCGTCCGCAGGCCCGGGAAGTTATAATAGGTGTAGTATAATTTTGTCCAATTATTTAGCAGAACTATATTACTCAGACACGGAAAAGCTACTAGAGGTGCTGCAATAAAGTAGCTTTTTTTTTTGGGGGAGGGGTGAGAAATTATCCAATGACTTCTCCCGCTCTGGGTGGAGCGGGAGGGCGTGTCAGACTCTTACTGACTAAAACCCACCCCCGTTCCTTCCCTGCCTGAGTGCCCAGGGGTGCGGTAACTCATTTTCAGAATTTATCCGCTACCCCTAGGCATGCAGGCAACGGCCACGATGGCCCCGTCAGTGGTGGCTGACAACATCTCTTTGAGGCGCGCGTGGAACACTACACGCCGTCGACGCACGTGCCTGGTGCTGACCGTCCACAGGCCCAGGTCTACGGTGGCCGGAGATCTCGCGACGTCCTACGCCCAGTACGCCCAGTACCTCTCCTGCGGTGGTAGCAGCCGGAGCCGTGAGGGCCGTTGAGCTTCCCTCACGCGTCCCACCTCCGCCTTCACGAGCATTACTACTTCGTAGAAGGCAGAGACTGCCTCCCATTCCCTCTCGCCCCGTACCATGGCCTGAACCAGGGCCGAGCGCGAGAGGTCGCCGCCACCTATCGTATCCACGAGGACACGGCGGTGCTCCGCCCAAGCGGGGCAGACCTCCACTGTATGCTCCACCGTGTCCTCTGGGCGATCCGCGAAGTGGTAACACCCGGACGTTTCCTCCCGCCCGATCTGATGCAGGAACCTCCCGAAACAACCGTGTCCGGTGAGGACCTGCGTCAGGCGGAAGATGAGGACGCCGTGAAGCCTCTCCAGCCACTCCTCATGCAACAAAGTAACTGACTTAACTGTATTTACCGATCCTAAGATTATTATAATTTTAGTTATAGATATAAATATATCATATAAGCCTAGTTCATAATAATGTAGCGCAAAATATTGTTCCTGCTTAGATATAGAAAATATATGTTAAATTAATCCGATGTTGTCCTATTTGAAAAGTATTGTCGTAGTGTTAAGGCCTGCAACACAGGTTTTTAAATAAACCTAGATCGGGCAATGCACTAAATTACTTTTTAACCGACGAAAAAAAAGGAGGAGGTTCTCAATTCGACCGTATATATATATTTTTTTTTTTTTTTGTGTATGTTCAGCCCTCATTCCGTCATTTATGAACCGATTTTGATTATTCTTTTTTTGTTAGATAGGGTACACCTCAAGGGTGGTCCCATGTCAAGGAAATCAGGATCTGACAGTGGAATCCTGATAAAATTGAGAGAAAACCTCGAAAATTGTGGGCACGTTTAGCGTTTCTGTATGTATGTTCAGCCCTCACTCCGTCATTTATGAACCGATTTTAATTATTCTTTTTTTGTTAGATAGGGTATACCTCAAGGGTAGTCCCATGTCAAGGAAATTAGGATCTGACAATGGAATCCTGATAAAATTGAGAGAAAACCTCGAAAATTATGGGCACGTTTAGCGTTTCTGTATGTATGTTCGGCCCTCACTCCGTTATTTATGAACCGATTTTGATGATTCTTTTTTTTTTAGATAGGGTATACCTCAAGGATGGTCCCATGTGAAGGATATCAGGATCTGATCATGGGATCCTGAAAAAATTGAGAGAGAACCTCGAAAATTGGGCACGAATATTGTTTCTGTTTACTTTTCATAACTGAATCAGGTATTTGCATTTAGAAACCATCACATCATGAAACTGAGCTGATGATGGAAAACATACCTTTCCTAAACAATAGAAGTCAGATATAAAAACTGGTTTTAGTGACAAATACCACTTAATATGCTTTGACGAAAAGACGTCTTTACAATATTGGAGGTAATCTCAACTGGTCAATATCCTGGGGAACTTCATGGAAGGATTGTTATATCATCAGCTCAGTGGCAAGAAGAATGATGAAGAATTAGAAATTAGCCTCAGAGTGTTAAAAGATGTTTTTTTGCGAGCCACAAAAAATCATAAAATAAAAAACTTTTTAACAAAAAAATTAACCGACGAAAAAGAACTAAAGCAAAAAATAAATAAACCTTTTAAGTCTTGAGTAATGAGCTTATTTACCTACATAAAATATCAAATTTTATATAAACTAATTTTGAGTCGGCGCCAATTAATAAAATGATTAATTACCTACTTACAGCCTTCTTCATTTGTAAGTACTTATAAAATTTAGATATTTAATAATCAGATTGTTGTTTGGCGCCGACTCAAAATTAGTTTATATAAAATTTGATATTTTATGTAGGTAAATAAGCTCATTACTCAAGACTTAAAAGGTTTATTTATTTTTTGCTTTTTAGTTCTTTTTCGTCGGTTAATTTTTTTGTTAAAAAGTTTTTTAAAATTCTATTTATTTACAACTGTAATATTTTAAATTTGTCATACCAGAGTTTTTATCCAGATTATTATAACACTATTATAGGCCTAGATTAATATAATTTTACTACTGAACCATGTCTTTGTATTTGTAGATCGGTACACTTTCATTCTTATAAGATCAACTTAATTATTTTAACCTAAACGGAAGAAGTCACTGGCTCTTGAAATACAGGTTTTGTAACCTAGCTCAAGAGTCAGGCCCTGTAGACAAAGTAACATCGCTTCGTAGCGAAACGATATCTAAATTCTTCATCGTCTCTGAGATATCGATAAACATTTCCTAGCGTTAGCGTTCCTTCGTTATCTTTTTTGGCGATCACGATCGAGGTGAAGGCGAACTCTGAAAGCGCTGCTTGTCTACGCATTTGTATGGGATAAACACGATAGCAATTCGTTTCTTTATGGTTTCGTTACGAATTGTAACATTGTCTACCAACTTGCGATAACGATGTCGACAGTCGACTGACCACGTGACTTAGCGCGGTTTATGTCAATCTCATACATTTTAGTCTTTTCTAACTTCGATATCGTTTTTAAATTGTTACTTTGTCTAAGCCCCCTGGGTCTCACTATTTGTAAACTTGTGTTGCGCAAATAAGGAATTTATTATTATTATTCCGTTTATTTTTCTAGTAACATATAAATTATATTTTTAAATATTTCAATAGACAAGATATAAAAAAACATTTAAAAATAAAAAAAAATAGTATCCCACCGGTATCGGGAACAGGGTGCAAGCTACCGGCGGTCAGGGCTCCAGAGAGAGGAACCGCCTGACAATGCGAGCCGTGTCCAGAAGTACTGCTTTCTGAATCAAGCCCTTGATCCAGCCGCCTAACGAGAGCCTCCTGAGGTGTTGGTCGAGGCTCGTGGCTATTAAGCCATTGGCTAACACGACTATCGGTACAATGATCGCTGAGTCCACATCCCACATGTTGACAACCTCGCGAGCCAAGTCAAGATACTTGATTTGTTTATCTTCCTCGGCTTTCACGAGGTTCTCGTCATGTGGGACGGTAATATCAACAATCATTGCACGCCTCTCGACTCGGTCCACCACCACTATATCATACTTATTGGCTACAATAGTCCTGTCAGTGATGATGGACCGATCCCAGTACAATAAGACATGACCATTATCGAGAACTGGGTCGGGCGCATATCTGTAGTACGGCACTTCCGATTCCACAAGAGAGTATTTCAGAGCAAGTTGCTGATGGATAATCCTGGCTACAAGGTAGTGCCTATGCAAGTACTCACCGATAGCTAGACGAGAACAACCAGAGACTATGTGGCGGATTGATTCTCCCGGACGATGACATGCCCGACATATGTCAACCGTGCCGTCTTTCACAATAAATCTCCGGTAGTTTTTCGTCATGATAACTTCGTCCATAATTGCACAGACAAAACCTTCGGTTTCCCCAAAGAGGTCACCGACACGCAGCCAGGCTACGGACGCTAGTTGGTCTACATCGGTCCCATGTAGGGCCCGGAAAAAGCGTCCATGAAGTTCCTTACTCTGCCATACTTCTCTGCGATCGTTAGTGTCAAGCACTAGAGGTTTGCGCCAGTTCCCGTTAGCCACGGAGAGCGGAGTAAGCCACTACATCTCGATGCATACCCACATCAGTCGCTAGGAAATATTCCCTTAGACTGCATATCTCGCGGTTGTGGAGGGTCTTGGCATTTAAAAAGCCTCGGCCTCCACACTTCCGCGGGATATACAGTTTCATCACCGACGAACGTGGGTGATGCATTCGAAATGCAGTCAGCAGTGTACGAACACGCCTATCCGGGGCGTCAACTTCTGTTTGAGTCCGTTTGAGTACACCGAAAGAGTACATCAATACCGGCATGACCCAACCGTTGAAGGCGCGCACCTTGTTTCTGCCCGATAGAAGACTATTAAATACCTTCTTCAGGCGGCCAAAGAAGCGCTCCTTCAACAATTGCTTCATATCAGTAACATTGATACCTAACGCTTCCGACATACCCAAATATTTATAGGTTTCGGTTGGAGAGACGGATCTCAGGTTTATGGAATCCGAGAGTTGAGTTCCCACGGATTCCACAATCTCCCATCGCTTTACATGCATGACCGCACATTTGTTCACACCAAACTCCATCCTGATGGCACTACTGAAGGTTTGTACTACAGTAGCTTCATCAGTTGTAGATTGCTAGGGGCAAAAAGTTTTAAGTCATCCATGTAAAGGAGGTGAGATATAACCTAACCATCTCTCTTCAACCGATAGCCTAGCCCTGAATTCTCCAGCAGTGTGCTTAGAGGACTCAAAGCTAGGCAAAATCAAAGCGGACTCAAACTGTCACCCTGGAATATACCCCACTCGATCCCTATCGGTTCGCTATTACTCTGGATTTGTCGACATCCTGGATAGCGAAGGACCGTCCTCCATTGCCCCATACATGGTGCGTACAAGGTGCGTAGCGTTGCATCAACCTTATACAATTCTAGCACCACCATGAGCCATGTATGAGGAACTGAGTCATAGGCCTTCTTCGTCTATCCAACATGTCGACAGATCCTTTCGAAAACGCCGAACCTGTTGGCTAATGGTCATATCTATGAGGAGAAACTCCTTAGTACCGCGGGACCCATTCCTACATCCATTTTGAGAGGCAGACATGATACAGTTACTATCTATATGTGTGTTAATCTTAGCTCTCAAAATGGATGTAAGAACCTTATAGACCGTCGGTAAGCTTGCACGTGATCGGTCTATAATTTTTAGGTGCCGCAGTACTACTTGATTTATGGAGCAGGTGGATTATTCCTGTAGTTAGAAATTGGGGCAGCGACCCTGACTCTAAGGCAGACTGGATCTGAGATGCCAAGCGGGCATGCGACCTTGTAAACCATTTTATCCAGAAGTTGTGCAGCCCGTCCGGCCCTGGAGATTTCCAGTTAGCTAACGGACGGCCTGCACGAGCTACATCTTGGGGGCTGATGATAATTGCCCCATTTCTGGTTTTTCATTAGGTCGCACGCGCGCTCAACATCCCGAATCCAATTGCCCTCGGTATGACAGACAGGCACCGACCAAATGCTGCGCCAGAACGAGTATATGGCGTCATCATCCGGCAGATGCGTATTAGTCAGACCTTGGTCCGGTCGTTTCCAATCCCTATACACCCACCTTTCATTACTTCGGAATGTGCGATTATGGGTTTATCGTTCCACTCGCCGCTTATACCTGCAAATACGGTTTGCCCATGCATTTACTTTCTGCTTCAGGAAGTCGATGCGCTCTGTGACACGGGACATATAGTCTCGGGAGCTGACAACAGTCCCCGAGAATGCCCGCCTCACAAAGCGCATCACTCTTGGGCGAGTGTTGCCCTCCCTGAAACAGATTAGTTTGCCGATGAGTGCTCTGGCCCCACCAATACGACACTCGATCCTGCGCTGCCAAGCTGGCACGGCTGATTTCGGTCGTGTAGCTCTGTCATTAGGAAATCTGACGTGAGCTACACGACATGCCGCTACAGCCGCGCAGTCCAGTATCGAGTGTGTATCAGTAAGTTCTTCGCAGTCATCAAAATACTTTGACAACTGCGAATCCAGAGCAGCCACCAGCGCCCTATTCTTGTTATGTATGGGCAAACGAGCTAAGCGTGGCCTAAGTTCGAGCGGCATGCTGCGATATTTCCGAATAGCACACTCCAAAGCACTCCTCAATTCGTCATTGCATTGGGTACTTACGTTTGTAACCACGTCATTACACTCCTCGTCAGCGTGGCTGGAGATATGGTTGGACGGTGGTACCAACACTGGTACCACAGTCTGCGACGGAGGGGCACAATGACATGGCTACCCATCTCAGATTGGAGGCGATCAAGTACAGTATCATCCAACATGTGATTACGCTGGATGACCCGCACCTGATCCGAAAGTCGTTGGGCCGAAACGTTGACGGCTGGCTCAAGCACCTGGAACAAAGAGAGCATCCGAACACGGTACGCGGTCAGGTTGTTACCTCCCTAGTATGAGCGCATGACGTTTTCATTGATGGATTGCGTCCATCGCATGCGCTGCACACTTCCGCCGGGAGCTGGGACCCTATCAGAGGCCGGTGGGCCTCGAGGTCCTTAGCCGTTCGGCAGCCGGCGTCCTCCTCGTCAACGCGCAAGTGGTAGTGTCGTCAGCGGAGTGGTTTATTCGTCGCTCGAGATCGACGCAACTGCAGCGGCCGGAATCACTGGACTCACGGCAGGCACGGGTCCCGGCGGCTGCGAGGCGGAGCTGAGCGACGAACCCGAAGATGTTGGTTGTGCTTTTTGGCAACGTGCCCGGCTTCTTGTCAGCATTTTTCTGTTCGGTACATTATATTATCTTCATGTTGTTGTTTGTAATTTTGATTTTCGGTATATAGTTATTGCTTTGATGATTTCTTATTTTTTTTTTCTGGTTCGTTTTTGTTGTTTGGACATTATTTTTCGTATATTTTATGAAAATTAGCTAAAATATTGGCTGAAAAAATTTTCGTTTAGTCAACTTGACAGCCGTTAGCCGTTATTATATATCACTTTTTGTAAACTTATTATTATTTCAATAAATATATTATTTATAAAATTTATTACGGTGGCCGGAGATAGTCTCTCGACGTCCTACGCCCAGAGCCTCTCCTGCGGTGGTAGCGGCCGGGGCCGTGAGGGCCATTCCGTTGAGCTTCCCTCACCCGTCCCGCCTCCGCCTTCGCGAGTATTACTGCTTCGCAGAAGGAGGAGACTGCTTCCCATTTCCTCTCGCTCCATACCATGGCCTGAACCAGGGCTGGGCGCGCGTCAACTATCGCATCCACGAGGACACGGATAACACCCGGGCGTTTCCTCCCGCCTTCAACAGCCGTGTCCGGTGAGGACCTGCGTCAGGCGGAAGGTGAGGACCCTGTGACGCCTCTCCATCCACTCCTCAAAGAGTGGCACTACCGCCACAATGGTGGCGTTCCCAGCGCTGGGTTGTGACAGTAGCTGTCTCCATGTCGCCATGAGATCCTGCCGGAGCTCCGTCCGCCTAGTCGCGAGGTGTCGCGGCAGCGGAGTTAGCAATCAAAGTTTGGATTTGATATTGTGGCTTGAATGCAAAGAAAATGAGAAAAATATGTATATAATAAAACATAATAATATTGGGTGTAAAAAGACAGTTTCCGAAGCCGAAAGCCACATATTCTATCCATTATTTGGATCATTTTTTTCCACTAGACCATACCTGGGAATCCACTGGTTCTGGAGATATTGAAGGTCAAAGTCCCAATTTTTTTTACTTTTTTACGAAAATTAATTCTAAGTGTTATTACTAAACTTTTTTCCAAACAAACATTACCTAGATTTTCGATTTTATGTTTTCAAAATTACGCAATTGAAGTTACAAAAACGCAATGAATATTGAACATATCCGACAAGTACCTTTTGGGCTTAGGGTGAAGGGGCGGGGATAAACTACACTTGCCTGAGTTCCCATAACATTGCGTGCAATAATAAAACACTTTTTTATTATTGCACGCATTGTCTATGAATTGTTAACACAGTTTAATGGGGAGCCACAACTAAAAAGTGAAAAATAAAAAACTTTTTTACAAACAAATAGAACCGACTTCCAAAAAAAGTGCAAAATGACTTTAATTTCGGAAGTCGGTGTCAAAAAACGAAGACACAAAACAGGAACACCGACTTCCGAAATTAAAGTTATTTTGCACTTATTTTGGAAGTCGGTTCTATTTGTTTGTAAAAAAGTTTTTTATTTTTCACTTTTTAGTTGTGGCTCCCCATTAAACTGTGTTAACAATTCATAGACATACGATAGCAGCAATCGCGGTTGATTTGCTGTCAATTTTTGAAGAGTTCCGATGTCTGTCTCCGAAACCCATCATCAGATCTTTTTGAAATTTAAATGGGACCATTTCGGAATAAACCCCTTTCGAACAAAAAAGAATTTTGCAAATACGTCTATAAATGACTGAGTTATGCCCGAACATACATAAAAAAAAGTACAAACATCCGAATTGATAACCTCCTCCTTTTTCGAAGTCGGTTAAAAAATAGTTTTTTTTTTTCATACACCTAAAAATAAAAGTCGTTTCCTAGCAATATTTTTTGCGCAAAGCTACTTTATTAGATGTACAGTATGCGTAGTTGACGCCTATGTGATGTG
Source organism: Polia nebulosa (assembly GCA_951329385.1). NCBI lineage: Eukaryota > Metazoa > Arthropoda > Insecta > Lepidoptera > Noctuidae > Polia > Polia nebulosa. The sequence continues at coordinate 13,277,230 of OX589598.1, forward strand.
TCTTTTTAAACCCTGAATAATTAAGCATTATAAACATTACTCTAAAAAAGTCAAACTCGATCAAAATTGACCTATTGGCGTTTCTAGGGGTGTAACGATGTTCCGCGCTTCTAGTGTTAATCGTTCCTCATCAGTTCCAACTTTTCCATGAAGCATTCCGCAGCCAGCAGACCCCTCTCACAGCCAGCTTCGCCGTCACTCACGTCTTTTTCTTTCACTGAAATTAATAAAAGGGATTCAAACAAAATGTCAATCCTTGGAATGGGTTGTTCCAAGTAATCTAACAATGCCTTAGGCTTCATACCTCAGGCTTTTATAAAAAACCAGCAGGTTTACTAATGAGTAAACCTCTGAGTTGTTTCTTTATTGGAAACATGCTTTATTAAATACCGGCCTTTTCCCGCGGTTTTATTTTAGTGGATAAAAGTAGCCTAATGACACTAATCGGGACTATAGCTTTAAATAATTATAAATTTCTTAATCGAAACACTACTTCTTTCATAGATTTGTAAGAAAACATACAATTTTACTTCCTTTTATTCCGTATATGTTTTTAATTGTGTCTGTTAATGACTTGACGGGTTAAAATAGCTCAATTTCTTTTGTGACATTCTACGACGCTTAAGTCTAATCAACCCTTAGTCTAACTCTAATCTTTGTCAGTGACAGTATAACTAAGTAAAAAAAAAAAACAAATATGTACCTGATTCACAAATTCTTGCTATTTTCTCTAGTTTTTCTAATCCCGTAGGATCTTTCATAAACTTTTTAAGGCTAGTCAGACCACTGTCTAGATCGTATTGACCTTTGTTATTGAGCTGTAAATGAAAGAAAACAGTACATACATAAATAAAATATTTTATACACCTTTTTCATTCCGCTGTAAATGTGAAAAAAGTGTTATCAGATTATGTTTCTAGGGCGCGCAACGTGAAGACTCGAAAACGTCCTAATTGGGACGTTTTGTCATAATCTATGCCTCGACAAAATAATTGAACGGTGGTCAAATGATAGTTATATCTTTCACTTACATGCTTATTCCATATTTTGTACAATTCATTTTAACAACTTGTCAGCATGGGTGCAACGCGAACAGATTTTAAACGTCGGTTATTACTCGTATGAACGTAACATTTCTTGTGTACAATATATGTCTGTGTGTTTAATATATCTTAAAATATAAAAATGAATCCCTATTTCCTTGGTCACGGCTTCACGCGTGAACGGTTGAACCCATTTCACTTATATTTTTTTGTTGCTGTTATTGTCAAGAGAAGGTTCATATGAAGGAAAAAATTAAGAAGGTCGAAAATTTCAGAAAATTTAACGACTATTTAAACTTCGCGCGTTTGGCAGTTCATAGCAACGTCTGTCGGGTCAGCTAGTCATTGTGTTAAATGAACTCCTCAATGCTTATCAACTGTTGTTTAAATCATAACATAATATCAGTATGTCTAGTAAAGTTAGGGAAAATTTAAAGTAATTTTTAGAAACGAATAAGAAAAAGAATGTGTATTCTGGCTCACTTCTATTCTTGGTTTACCATCAACACTCTTAACTTAAACACCAGTAAAACAAATGCTATGTTGTTTAGAACTACGTCAAGAAATAAGGATACAATTGAAATGACTGTGAATAATGAAAATATAATCTTGGTAGATAACGTAAAATTCTTAGGTATTTACATTGACGATAGGTTAAATTGGAAAAAGGAATTGTCAGCAATCAAAAATTCAATTAGTTCGGCTTGCTATGCTCTAAGAAGTCTTCGAGAGGAGATCACTATCGATCAATTAAAAGTAGTGTACTATTCGCTTGTGGAATCTAGGCTCAGGTACAGTATTTCTCTATGGGGAGGTAGTTACGCGTACAATGTGAAAACAGCTTTTGTCGTTCAAAAGAGAGCATTGAGAACTATTGTGAGAATTCCACACTGGGTATCGTGTAAGGAGTATTTTAAAGATCTACAGATATTGACTGTGCCCTGCTTGTATATTCTAGTAGTACTCACTGACCTTATGAAAAAACTAAATAAGTTCGAAACAGCAGCAGAAAGAAAAAAACGAGAAGCTACAAGGCGTAAGGACTTGCGGTATGACATACAGCCACTTATGAAAGTAGTTAGTCATGTGGCAAGTTTTCAATCGGTCAAGTTGTATAATAAACTACCTATGGAATTAAAGTCCTTATATAACATAAATCAGTTTAAGCAGCAAGTTAAATCTTTTCTGGTAGAAAAATGCTATTATTCTGTTGATGAGTTTTTCACTGACGTGTTTTAGCTAGACCATTATTATAATTGTGTGATAATAAAGGCATGTGTGAAGTTTAATGTGACACGTTTAGATTAATCTTGAATTGTAGATAAAATATTTTTATTATTGATGGGAATGTTAAGGAGTAAAACAGATTATTTATTTTCTTATTTAAATTTATGCCTAGTTACTGGACATTGTAAATTAATTTTATAATTATTATTATTATTGGACATTAAATTAAATTATTAGGTAAGTATGTAGGTATTAGTGACATGGACTAACTTTCCTTTTCTCTTTGACATTGTTTTAAATTTTGAACTTTTATGCATGTAAACAATATTAATGTATGTAGGTAGTGAGATTGTGTTAATTTAATTTATGTGTTTATTAAAGTGTTATTATTTTAATTATTTGCGTAGGTATAGTTGTAAAACATTCAGACACGATGTACATTGTTAATGAATAAATAAATGAATGAATGAATGAATGAATGAATGAATTCTATAAAAACTTCAACGTAGAAACTTATTTGAAGTAGGCTTGAACTGAGCTATCAATCTACCAGGGGTATTAACAGCTCACTTCACTCCAGCTTTCATGGTGATATTTTTACTAAATATCACAGTAGGGGCAGGTAATATCAAATGTTTTTTAAGGGTTCCGTAGTCCTAACAAGGACAAGGAACCCTTATAGTTTCAGTCTGTGCGTCTGTCCGTCCGAGGCAATCGAGCGTCCGAGCTTAGAGACTGTTTGTACTAGAAAGCTACAATTTTGAATGGGAATATAAATATCATTGACGCCAAAAAAAAACAAAATAAAAATTGAAAAAGTTTTTTTTTTGTGGTAGCATGACAGATACATGTAGTGTGTCTGTTTTTATTTTCTCGCCTATTCTACAGTGTAGGGTATCGTGAGATAGGTCTCTTTCATAATCATTAGGGATTTGTTACGACTATTTTTCGATTTAGTGATTCGTTTGCGAAATAAAGTGATAATTTTTTTGTTCGAGCCGAGCGTGCCCCCCACTAAAAACTGGCTTGAAAAATCTGAAATATACCTATATACCTAATTATGTTACTGCTAAAGGCCGAAGTGTGGCTACACCTAGTTTTAGCCGGTTTAGGTGTAGCCGGTAGAAGTTGGTTAAACTTAGGTGTAGCCTATTAATTCACGGTTACAAATACCGATTGCATTCGGCTAAAACTAGTTATAAACTTCATCATACTAGTTACAACTTGAAATAGCCAATCCCAAATAAATACCAAATAAAAAATCGGCCAAGTGCGAGCCGGACTCTCGCAGAGTAGAGGGTTCCGTAACCAATTGCTGTCACTCACGTGTCCGTCTGTCCGTCTGTCTGTCTGTCTGTTCGTCCTCTGTCACAAAATTTGTTCCGAAGAATTTTTTAACTTCCAATTGACCTATGAACTTGAATTGTGGTGATAATTATTATTACGTTTATTTTACTAAGAAATACTAATTAATCAGATTTTTCTTTGATAATTCCCTCATTTGGTACAGAACCAAATGTGCGAAGTTCAACATGCACTTTGCCGATTCTTTTTTCAAAGTAGCAACACTAGAAGTATACTTACAAATCCAGTTTTTGTAAAGGCACAACCCCAGAAACAAGGTTTAATTTTCGGAACATCGCGTTTCGTCATGACTGCTTTCAATTCCATCATTGTGTGTCCGTTCAGTTTCGCGCACTCTTCTACCAATAACATAAACTCGTCTGGGCCATCGGCCTTAAAAAAAATAAAAACTGGGTATAGAGACAATTATAAAAAAAAACCATTGAAGACTTCATGATATCTGCATCACAACAAACAGCAACGACCCGGGCCTGCGGACGGCGAGTAATGGGTAGCTCGCCATCCGATCAGCACCAGGAGTCGACAGCGCGAAGTGTTCCACGCGTGCCTCAAAGAGTTGTCAGCAATAACGACGGGCCCCGTCATGGCCGATGCCTGCCCAGGGGTTGAGGATAAATTCGAAACAGTTACCTCGCCCCTGGGCACTCAGGGCAGAGAAGGTACCGGGGTGGGTTTTAGTCAGTAAGAGTCTGACACGCCCTCCCGCTCCACCCAGAGAAGTCATTGGATGATTTCCCACCCCACACAAAAAAAAAAAAACAGCAACGGGGTGATTTTTTTGAGGATTCCTTCAGTATAAATCATATCAATAGAATCCCAAGATTCTATTTTGATTAGGATAAGTGGTACTCCTCTCCTGTCGACCGATCATCTGGTGAGGGTCGCGGGTAGCCGATAGATGCGAAATGCACAGGACCAGTCATTGTAGCGACACTATGTCAAGCAGTGGACGACTTTCGGCTGAATTGATGATCATGACGAAGTGGTACTCACATAAACACTGTTTAAGCTCACAGCTACAGTAAACAAAATAAGAGATGTCAACTTAAACATGACTTATCAGTTTTACACCTCTGATATCTCCAAGCTTCAACTCTATATATATGCTCTGAATACTAACGTGAAGCCTTTTATACTAATATTATAATTTTTAATAATTGGTTGTGATGTCTGTTATTATCTTAATAGGTATGTCACTTTGTGATGATCATATTTGCTGGCCTTTTAATAACAATAATAGTATTTGATTTATAGATAATTTTGTGAATTAAGTTGGAATGTTTTGAATTTAGGACCTTCAACACTCAGTTGGTATCTGAAAAATAAATGACTGTATATCTACCTATTTATGTATTTTGCAATGACTTCATTGTGTCAAATCGCTAACTATTACTGCCAAATATGTAGTTTGCTACTACATATTTGATGGTAAGTAGTACGCAAATATAATTATAAATCTGAGCGTGCCTTCCTACTGGCTGTGAGTGAATGGGAGTCGGGTCTAAGGCTACAGGCACTACCGTCACCCAACATATGTAGGTACTATGCTGAGTGACACCACCTTGCACCTATCGCTTGCGTTTGGGTGCTCCTAGAAGAGCTCCACATTATTGTCAATGCGGTGAAGCAGTCGACCGCCTCGGACACCATGACCTATCCCGCGATAGAAGCGCTGGTCGGATAGCACGACACGCCAGCATTAATGACATCATCCGTCGGGTTTTTTCACCAGGCGAGTGCCAGCTGTTTTAGAATGCAATGGTTTGGCACATGACGATGGGAAGAGGCCAGGCGGAATGATCATATTGCCTTGGAAGTTGGGTAGGCTTTTGTTGTGGGATGCAACATGTATCGAAACTCTACTTCTCGCTTGGCGGGCTATGCTACGGTACACTGCTGGTGCAGAAAACCTCAAACGGCGCAAATATAACAACCTTATTGGGAGTTATATGTTGAACCGTTTGGGGTCGAAACACAAGGGCTATGGGGTCCAAACAGCTAGTTGACTCTTCACGTGGGCTGCACTTTTCTCTAGACACTTTTCCCTTTGACAGCTGACAGACAAGTTAAGACAGTTTTCAAGTGTTTATACACATTATTATTATAGTTCATATATATACATATATACTTAACGACCTGATAATTATAATATGTACAAACAAATCAGATTTAATTGATAGTGTCTGATGCCCAATCAGATCATATCCATTTAAATCTAGAACATCTTTGACATAATATAAATCTAGTTTATTTTAAAGAATGATGTTGATTCAGTATTATATAGTGTTACAATACCAAATATCAAGCATTTATGACCGTGGCCAGGCCTGCGGACAGCGAGCAGTGGGTAGCTCGCCGTCCGATCAGCACCAGGCCCGTGAGTCGCCTCAAAGAGATTAGTGTCAGCCACCACTGACGGGGTCCATCGTGGCAGGTGCCTGTATGCCTAAGGGTAGCGGATAAATTCTGAAAATGAGTTACCGCACCCCTGGGCACTCAGGCAGGGAAGGAACAGGGGTGGGTTTTAGTCAGTAAGAGTGTGACACGCCCTTCCCATCCACCTAGAGCGTGTGAAGTATTGGATGATTTCCCCCCCCCCCCCTTCTCCCAAAAAAAAGAAGCATTTATGACCGTAGGTACTTACTTTTGTATTTTTACATTGTCATAGTTATTTTTTTTAAATGAATTAAAAATATTTTGTAACCGACTTTCGAAAAGGAGGAGGTTCTATGTTCGACTGTATGTATGTTTTTTTTTTTTTATGTATGTCCGCGCATTTCTCCGTCAGTTGTGCACCGATTTTCAAAATTCTTGTTTTATCCGAAAGAATATACTTCCGAGATGGTCCCATATAAATTTTATCGAAATCGCTAAAGCGCTTTCTGAGAAACTGAACAAAAACGAAAAATACGCATATCTTGATGACGTTTTTGTGTTCTCCAAACGTTTAAATTCCACGTTCCATGTTATTGGGGTTTTTATTTCTGGGGTATAACAACTAAAAAGCGAAAAATAAAAAACTTTTTTACAAAAAAAACAACCGACTTCCAAAAAAAAAATACACTAAAAATTTAAAAATAACTTTAATTTCGGAAGTCGGTGTCAAATATCGAAGAAATAAAATACAAACACCGACTTCCAAAATTAAAGTTATTTTTAAATTTTTAGTGTATTTTTTTTATTGGAAGTCGGTTGTTTTTTTTTTTTGTAAAAAAGTTTTTTTTTAAAAGATTGTAAAATAAAAAAAAATACAGTCGAATTGAGAACCTCCTCCTTTATTTGAAGTCGGTTAAAAATGAAGATTATTTCATAAATAACAAAGGTATGCACGGGTAATATTGCCTCAAATCGAATACCTAATGGTTACTTATAGATTTCGAGGTACAGGCGTACAGGGCACATTTTAGCTTCGTATTTTATTGCAAACATCATATTTCCCTAAAAACGTGGTAATTTCCATCCTATTTTTAGCTTACATGGGACTGGGCAGGACATGTCTGCCGCATACCCAACGAGCTGTGTCAGAGCACCAATCGTGTTTATCTCTGTAACATACCATGAAGGTAATAACAATTTAAATCTAGTCTATGGCCGGATTTCTGAAATTTACTCTGAATTTGAGTTAAGAACGTGTCAAGCCATACTTTTATGTAATTTTTTAACCGACTTCGAAAAAAGGAGGAGGTTCTATGTTCGACTGTATATGTTTTTTTTACGTGAAAACTGCTTTAGGTACGTTGGACATTTTTGTTCCAGATCATCCGATAGAGTAAGTAAGGAGTACCGTATGGTGTCGGACGTAAAAGAATAGTACCATCCCATCACTTCCCGTGGGTGTCGTAAGAGGCGACTAAGGGAGCTTGAGCCCTAGTGCATACTACTAAAGCACCTTGGGCCACCCGCGCGGTGGCGGGTAAACCACCAACAACAGCATTCCCAAGGAGGGTTGGCGTCAGGCAGGCGGCCGGCTATAAAACTTTTGCCAAAACCTTTTTGCATCATGGTCTGGAAAAATATGATGTGCGATAGGGCTAGGGCGTACCCCACAGGCGACGCGCAGGGGCAGCACCCGGCTCCTGTGGGAAATGGACAAGGGTTGTCGCACCAGGACGGGCGGGTGCGACGTAAGACGCAAGCTCGGAGAGTGAGAGAAAGAGATTGAGGTGTGCGAGCTGGAATTTAGGTACTATGACTGGAAAAGGAAGAGAGTTAGCAGATGTTTTAAAAAGGCGACGGATAAATATAGCGTGTTTGCAAGAAACGAAATGGAAGGGTGCAAAAGCAAGAGAATTAGGAGAAGGATATAAGTTTTATTACTGTGGAAGTGATGGCAAACGGAATGGTGTGGGCATAGTTTTGGATAGTGAGTTAAAAGAATGTGTGGTGGATGTTAAAAGAGTAAGTGATAGAGTGATAGCTATTAAAGTGGTTGTGGAGAGTATGATAGTAAATGTTATTAGTGCGTATGCACCCCAATCAGGATGTGAGGATAGTGTAGAAGAAAAGTTTTGGAAGGACTTCGATTGTGTGATGATGAATGTACAGGAGAGTGAAGAGGTGTTTGTGGGGGGTGATTTTAATGGGCATGTAGGAAGTCTGAAGTACGGTTATGAGAGAGTGCATGGTGGTTGGGGGTACGGAGACCGTAATACTGATGGCGAGACATTGCTGCAAGCTGCTTCGGCTTTTGACCTGGCAATAACTAACACCTGGTTCAAAAAGAAAGACGAACACCTGATCACTTACAAAAGTGGCCAGCACGCGACCCAAATTGACTTTTTCTTGGTGAGACGAAACAGTCTCAAAACAGTCAAAAACTGTAAAGTGTTGCCAGGCGAATGCTTAGTCTCTCAACACAGGCTCATATTGATGGACGTAACAGTCAGTGTCTCGTCCAGTAGGAACAAAGAACGGCCCCCACCCAAAATCAGATGGCGTATGATAGAAAATGAGGAGTGTGCAAGTATGTTTAAGATTCAAGTGGTAGATAAAATGATAGAAATGAAGGATATGGAAGGAAAATCTGTGGATGAATGTTGGAAAGAGATGGCGGATTGTATAAGGCGAGTAGCAAAAGATGTGTTTGGAGAATCGCAAGGTAAAAGCATGATAGAAAAGGATACATGGTGGTGGAATGAAGATGTGCAAAAGATGCTAAAAGAAAAGAAAATTTCGTTTAAAGTATGGCAGAATGTAGAAACCGGAAATGATAATTTGAAAGAAGAGAAAAAGAAAATTTATAAAGAATGGAAGAGGAAGGCAAAAAAGGCGGTTGCAGTTTCCAGGGCTAAGGCGCAGGAAAAGTTATATAATTTACTGGACAGCCCTAGAGGCCAGAAGGAGCTCTACCGGATTATAAAATTAAGAGAAAGGAGAACGAGGGATATAATGCATATAAAATGTATGAAAGATGAACTCGGTAAAGTCTTGTCGAAAGATGACGAAATAAAAGAGCGATGGAAGGTTTATTTTGAAAAGTTGATGAACGAAGAGAATGAATGGAGTGGTGTGCTCAAAGAGGTACAAGTAAATATGGGTTTGTTGAGAGAAATTAGCATGGATGAAGTAAGAAAGGCAGTTCAATGTATGAAAAATGGAAAGGCCATGGGCCCTGATGACATACCAGTGGAAGTATGGAAGTGTTTAAAAGAGGATGGATGTATGTGGCTGACTTTATTCTTCAATAAGTTGTTGTATGAAGAAGTGATCCCACAAGAATGGTGCAATAGTTCGCTAGTGCCCATCTTCAAGAATAAAGGGGATGTACAGGACTGCAACAACTATCGAGGGATAAAGCTCATGTCACATACTATGAAAGTATGGGAGAAAGTGATAGAGAAAAGATTGCGAGAGGAGAGTGAGATTACCCCGAACCAGTTTGGGTTTATGCCAGGTCGAGGGACAATGGACGCCACCTTCGCTCTCCGTCAATTGTGCGAGAAGTACAGACGTGTGCACAAGAACTTGCACATGGTGTTCATTGATCTTGAGAAAGCGTATGATAGGGTACCTCGGGATGTGTTGTGGTGGGCCTTGAAAGAGAAAGGTTTGCCTGGGAAGTATGTTGAGTTGATTCGTGCTATGTACAGACAATCTAGTACCTACGTCCGGTCGGCTGCTGGCAACACCGATAAGTTCAGTGTGGCTGTAGGCTTGCATCAAGGGTCGGCTTTAAGTCCTTACCTCTTCCTGTTGATTATGGACGCTCTACGTCGGAAATACAGGACCCTGGTGCATGCTGTTTGCCGACGACATTGTTCTGGTTGGTGAAGATGGACCTGAGATCCAGAGCAGATTGGAGAAATGGCAACAGAAGCTGGAGAAAGTTGGCTTGAAAATCAGCAGAACCAAAACTGAATACATGTTCTGCGATTTCGGCGGTCTCTCCAGTTCTGAAGCTGTAGTGCTAGATGGCGCGCTTCTCCCAGTCTGCTCCGATTTTCGGTATCTCGGTTCACTCGTGCAAAGCGATGGCGAAATAGATCGGACTGTTAAGCACAGAATTAACACTGGATGGATGAAATGGCGGCAGGTCACCGGGACTATCTGTGATTCCCGCATTCCCCTAAAACTTAAGGGGAAGATTTATAAAACAATGGTCAGTCCTGCTGTCTTGTATGGTTCAGAATGTTGGGCCACAAAAGGGATGAATGAAAAGCAATTGCATGTAGCTGAGATGAGAATGCTAAGAGCGATGTGTGGTGTTACGCGCATGGATAGAATTAGGAATGAGTATATAAGAGGAAGTCTGAAAGTGGCACCGCTGACTGAAAAGTTGTGTGGAAATCGGTTGTCGTGGTATGGGCATGTGATGCGGAGGAATGAAGAAAATGTCGTGAGGAAAGTCTTGTGTATGGATGTGGATGGCTATAAGAGTAGGGGAAGGCCAAAGAAACGATGGTTGGACTGTGTGAAAGAGGATATGGGTAAAAAAGGGGTGACTACAGAGATGACGACTAATAGAGGAGTATGGAAGAAAAAGACATGTTGCGCCGACCCCAAATAAATTGGGATAAGGGCAGGAGAATGATGATCATCCGATAGAGTAAGTATACACCAGAGGTGGACCCATGTTTTATAGAAATTGCTTGAGCGCTTTTTGCAAAAATCAATCAAAACAAATTAGATGTCTAGATGACGTGGTCTCCTCCAATTACGAGTATTTTCAAATTCCATGTTCCTTTTTACTGGGTTTATCAATGCGGGCGTAACTTTAATATTTAGTTTTAATTCTGGGGTATAACAACCAAAAAATTTTAAATAATAAACTTTTTTATAAAAATTCAAACGACTTTTAAAAAGATAATGCACTGAAAATTGAAAAATAACTTTAATTTCGGAAGTCAGTGTATGTATTTTATTTCTTCGTTATTTGACACCGACTTCCGAAATTAAAGTTATCAGTGTATTTTCTTTTTGGAAATCGGTAGTATTTTTGTGAAGGAATTTTTTTTTTTTTTTTTTTTTCGATTGTACGAGACACACCATGCAGGCGCTGGCAGCCGGCGATGTGATAAAAATATTTTAAAAAATTTTTTGCTCGCCGCCGCGCACTTCCGCGGGCGTTCGCTGCAGCCCACGACGCCAGTGCGCAACGGTAAGCAAAAAATAGTGTTTTTTTTATAATTTTAAATTATTGTACACCTTATAGATATACTTTTTTCATTCTAACCACCTTTACTTGTAAGTACTTGTAACAACAATTTTAAATAATATTCTACAGTATCCTCTTTTAGAATCTCACACTTCAATCAAGTAAATTGGGCTAGCAAGCTAGCATATACTATCGTGCTAGTGATAAAAATTAAGTGAAGTAATTGAAGTTGATCGACACGTCTGCACCGGCCGACCAACTTCAACTACTGAGGAGTGAGCTACAGTAAAAACGACAGAGGGACGAGGGTTCGCGGCCCACGCATGCGCGTATACTAATTACAATCTGTAGGTACTTACATACTGCACTTTCTATTACACAAAGGTTCGCTGTACAATTTGGATGTCACCAGATTATTGCAAACAAAGTCAGTTTATAAAATATCTAGAGAGATCATAAACTGTTTACAGAACAGTTTTTCTACAATAATCTGCATAAAAAATCGAAAGTAAAGTATTATCCGTGTCATATCAAGAAGAAAGAGTTTCGCTCGCAGTGTAGACCGCTCGATAGATGTCATGCTGCAGCCAACAGCGAAGGAGTATAAGTATGCATGCCCGTGACTGTTTTTATCTATTACTACTACCCAGCGGCTGGGTAGGTACCCGAGTGTAAGGCCCTGTAACAAGGCAGTGTTAAAGCCTTGTTTATTTTTTGACCTCTATTCCAAAATTACGTTCTTTGCTACCTTTTTTTAAATTCAAATTCAAAATTACTTAGTTTTCTCTGTCAAGTCTCTGTTTTCATATTAAAAATTAGTTCTAATTCTGCAGCCGAGCTAGTAGAAGCTCCTCATTGTCATTTTTCGACTCTTCAAGTGTCAGTTACCAGTTTCCTAGAATTATGCATTAATACAATTTAATTACGTAACTAGTCACAGTGTATGTGTTCGTAATATTATAATAAAGCCCACTGTTGTAAATAACAAATATAATGTGTTAACTCGTCGTGTGTTATTATTCATTCAACTCCTCATCTACGGTCCTCCTACTCTACTTCCTCCTCTACGTGTCACACCACCACTCCGGTCCCGCAACGAGACACGCCCTCCGTACCGTGACAGCCCCTTTCACAGAACGTTAGCAGCGCGACAGTAGCGCCGCAAAAGCACATGCTTCTGTTTATAATATGAAATTCTGACTGGGCGCGACAGACGCGCGACTGTCGCGCTGCTAAAGTCGCCTAAATGTGAAAGCGGTCTCAGAGTGGTGAGTAAACCCGTTTGTAAATAAGACATAGGGTGTAAATTAGCATTGTGGTTAGGCTTATTTTTCTTAGCAGTAGTAGAACAATTAAGACGTTGGAACGATTAAATATTGTATGAACGAAGTTTGTTAGATTACAATAGGTTATGAGACCGGATTTTCTTCGAATGTCCTTCGGAATAGGGATGAAGACAGTGGCAATATGTTGGGGTTTTTTACTAAAAGACTAACCAGACTTCACACAAAGCGAACAGGTGAAGTTTTTGGACGATAAAAGAGTTGTCATGCTACACAAAGAATATGAAAGAGAAGAAGAAGAATGGCACGTCCATGCCACGCCATGTGCTAGCGACTTGAAGATACTGAAAAGGGAAAAGGAAATAGGCACGTCCGCACCAGCCATCCGCCTTCTGCCTCTGAGGACGTAAGGACTGAGCTACTAACGACACAGGGGTCGAGGACCAAAAAGAATCTGCGTAGCCTTTTCTCAACCGGTTTGCACTTTAACCGGATGCAGTTGGGTACAATTACTGGGTACCTACAGGTAAATTTGCATTTTTAAAAAGGTAAATTGATGTTAGAATACACAACACATTAATATCGAATACAACTTTCATCGTATTCGATATTAATGATTATTTTGAAACATTCTTTTTTTGTAGGATAAACAAGTTACCTGACACCCATGACACAAGTTTATCTTAGCTTGGGTGCCAGAGGTTAAACTCAGTGATATTCTTACAATTTTTAGTTTTATATAGTTTGTTCTACATAGTGATTTCTGATAAATTGTAAACTTGGAAATAAAGTATTATTATTATTTAGACATTATGTTTTATGTTCTCGGCTAGCCGGGAAGAGCTGATAATACGGGCCTAACTTAGGCCCGTATTGGGTATAGGGTTGCCAACTTTTTTTACAAGAAATAAAGTATAATTAGGTCTGAGAAGAATATTAAATAGTATTTTAGAAAAATGAACAGTATTTTTTTTATTTAATGTTTTAAATACATATTTTTTAGAGCTTTTCGCACAACTTATTAATTTACAGTCTTTTTTAAAAACTTCATATGCCTCACCACAATTATAACCAAAATTAAAATAAATGAGGAGCTCATTTTTTATTAACTTAATAGTTGCTCTATTTCTATCCTCCCGCCACTTTGCATTCATGACTGAAAAAACTCTTTCAGTAAATGCTGAGGTGGCGGGAACAGAAGACAATTTTAGTAATATTTTTAAATTCTTCTGAGGTGTTTACTAATAAATGGCTCCACTTTTGGCCAGTACTCATTTGAAGAAAATCTTTGTCTTCTGAAACTATTTTCATAAATTGCTTTGAAATTTGTTAGTTCTGAATATAAATCATCCATAACAATACCGAGTCTATACAAATTTAGATCCTACCTATAATTTTCTCAAAATTATCAAATGTGAATGTGAGTTTAGAGACAAAACAGCTAACTAAACAAAGCCAGTTATCTTGATTGAAATCAAACCATTTTTCTAAATATACATAAATTAGCCTTATCAATAAAAAGTAACAAGTTATTAATAGTTCTATTAAAGACTTCTGGGGAAGACTCTGTAATAGTTTTTAATACTTTTTTTTGTTTCGTGCCCAAAATATTTATCATTTTTTCTTTGAATTAGCTCAGTCTTTAAACCAGTCATAATGTTATATACATCTAAAATAGTTACATTATTTCCCTCTAATTTTTTGATTGTTTTATTTAAAACATTTAAAATATGACTAGCATATAGAAGGTAACAATGAACTACATTATTTTCCATTTCCCTATCCAACATTAACAAATTTTGTATAACCATTGGACAGTCAACATCCAAACTAACAAAGTAGTTACAAATTGGTGTCCAATTAAGTAAAATTGTATCCTAAATTGTATAACTCCATTATTGTACTTTGTTTGTGGCTGCGCTGTACTGAGCGCCCTCTGACTAAATAAAAAATCTAACACTTATAATGTTAAGAATTTTGATTCTGAAAACAGTATTTTGTATACTTTATTTTTGTTCAACAGTAAAAAGTATAATGCAGTGAAAAACAGTATAATACTGTTTTTAACAGTATAGTTGGCAACCCTAGGCCTAAGCTAAGTGATTATCAGTTGGAATCTGGGATAGATGAAGTGCGGCCACGCGCAGAATATTATATGGAAGATGGTAGCGTATTTCAGTTTTAATGAAGGTTTTCTGATTCACATTGCAGAAACTTTTTCACGAGTCTGCATGTGTTTAAGATCACTGCCTTTTGCAGTAGATGTAGGTATTTGGGGGTAAGCTAAGAGAATTAAGGGATTGATGAAGATTTTTTGGTATTACTCCTGTTGTCGACAAAACTATTGGTACTATTGTAACTTTTGCAGATGCCAAATTCGGGTAATTTCATATTTTAGTTCGATGTATTTGGTTAGCTTTTCTGCTACTGTGGTCTGTAAATTATGAGTATTAAGTACAGCAATATCGATTAAATATGCAGTTTTGTTTATTTTGTATAGAAGTGTAATGTCTGGTCTATTGAAATGAATTGTTCAGTCAGTAAAAATGCCGCGATCAAAATACAGTTTTGTTGAGGAATTTTCTAATATAGTCTCTGGATTGTACTTGTAATATGGTACAACGGAGTCTATGAGTTTGTACTGGTGAGCTAATTTCTGGTGTATTACGTTGGCTACTTGGTCGTGTCTATGTATGTAATCTGGTTGGGCTATTGATTTTCACGCGCCTGTGATATGTTGAATTGTCTCAGGGGCACTATTGCATCTTCTAAATGTGTCATTATTTAAATTTTTTATGATATATTTTCTGTAATTCTTGGTTTCAATTACCTGGTCCTGTATAGCAAGCATGAACCCTTCAGTCTCTGGGAAGATTTAACCACGCGTTCGACGCTTCTTTGTCGACATTTCTGTGGGATAAGTTTTGGCGATGTCTACCATGTAGAGACTTCTGGGTCCATTCTAGGAGGTTAGTTCATTCGTCGGTAATTTTTTCATTTTTCTGTTCAGACTTATCTTTTAAATTCAGGGGTGTCAATTGTTGGTCATTTTGAGTAACCACTTTGTGGAGGATAGAGGTTTCACTTTTTGAAAAAAAGAATTGTCTGAGTGTTTTTATCTATCTGTTGTCTAGGTTAAGAATGTCAATTAGACTTCTACCTCCCTCTTTCCGCGGCAGTGTTAATCTCTGCACACAGGATCGTGGGTGGTGTTTGCGGAATTTAGTCAAAGTCGTGTTAATTTTTCGTTTAAGGTTTTTAAGGTCGGTTTTGGTCCAATTGATTATTCCAAAAGAGTATGTAAGAACCGGTATAGCAAAAGTGTTAATGGCTTTAATTGTATTTCGGGAATATAATTGTGTTTTCAGAATTGTGTTTAGTCTGTGTTGAAATTCTTGTGTTAATTTTTGTTTTGTTTCTTTATAGTGAATCTGTCGTGATTGTACCCTAGGTATTTAAAACCATCTTGTTCATCTAATGGTTGTATCTGTTCTCCTGTTCCTAAAGTGGTATTGGTAATTCTGCGCTGCTCTAATTGAATTTATTTTAAATTTGTCTATGCCGAATTCCATTTTAATATCATTTGAAAATTGTTCTGTCAAGTTTGCTAATTCATGAATTTGACCCTCACTTTTTGCATAAAGCTTAATGTCATCCATATACAACAGATGATTTAAATCGATTTTTTGTGCATGTCCTTCGATATATGTATCTTTTAATGGAAATCCTAATGTTGAAGCGTTTAATACATTAGATAGAGGGTTCAGGGCAAGACAAAACCACAGAGGGCTAAGCGCATCTCCCTGGAAGATCCCTCTCTGAATTTTTATTTTGCTGGTGTCTACTGTTTCAGTGGGAGAACTTAGTATAAGCACAGTTGTCCAGGTGGTCATCATGGCCTTTAGGAATGTTACTATTTTGGGATGTATTTTGTATATCTCTAAAATTTTTATAAGCCACGAATGGGGAACAGAATCGTAGGCTTTTTTGTAGTCTATGTACAAACTAAACAGATCGGTTTTGGTTTTATGAACTTTTTTTAAGAATGACTAATAATAATAATAATAACTATTTTTTATATTTTTAAATGTTTTTTTTTTATCCTTTATATTTAAATATTTAAAAATGTAAATAATATGTATAGAAAAATAAATAAACGGAATAATAATAATAATAATCTGTGGCCCGGCTGTCAAGTTAACTGACGTAAATTTTTTTCTCGCCGAAATTTTTATTACATTTTCGTAAATATAAACCAAAAATAATGTGAGTCCAGTGATTCCGGCCGCTGCAGTTGCGTCGAGCTCGAGCGACGAATACACCACTCCGCCGACGACACCACCACCTGCGCGTCGACAGGGAAGAGGCCAACCACCAGCCAGCTTGGAACCTCGAGGCCCGCCGGCCTCTGGTAGGGTTCCCGTTGTCGGTGGAAGTGTGCAGCGCATGCAATGGACGCAAACCATTAACGAAAACGTCATGCGCTCATACTACATACTTTGGGGCTACAGAGGGGGGAAGTAACCTGACTGCGTACCGTGGTCGGATGCTCTCTCTGTTTCAGGTGCTTGAGCCAGCTGTCAACGTTTCGGCCCAACGACTGTTGGATCAGGTGCGGGTCATCCAGCGTAACCGTATGCTGGATGACGCCGTACTTGATAGACTACGCCTCGAATCACGGAGTAGCCGTGTCTCACCTGTTTCGCCACCGGCCGCGGTGCAACTGCAACCCAGTGCTTCACCGCGACCCGACCACTTTGCTGAGGATGATGATGACGCGGCTATATCCGTGAGTTCTCAATGCAATGAACGATTGAAGAGCGCTTTGGAGGATGCATTCCGGGAGTACCGCTTCACACCGCCTTTGCTTAGACCTCGTCTACCTGGTTGGCCCATGCATAAGAAAAATAAGGCGCTGGTGTGTGCTCTAGATTCGCAGCTATCAAATTGTTTTGATAGCAGCAAAGACCTTGCCGATACCCACTCAATCTTATACTGCGCAGCTGCAGCAGCATGTCGTGCAGCTCACGTCAAGTTCACCAATTGTGACAGAGCTACACGACCTGCTGTACCAGCTTGGCAGTGTAGAATTGAGCGTTGTATCGGTGAGGCTAGAGCACTCATCGGCAAGCTTATCTGCTTCAGGGAGGGCAACACTCGCCCTAGGGTGATGCGTTTCGTGAGGCGGGCGTTCTCGGGGACTGATATTAGTTCCCGAGATTATCTGAGCCGCGTCACAGAGCGTATTGACTTCCTGAAGCAGAAGGTCTATGCATAGGCAAATCGTATTCGTCGGTACAAGAGGCGAGTGGAGCGGTACTGTAGGGACCTGGAGCAGCTTCTCCTAGTGCTAAGTCCCTGGAGATTCCTTTTAGGTTCCTGGGGGTTTGTTTTACTCGCTCGCGGTGCGAGAGTGTGGTGAATAAGAGTGACTGCCTATGTGTGTTGTGTTATAAAAGAAAGAGAACTGAAATACTAATACGTTATATTGAATAATCAAATTATTTACAAGTGCCCTCTTCGAGCGGGCTAGGAGAAGTCTATTTCAAACAAAAGTCTTGTTTCTTCTAAATTCTCAATTGGCGTTTCAAGAGTTTCTAGAATGTTCCAAACTTCCAACGTGCCAGTCTTCACCATAAGGTTGCCAACATAAGGTCGTCACATGAGCTACGCCCCTACGAATAGAAGCGCAGACGCTAGTAAGTCTTCTATTCAATTAAATATTTGAAAAGCCGATTGAGGCCTACCTAAACCTACTGCGAATGCCCTACCTATGAGAGGTACATGTCGCAGCAGAGTCCACCTATGGATAGCCAAAAATGAACCCCGAGTAAAGTGGTCTTCTTTCTTATTATTAATTAAGCCATTCGGCGCACCACATATCCCGGCAATGCACATGGCTTCAGTGAGGTAAAAACCTCTCTAAAAAGCCACACTGCTCTGCTAAATTTTCTGACCTAAGATGCTCTAGTTAGCATCTACCCAGAAGGGGTTTACAAAAAATAAAATTCAAAACTGTAATAATTTTAACTCCATTGGACGTTTATGAAGACCAGGAGAAAAAACGACCACTATTCTGAACACCTACTCACTGTTCCCGAACTTCCCCAGAGTGCTCCATAAATATAACTTGAAGTATACTCTGTAAATGAATAATACATAAAAATTGTCATGGGCTCGGTCACACCATACAGAATCAACTCGATCCTACTTTGCGAAGGCATTATACCCCATAAACAAAGCTGGTATAAACCGACAAAAAACCCGGACACATTTTTCCCTAGGAGAGAGGACCGCAATTCCCTCTACCTCCTAACCGTAGTAACATCTTTATTAAAATCGCACTCTGGAGAAACTCATACCTAATTCCCACATATAATCGCCTAACAAATTTAATTTTTTTTTCTCATAATATGTGGTCAGATCTCCCATCAGTCTTCAGTCACGTCCGTGCAGCTCATCATATCGATTACATGAAACACACAAAAACACAACGATTAATATCACATAAAAAACAAAACAAATGAGAACCTCCTACTTTTGAAGTCGGTTAAAATTTAAACTTTTTCTATATTGTCAACCGTAATATCGTTGACGTACCAGATATGTGACAATTATTTGTCATGTCAAATGACATCTGACACCACTGTCTATTCTCTAAAAATCTTTTTAAAAATAAAATAATTTTCAAAAAACAATTTATAAATTTTTTCTTAAATTTCCAACACTTATATTTATTTACAGAATATTGCTTTAATAAATAGTTTACAAGCAATTCCTGACCTCTTTCGCATATTTTTATTTTTATCGAAAAATTTGGGTCATCGTAATTACTATGTCCATACCTTATATTTATGGTCGAAAACTTGTTTGTCACGTTGCTATGACTATGCATGTCAGCTAGAATAAATAAAATTGATACAAAAATAATTTTATGTTTAGCAAAGAAATGGAAATTATTCCTCTTCATATAATACGGGAGTACGGGAGGGCCCATATCTCCTCCTCCAGCCTATTCTGTGAAAAATGCTGTTCCGCTTGTTGTGAAATGTTGTGATGTTGTGAAGTGATATTTATGATGCAGTCTTCATCCCGATAGATATCCGCTGGACCATCACCTATTGGAACAATAATAGCAGGATTTTGCATGACTTCCACTGGCACGCACAGCTCTTTGGACTCCACCGCCATTTCGAAGCTCTCCTGCTCACAAACATCAGCAGAAACATACTCAACTTGAACAAAATCATCGTTACAAGAACCATGTGTCTCCGACGGAATTTCCACCTTCACAGCTTTCCATGTCGACAACATCAGCCGAAACAACTCCCAAACAAATAAAATTTTCATTCGACTCGTGCTCGCCAAATGTTTCTTTTACTACAATTATCTCTTGTTTCTCTGAAATATTATTATTAGGAATAATTGTAAATAACCGACCCGATTCTGTATCTTCATTTTCATAGCTTCGATCATCATCGCCTAGACCGCAGTCTTCATATTCCTGGACATCATTGACTAGGCCTGCATCAGCGCAGCTCTGGTCATCATCGTCCTCCTCCTTTGCTTTAATTGTTGAGCTATAAAATAATATTACTTGATTATCTTCGCTCACATTATCCTCGGACTTTTCATCCGCCTCGGACACAACGTCCGGCCTCTCAAGATTATAAAAACACTGATTGATTTTCTGCTTGCAAGACACACACTTGCATGGGAATTCTCTCCTAAGCTCCGCGCACAGCGTGTCAAATTCCATCTCATACTGGAACGTATATTTAAAAAAATAATGCGCAGCTCCTCTTAACCAAATACCAAGAATTAGCGAATAATCGCTTTTTCGCCACCCCTTGGCAATGGCCATCGACACAAACTCGTCGATAAATTCTTCGAGGCACACTTCATACGTGTGTCCCGAAAAGTATCGCATTTTCCTCTTTTAATATTATTTAACACTTAAATAAAAATGGAACCACTCAGCTTGGAGTATACTCCTCTTATCCTGATGCTGTCACTGCATCAGTCCTCAGTTTGTCCACCACACACCGTTACCGTTGCCGTCACTCTTACATACGGCGTTCTTTCCCGGCGCTCGCCGCCACTTATAGGGACCTGGAGCAGCTTCTCCTAGTGCTAGGTCCCTGGAGATTCCTTTTAGGTTCCTGGGGGTTTGTTTTACTCGCTCGCGGTGCGAGAGTGTGGTGAATAAGAGTGACTGCCTATGTGTGTTGTGTTATAAAAGAAAGAGAACTGAAATACTAATACGTTATATTGAATAATCAAATTATTTACAAGTGCCAAAGTCGTGTTTCTTCTAAATTCTCAATTGGCGTTTCAAGAGTTTCTAGAATGTTCCAAACTTCCAACGTGCCAGTCTTCACCATAAGGTTGCCAACATAAGGTCGTCACAGTACATTCAGAATCGCACTTTCCAAAACAACGAAAGGTGGGTTTACAGGGCTTGGGAGCGACCGGACCAAGGTGTATCTAATAGGCATCTACCGGATGATGACGCTATGAGTTCATTCTGGCGCATCTGGTCGGTGCCTGACAGGCACACCGAGGGTGATTGGACTCGAGAGGTCGAGCGTGCGTGCGACCTTATACCAGAAATGGGGGCAATAACCATCAGCCCCCAAGATGTAACTCGTGCAGTCCGTCTGTTGCCTAACTGGAAATCTCCAGGGCCGGACGGGCTGCACAATTTCTGAATAAAATGGTTCCAAAGGTCGCACGCTCGCTTGGCAGCTCAGAGTCAGGGTCGCTGCCCCAGTTTCTTACGACAGGAATAACTCACCTGCTCCATAAATCAGGTAGTACTGCGGAACCTAAGAATTATAGACAAAGTTCTTACATCCATTCTGAGAGCTAAAATTAACATCCATATTGATAAAAATCATAACATGTCAGCCTCCCAGAATGGATGTAGGTCGATATTGCTATTAGCCAACAGGTTCGTCGTTCTCGAAGCGATCTGTCGACATGTTGGATAGATTACAAGAAGGCTTTTGACTCGGTGCCACATACATGGCTCATGAGGGTGCTGGAGTTGTACAAAATTGATGCAACTCTGCGCACCTTCCTGATGTCGTGTATGGGGCAATGGAGTACAGTCCTTCACTATCCAGGATGTCAACAGATACAGGAGAACAGCGAACCGATAAGGATCGAGCGTGGCATATTCCAGGGCAACAGTCTGAGTCCACTGTGGTTTTGTCTGGCCCTCAACCCTCTCAGTACACTACTGGAGGGTTCGGGACAAGGCTATCGGTTGAGAAGAGGTGTTCAGGTCATATCATATCTCCTTTACATGGATGATCTGAAACTCTTTGCCCCCAAAAACTTGCAACTGATGAAGCTACTGAAGCTAACAGAAACCTTCAGTAGCGCCATCAGGATGGAATTTGGTGTGGACAAATGTGCAGTCATGCATGTTGGTGTGGCGAGTTGCCGCCACTCTGCAAGTTGGATGGGGTGTGGTATCACGACGTGTGTGCCCGGCTCTAGCATGTGATGCAAAGTGTGTAGCCGGCTTTACTGGAACCATAGGCAATCTAAACTGCAGCAATCGACGTCAGTGCGCCTTTCGCCGCGAGGCAGAACGCATTCACCGCAGACTAAATTAATGTCTTATTAACATCGTCCCCGCAAATACACTAAAATCCCGAGTAATATCCCGTAAACGTTGGGGATTTTCCGGGAATAATAAATAACCCCATATTTACCGCGTCCGTGTAACTAGTGAACAAGAATAACCAGGAGTGTTGGTGTGAAGAGAATCGAGTGGCCACTCGTCGGGATCCTGCGAGGCTGCCGAAGAAAAGAGTCAGGTACCGCTTGTTTTTACTCGCTTAGAGTTAGGCCACATGCGCCGTCTACTGCCAACCACTCCCAACTTGAAGTTATACAGACAAATATAGGCAATTTTGGGCCAGCATTCAATCCAAGTGTTTGGCCGTAACAATTTCCTGCATCCTGCCGAGAACCACAGCTATTTACACGCTTGGACAACTCCATTAGATGGTCCTTTCGAGCCTGGATAGGCATCAGTAAAATTCAGTACAAATTAAGTACAAGTCACTACAGTAGGCACATAACTTTATTAGTGCCCCAAAATGGCGTCCCGCAAGCAAGAAGCTAAATTGGCTCAACTTTCCGCTAAAAAACAAATGATTTTCGAGCGAGTTAATCGCATATATAATGATTCCAGAAACATCTCGAACTTTGATTCACGTTCAAATGAGACATTCTTAGCGCAGTCAGAAACAATTACTGAGCAATACAACAAATTTGAGGAAATAGTAGAACAAATGAATGAATTGCAATTCGAAATTGACCAAACCGCACCAGATTATTCGAGTCTATATTCTATTGAAGACTTATATTCTAATATTAAATATAAACGTAATCTCATACTTTCGAAAAACGCAACATCGGAACACAAAGTGGGTACTCGGATAAAATTACCGCCCATAAATTTGCCATCGTTTGACGGTAAAGCGGAAAACTGGCCCATATTTTACGAAATGTTTCGCAGCAATGTTCATTTAAATACCGATCTGGTTGACTCGCAGCGTGTCCAGTACTTGATCAGTAAATTGACTCATGATGCCTTAAAACTAACCGCAGGCATTGTTCCTACAGGTGATACATACAACGTTATGTGGAACAGTCTCGTTAAAAGGTATCAAGATAAGCGTAGTTTAGGGATTCATTATCTCAATAATATACTGGACATTAAACAATGCGCCGGAAATGCCGCGAGCCTCAATACATTTGTGGAACGATAGTCAGCGTCCGTCGCAGCCTTGAAGCAGTTAGACATTCCAGACTTACTGGATTTTGTTTTATTACACTGTGATTTAAGAAAGGTTGACGCGCAAACTGTCTTACAGTTTGAATCCCGTTGAGTGAGAAAGAATTACCTTCCTATGCGGAGTTTATAGCATTCATGCAAGCATATGTTAAAGTACTACAACGCTCATACGGTAATAATTTACAGACGGAACCGCGCGCTAAGTCTAGTTCAGCTAATCATCAAACAAAAAATAACACCGCTAAATCGTTCGTATCACGTAATGAACCGGTTTCAAATAGCAAATGTACGCTATGCGATAAGGATGACGTACAACATCAGCTGTTCGATTGCCCGCAGTTTAAAAATATTAGTACTCCGCGAGCACGTTTTGAATTTATTAAAGCTAAACGTGGCTGTATAAACTGTTTAAGTCTATCCCATTCTTTGGTTAAATGTAGGTCACGTAACGTTTGTAAAATTTGTAAAAAGACCCATCATTCTCTCTTACATTTCCGAGAAAAAGATGAGTTATTATCGCCCGAGTCACAAGTGCCTACTAAGGATACATCTGTTTCGCTCACTACAGCTGTTAAAACTGGGTCAACTATTTTGCTAGCGACCGCGCAGTTATTTGTATACTATAGCGACATCAGAAATAAGGAGGTGGTTCGGTGCCTACTAGATAACGGATCGCAAAATAATTTAATTACTGTGGACTGTTGTAAACGTTTGAATTTACCCATAATTAAATTACGCAATTCATCTTTACAAGGTGTTGGAATGACATCGAAACCAGTACACGGTTTTATTCATCTCAACATAGAATCTCGGATTGATCCTCATACGAAGTTTTCGATACAAGCGTTAGTTGTTGATTGTATTACAGATAGACTTCCCGCGAAATTTATTAGATTAAATAACTATGATAACATGTCATACTTAAATAACTTGCCGCTTGCCGATACGACTTGGAATGTTCCGGGCGGAATAGACGTCGTGCTTGGAGCACAATTGTTCCCCTTTATTTACCTGGGAGACAGGGTCGACTCAGGCACCCGCGCGCCCCCTGCTATACTGACTAGCTTCGGTTATGTACTTATGGGTGATATTGATTGTTGTAGTAGTGATGTGACACACATTGCATCTTCATTTACCGCGCAGGCCGACATTGAAGTCGAGTCAAATTTACATAAGTTTTTTGAGCTAGAGGAAATTCCATCTCAACGTTTTATTAGTCCGCACGAATTAGAGTGTGAAAATAATTTTAATTCTTCAGCCTTATTTGAAGACGGCAGATACTTTGTCGATCTACCTTTTGCGCGCTCACCCGGCGGGCTAGGTAGCTCGCACGGTTACGCCCATCGGCGCTTACTTGCGCTCGAGCGTAAGTTTACGTTAATGACCCTACGCGAGAATTATAATAAAACTATCGCGGATTATATAACTCACTCGAGGTTGTCGCTCAATGACATTTTGCATGTCGCACCTAATTTGCAAGCAGACTTGTTTTTGTTATTACTTGATTTTCGTACATTCCCTGTCGCGATGACAGCGGATATAAAACAAATGTTCTTACGTATCGGTGTAAAAGAGCACCACCGCAAATATTTACGAATCTTGTATCGTTTTAGCAAAGGTGAGCCTATTCGCACCTTTCATTTTAACCGCGTTCCCTTCGGACTAAAGCCTAGTCCTTATTTAGCGATGCGCACACTGCGTAACTTGGCGTGTGAGCAAAGCGACCGCTTTCCTGAGGCTTCTAAACTGGTAGAAACTCAGTTTTACATGGACGACTACGTCTACTCTGTTTCGGACGAACAGACAGCTATGCGTCTATCCCGCGATTTAATTGATTTAATGAAGGTAGGTTCCTTTGACTTAGTCAAATGGGCTACCAATTCACCCGCTTTATTAGAGATTCTCCCAGAGTCTCACCGCTTACCAGTTAATTTTTCTGGCATGGATAATGATGTCCATAATTTCAAAATCCTTGGATTAACCTGGGAACCCGCTGATGATTATTTTTCTTTGACAACAATCACCATGGATGATAAATGCACGAAGCGCGCGATTCTATCGCTAGTTGCCCTCTTGTTCGACGTACTTGGCCTTGTAGGACCCGTTGTGCTGTACGCGAAGGTATTAATCAAGGAACTTTGGTTAGCTAAAGTAGGATGGGATGAGGTTCTTCCGGAATCCATCACAAATCGGTTTGCCGCTTTTACGCGCGATTTTCCTTCACTCTCTTCTCTAAAGGTTCCTCGCCACATTGGCGTCTTTAGAGAAGCTGTAGTGAACATCGTAGCCTTTTGCGACGCCAGCTTTACTGGTTATGGCTGTTGTATTTATTTACACATTACCAACCCTACAGGTGATATCACTGTCCGACTCTTATGTGCAAAGTCCAAAGTCTCCCCCGCAAAAATAACAACGCTAGCTCGATTAGAACTTGTCGCCGCTTTACTTCTGTCTAAACTTGTTCGCGTAGTCAAGGAAAAACTTTCCGCTCGTGTACCTATTGCAGGTGTCCACGCTTTCTCGGACTCCTCCATAGCTCTCTCGTGGATCCACTCATCTCCCCATAGATGGTCTATTTTTGTCAGCAACCGCATTGCTCAAATACAGGAAAACTTACCTGCCGCTTGTTTCCGTCACGTGTCCGGGAAAGAGAATCCTAGCGATTGTCTGTCTCGCGGCATGCTGCCGTCGGATTTAATAAGACACTCGTTGTGGTGGAACGGCCCCACATGGCTCCATCAGCCCATGAGCGAGTGGCTTTTAAAGTTCTCTCCTGCTCAATGTGAGACATTGCCGGAGTTTAAATCAAAGGTTTTTCTTGTAGAGACTTCGAATACTGAACCGCGTATTTTAGATACTATAGCTGACCGTGTTTGCTCATGGAATAAACTGTTACGTGTATTTATGTACATTCTTAAATTTACAAACAGACTACATAGTCATAGTTCTGTTAAAAACATTCAAACCGCCGAAAATTTCATTGTTCGAACAGTTCAAACGGATATTAAAAATGAGCTTCTTAAATCACGCATCGAGTGGACAAGAATACCGCCGCGAGCTCCACACTTCGGAGGTATTTGGGAGTCGAATATTAAGAGTGTTAAAAGTCACTTGTTTAGAGTCGTAGGTAAACAACTTCTCACTTACGAGGAACTCTCGACCGTATTGGTGCAAATTGAGTGCCTTTTGAACTCTCGACCACTTAGTGTCATTTGGTCAGACCCACATCCGGAGGTACTCACGCCCGCGCATTTTTTAATGTCCAGTCCACTCACGTATTTGCCTTCTTCTGAATTGACAGAAGAAAATATAAACCTAAACAACAGCAAAAGGCTCTTGGATCAACTTGTGTTATCCTACTGGAATAAATGGCGAATTGAGTACTTGCACACGCTGCAAGTTCGCCAGAAGTGGTGCACTCCCGATCGCCCTATAGAGATAGGTACTGTCGTTCTCTTGGGTCAAGATAACGTACCTCCATTGACTTGGCCATTAGGTATCATAGAGGAAGTTTTTCCGGGATCGGATGGTGTAATTCGAGTCGCTTCAATAAAAACCGCGTCAGGCACGTATAAACGTCCTGTCACTAAGTTGTATGCTTTGCCAACTCAATAGATTATTATTACTACGTAATTTAGTTTAGTTTAGGGTTCATAGTATACGTTCCAATGGTACGCCATTACATAGTTGTAATTTAGTTTATTCGACTTACCATAGTCAAGTCGAACCGCAATTCATTCTCAGGATACTGATAATTATTATTCCCGAGCATTATATCAATGCGATGGTGTTTCGTACTGCTGCTTGGATTTCCCTCAAAGCTCTTCAACAAGTAAATGCTTACATATCATCACCGCTTCTTGAACCTCACTCGCGCCGCATAGATTAGCAGCTTTTGAAAGCTCCTGGACCTTTCAAGGCGGGGAGCATGGTGTGGCGAGTTGCCGCCACTCTGCAAGTTGGATGGGGTGTGGTATCACGACGTGTGTGCCCGGCTCTAGCATGTGATGCAAAGTGTGTAGCCGGCTTTACTGGAACCATAGACAATCTAAACTGCAGCAATCGACGTCAGTGCGCCTTTCGCCGCGAGGCAGAACGCATTCACCGCAGACTAAATTAATGTCTTATTAACATCGTCCCCGCAAATACACTAAAATCCCGAGTAATATCCCGTAAACGTTGGGGATTTTCCGGGAATAATAAATAACCCCATATTTACCGCGTCCGTGTAACTAGTGAACAAGAATAACCAGGAGTGTTGGTGTGAAGAGAATCGAGTGGCCACTCGTCGGGATCCTGCGAGGCTGCCGAAGAAAAGAGTCAGGTACCACTTGTTTTTACTCGCTTAGAGTTAGGCCACATGCGCCGTCTACTGCCAACCACTCCCAACTTGAAGTTATACAGACAAATATAGGCAATTTTGGGCCAGCATTCAATCCAAGTGTTCGGCCGTAACAATGTCCTGCATCCTGCCGAGAACCACAGCTATTTACACGCTTGGGCAACTCCACATGTAAAGCGAGGCGAGATTATGGAATCCGTGGGCACTCAACTCTCGGATTCCATACACCTTAGATCCCTCTGCTCAACCGAAACCTACAAGTATTTGGGTATGTCGGAAGCGTTAGGCATCAATGCTGCTGACGTGAAACAGTCGTTGAGGGATCGCTTCTTGGGCCGCCTGAATAAAGTACTAAATAGTCTTCTATCAGGCGGGAACAAGGTGCGCGCCTTCAACGGTTGAGTCATGCCGGTATTGATGTAGGTACTCCTTCGGCATACTCAAATGAACTCAGACGGAACTTGACGCCCTGGATAGGAGGGTCCGCACACTGCTGACCGCAAATCGGATGCATCACCCACGATCATCGGTGATGAGGCTGTATCTCCCGCGGAAATGTGGGGTCGTGGCTTCTTAAATGCTAAGACCCTACACAACCGTGAGGTATGCAGCCTTAGGGAATATTTCCTAGAAACCGACGTGGGTATGCATCGAGATGTGGCCGCTGTGGACAAGGGCCTCACCCCGCTCTCCTTGGCAAACGAGAACTGGCGCAAACTTAAAGTACCGGATACTAATGATCGCAGGGAAGTATGGCAGAGCAAGGAGCTTCACGGACGCTTTTACCGGGTCCTACACGGACCCGATGTAGATCTCTTAGCGTCCGTATCCTGGCTGCGCTTTGGTGACCTATTCGGGGAAACCGAAGGTTTTGTCTGTGCGATTATGGACGAAGTTATGATGACGAATAACTACTGGAAATATATTGTGAAGGACGGTACGGTTGACATCTGTCGGGCATGCCACCGGCCCGGGGAATCAATCCGACACATTATTTCTGGTTGTTCTCGTCTAGCTAACGGAGACTATTTGCATAGACACAACCTTGTAGCCGGGATTATCCACCAACAACTTGCTCTTAAATACAATCTTGTGGAATCTGAAGTACTGTACTATAAGTATGAGCCCGACCCAGTTCTCGAAAATGGCAATATCACGTTGTATTGGGATCGACCTATCATCACTGATAGGACTATTGTTGCCAATAAGCCTGACATAGTGGTGATAGATCGACAAGAGCGTCGCACAATGATTGTTGATATAGCTGTCCCTCATGACTAGAACCTCGTGAAGGCTGAGAAAGATAAAAAAACAAAGTATCTTGATCTGGCTCGCGAGGTTGTCGACATGTTGGAGGTGGATACAGCAGCCATTGTGCCGATAGTCGTGACGGCCAATGGCTTAATAGCCAAGAGCCTCGACGAACACCTAAGGAGGCTCTCGTTGGGCAGCTGGATCAAGGGCTTGATCCAGAAGGCAGTGCTCTTGGACACGGCGCGCATAGTTAGGAGTTTCCTCTCTCAGGAGCCCTGACCACCGGTAGCTTGGACCCTATCCCGATACCGGTGGGATACTATTTTTTATATTTTTAAATATTTTGATATTTTAATATTTAAAAATGTAAATTGTATGTATATATTATAAAATAAATGGAATAATAATAATAACTGAGTCTATGGTTAACTGTTCCTTGCAGCCCTGTCTGAACTTTCGGCATCCTTTCTGTTGTTTAGCTAAAATTTTATTGGTATCGATGTGTTGGTAAGTTAGTTCAGATGTACAGGATGTAATAATTTTGGACAAGGTCTGCAAGCATGTTATAGGTCTATAATTATTGCTGGATTAATGAGATCATTACGGTCTTTAGGTATCATAAAAGTTGTACCTAATGTTATGTAGGATGGTATAGATTCAGGATCCTGGATGAATAAATTTATGTGATTGTATAGAAAACTATGGACTGATGTAAATTTTCTCTACCAATAACTATGAATATGGTCTGAACCGTGTGTTTTCCGAGTACTTTCTAGGTTACTTATGTAACCTAGAAAGTACTCGGTACTCTATGGAAAATTTCTGGGGATATACTGTCAAATGTCATTGCCTAAATATTTGTGTTGCCATTTGTCAGTTCTGTTTGTATCCAGTCCGCTTGGGCGTTATGTTAGGTTGGCGGTTCCCAAATCCCTGCCCAGAAGTTTTGTAACGTCTCTGGGTCAGAGGTGTTATGTTCATCATTTGGGTTGCTATCCTGGACGTTAAATGTTGCCTGTCGAATTTTGCGGTAAAAAAGTTTTTCACTGTGGGTGAATTGTGTGTTTTTTAGTTTTCTTTGTGTACATACTCTGAATCTTTGTAGGCGGCCTGTGAAGACTGATAGCTTTTGTTTTAGTGTGTCTAATGTGTGTGCAGCACGTGTATTTGGTTTTTCATGAACGGTATGAATTTTATATTGCTCTACTAACTACTTAACGTTATTATTAAGTATTATTATTACCTGTGCGTGTGTAAAGTGCTATCTATATAAACTATTGTCTCTGATAATTATACCATAAAGACAGACAGACAGACAGACAGACAGACAGACAGAAAGACAGACAGACAGACAGACAGAGTTACTTTCGCATTTATAATATTAGTTTGGATTGAGCCATGCGTGTGCATATGCATAGTACCTTAGTGAATAATTCCGTTTTACGATCAGTTGTTTTTTTGGCCTCACGTAATGCATACATAAAACGAGACAGTTTAGATTTCATACTTAAAGTGAAAGCCGATAGTAAAAAGAAATAGTAGGTAATTTAGGGGCGGACGAAATCGCAGAAAAAAAACAAGGGGGGCGGACGAAATCGCTGACCAACTGCTAGAATTTCTTGATATGGGATGATTTTCGTGATGTCCAATGAGTTGTTTTCATAAGCGTTTGTACATATTATTATTATTATCAATTCATATAGAGTTATAAATCTATTAAGTTTTTAATAGATACATATAGAAGTACCTATAAACGACTAATAATAATATGTCATCAATCATAATATAAATCTAGTTTATTTTAAAGAATTATGTTGATTCAGTATTTTATACCAAATATCAAGCATTTATGACCGTACCTACTTAGTTTTATATTTCTTTACACTGTAATAGTTATTTTTTAGTATGAATTAAAAGTGTTTTTTTTTATATCAATCTAAACCCTCGCCATCATGTGTAATGGAAAGTACCTACTCTTGATACTAGCCCAAATTCATCTGTCCTACCAATTGCCATCAGTAAGTTCCAGTCCCTACATCACCTACTTACCTGTATAATATTGCATTATCACCGGACTTATAGAAGTATGCCAAATTTCAGCTCTATTGGCAACCAACAAGTTCAGTTTAAAGACAGTATTATCAGGACAAATTAGCTCAAAAAGGAGATATTAGGGAAACATGGAAAACAATAAAGGAGGTATGTAATTTTAACACAAATAAAGAGAAGCCTCACGAGCTTTTGAAAATTAATAATACACCGGTAGACTCTCTCAACACGGTTAATACATATTTTACCACGGTTGGGGGTACCCTAGCAAATTGCCTGTTAAGTGGGTTTGGTAAATCAGAGCGAGAACCAATGACTCACCAGCCAATTCAATGACCTTTGCTCCAACGGACAAACAAGAAGTAACCAAACTCGTGCTTGGTATGAGGTCACAATATACTTCTGGTTGGGACAAAATCTCCGCGGATATCCTCAAGCAGAATATTGCGTCTTTGGCCTCCCCACTTTCCACTTTCTCAACTGTGCAATTTAAGTCTGGCAACAGGTACCTTTCCTACTATTTTCAAACGAGCTATTGTTTGTCCTGTTTACAAATCGGGCGCAAAGGATAATCCTAATAATTATAGACCCATCTCACTGCTGTCAACGCTATCTAAATTAGTAGAAAAAACTGGTGTCTTATTTAGAGCAAAACAAATTATTAAACGAAAATCAGTTCGGTTTTAGGGAGGGAAAGTCCACTGAAGACGCTGTTCTCAAGTTAGTAACAAAATTAACCACGCTCATAGACAAATGTAAAAGGTGTGTTGGAGTCTTTTTGGATCTCCAGAAAGCCTTCGATACGGGTTCGACGAAAATACTACTGACAAGGATTGAAAACATGGGTACACGAGGGATAGTGTTAGACTGGTTTAGAGACTTTTAGTTGGACAGAAGATAGACCATTCGGGTGGATGATTATGAGAGTAACAGTGGCCACTGCACATTTGGAGTTACACAAGGTAGCACTCTTGGCCCCACCTTATTTTTAATTTATATTAATGACCTTTTTAGTCTAAGTCTATCCCATGTGGAACTCCTTATGTTTGCGGATGATACTGTAATGGTTTTCCACGGGAAGAACTGGGATATGGTCCGCCAGGAGGCGGAGGACGGGTTAGCTTTGGTAACGCAATGGCTGGAAAATAGTCTTCTTTCACTGAACACCTCTAAAAGTAAATATATTTGCTTCAGCAGGTCCTATTTAACGAACCCAGGCCCATACTTCTCACTAAAAGTACATTCGTTCCCATGCATCCGAACCAAAAATTGCTCAAACTGTACTTGCGGCTTGCTTTCCCGAACCCCCTCTATGAAATACTTAGGTATAGTAATAGATGAAAGACTTGACTGGAGTACTCATACAACTGCGCTTGCTTGAGGATTAGAAAAATGATCTACATATTCAAGAACCTACGAAGTGTGGCAAGTTTCAAACTTCTGTTCCAAACTTACCGTGCGTTGTGTGAGTGCCTAGTCAGGTATTGCATCTGCGCCTGGGGAAATACATGTAAAAACCATCTGATCGTAGTAGAATGGGCGCAACGAGCAGTACTAAAGGTGGTTATGCGCTTGCCCTTTAGACACCCAACAGTGAATGTC
This sequence comes from Polia nebulosa, assembly GCA_951329385.1. Taxonomy (NCBI): domain Eukaryota; kingdom Metazoa; phylum Arthropoda; class Insecta; order Lepidoptera; family Noctuidae; genus Polia; species Polia nebulosa. Next base: position 13,309,805 of record OX589598.1, read on the forward strand.
TATGAAAGGGCAGAAGTACTTTCAGTGAGGAAACTATTTGTGCTCGAAATTTTGATTATATATCATAGAAAAATCGTACCTGCCCAGTACCGCACGTTAGAACTGCCTTTACAAGACGTCATATTGATGTTCTAGCTTCAACATTATATAATATATTCCTGAAAACTACCAAAGACTGCAAAACCTATACTGTTCGAAAATTAAAAACCAAACTCACAATCTGGCTCAAACATTATGATTATGATGAAATCGAAAATCTAATCTCCAATAGGTAACTAAATATTCATAACTACACATTCACACAAAACACCCAAACACTACACAAACACAAACACATAAAACACAAACACACATGCTTAACCAAATGTCCAATTGTATTCCTAGAACTAAATATTTCTTACAACCTTATTTTTTTTTTAATTTATTGCTGACATACTGCAGGCGAAGACACTCCGAAGACGTCCTTATAATACAGTTAGCACTAGTTTAGGGACCAGGGGATTCACACTCATGTACCTATAACTTTTATGTTATAAACTTATTATTATTATTATTCCGTTTATTGTTCTGTAAACATATACATTATATTTTTAAATATTTCAATAGAAAGGATATAAAAAATAGTATCCCATCGGTATCGGGAACAGGGTCCAAACTACCAGCGGTCAGGGCTCCAGAGAGAGGAACCGTCTGATAATGCGAGCCGTAACCAGAAGTACTGCTTTCTGAATCAAGCCCTTGATCCAGCCGCCTAACGAGAGCCTCCTGAGGTGTTGGTCGAGGCTCGTTGGCTGACACGATTATCGGTACAATGATCGCTGAGTCCACATCCCACATGTCGACAACCTCGCGAGCCATTATTATTATTATTATTGTGTTCAAAAAATATTTTGCAAATTTTGCAGCGGACAACTTAGGCCCATAAGAACATTGTAAGTTTATAATAAAAGCTTGTAAATATAAAATTCATAAATAATCAATTCAGTTGATGACTTTTAAAATAACAGTAAATTATAAATGAGCTGTTGATTTTTATATGTCAAGGTGGTTTTACACCGGCGAGGCGAGGCGTGGATGGGATGGCCGAGAATTGAAATCACGCTTACCCTTGTACACCGAAAAATTTCACGCGATGGCTAGCACGTCCTCGCGCCGACTCGCGCTGGCACGCGCCGCCTGGCCAGACGTCTCACGCGCCTGCTACGTTTTGTGGAGAAAGAGCTAGTATTATGCGATTAACGTTCCGCGGATGGCCGGCGCGTGGCAGCGCGTGTCAGTGCGTGCAAGCGCGTGCCAGCGCGAGACGTCGCGTGGTAGCGCTTGATGGAGAGAGATCGAGCGGATTCTCGATGGCGGGTGCGAGATTTGTATATCCGTTACAAAGAAAACAAATACTACTACTATTCTTAGACCAATAAAGTTCCTACTAACAAATATTTCAATTCTCGCCTCGCACATCCTCGCGCATTCTTTTACTCGAAAGATGGGCAGAGCGTGGATAGAAATTTTGCCGTATATATTTCAATTCTCGCCCATCCCATCCATGTCTTGCCTCGCTAGTGTAAAACCAGCTTTACCCTCGTCACAGATAATATAATACTAGCGTACAGATGCCTGATCCCATACAAATAAACGGTACCGCCGTAACTACGCGTTTTCGACTTGCAAAAGCAACTTTTGTTCTTAATTCGGGCCCGTCCTTTAAACATCGCTAGATGGTGTTAGCAGCGACGGATTGCAAGTTGAATTAATTTTCATAAAGTCTTACCAATATTTTCTCACATGTTGAGGAATTAATATATAGTATTTTTGGCACTTCATAACAGTTTTACTGTTTCAAAATGTTTCACTAGACAAATTTTAAAGAGGCGAATGGATACACTTTAAAACTTCAAACAGTGCCATCTATTGGTACAAAACATATAAATACCTAAGGATTCGTTCCAATAAACACCTAGATTTTAATTAGGAGCCGATTATTCCACAATTTTGTGCTTAGGGTAGTTTATCAAATAAGAAAATACAGTTTTTACCATATTTTTTTTTCAAAATATTGATGTTACTTAAACTTCAATAAGAAATCGATGCATAGTAGACAAAAAGAAGTTTTAACTGAACCTAGGCATAATAAAATTATTTCATAGAATAAGTTTTTATGTTTTTTTTATTGAAGACAGAAAACTTTAGTAGTCCAGAATATGTTAGTATTTATTTTTGGTTTAGGTAGGTAAGTCTTTAAGTTATTAAAATCCTTTACTAACTTCTTACTCCTTTATCCTAACTTACTTGGGGACGGCGTAGCATGCTTTTTTGTATAGTTACATAGCCACAGCCTTATCATCTTTATACTTTGGTTTAATCCTACCCTTCATATTCAAAACTTAACCGATGTTCCACATTTACATCTATTGTTTGTTTGTTTGAACTAAATTTTCTTTGTTCGAGATGAGACCCCGTGTCCTCGTTATGTTTTTGGTAAAAGATGATGAGACTTAATTCAAATTGATTTTTTAGCCAACGGCCATTACTGTTCACTTCTTCGTGTTGTAAGGTTAAAACTATTCCTCATTGTTTACATTTAGAAGATAAGTAGGAGTGTAATAGTATTTTAGTTGAAGTTTATACTTACTACTCTTATAAATATCGTTGGTGGATTTATTTTAACCAGTGATCTATCAATTGTTACTTGATGTTCATTGTTGGTCGGTCCTTACGGCTAGTTTACCAACTAGCTGTAAGGACCGACCAACCGTGACAACAACAACAAAAAGCAACAAACAATCAAACAACAACAACGAACATCAAGTAACAATTGATAGATCACTGGTTAAAATAAATCCACTAACGATAAGCCCAAAAGTCTGAAAGCCAGACCACCAAAGGTATTTTTTTTTATTGACCACCAAATGTGACGTATTGAGAGACTTTTCTATATTTTATAAAGAAATACTAATGTTGTGCTAATATTAGATATTTTTTATAAATCTATTGAGAATAACACAGTTTCATTCTGCCAAACCCGATCCATCATCTGAGAACAGTATGTACGGCGCGCGGCGATACGACACGGCATACGCAAAAAAACGTTTAGGGAATACGTTTACTGTGCGTACCGCTAAAGAGAGGAGCCTGCCGGACATCAAGTAACAATTGATAGATCACTGGTTAAAATAAATCCACCAACGATGTTGTGACTAGGCAAGAAAGCCGAGAATGTGGTCGATGGGGATTCGACCACATTTTCGGCTCTCAAACTAACCAGATTCAACTGAGTACCAATATTAACGCTAGCTTCTGCCAGCGGCTTCGCATGCTTGAAAATGTAAAATCATCACAAAGAACATGCTCCTGGGATAAAAAAGTATCATATATGTGCTATTCCAGACTATAAGCTGTACTTCTGGACACGGTTCGCATTGTCAGGCGGTTTCTCTCTGTGACCCTGTTCCCGATACCGGTGGGATACCATAATCTATCTTTATGCCAAAATTCATCCAGATCCGTTCTGCCGTCATTAACAAATATCCAGCCATCCAAACTTCGCATTTATTATATTATTAAGATATACTCGTAATTAGGCCGGATGCAGCGACTGCCTGACTGCCGTCCACAAGCTAAAATGTCAAAATCAAATTTTGAGTCACACACAAAAAAACAGCGTTGAACTAAGCAGTTCAACGCTGTTTTTTAAGCATAAATTAAGGGAACTAACCGGTGATTTATTAATAATATCTATATAAGGTGACTGGTAATTAGTGACCGATACTTAAACACGTGATTGTACTCATGAAAACAAAACAACTGTCCCAAAGAAACATTTTATTTATACTCATTCACTTTTATCACAATAACACAAAAGCCGTATGAAATTCGCGCTCGCGGGGCTGTGAACTATCAGCTGTTAGCCACGTGCGCCGTCCTGTCTCACTGTATGTTTCTTTGGGAAAGTTGTTTGTTATCATGAGTACAATCACGTGTTTAAGTATCGGTCACTAATTACCAGTCACCCTATATATCGGCATCTATTGATAGTAGAAAAATACTACTTAGACAAATCGACCGATAAATTTTGGCTGATTACCGTGGCATCAAAAACGAAAACCCGCCTAATGTCAGGTAGCGGCACTGTAACATAAAGAATAGAATAGAATAGAAACGACGGCAGCTGATGTGTGTGTTAAAGGAAAAAATAACAAAAAAATAAATTTAAGTGTTTTGATATTTTTTTTATTTTTTATTATTCACAATATATAGAAGAAAACGTCCCGATGAAAATTTCATGTCGCTGCTTCAAAAATTGTTCTTTTAAAGATCTGAGAAAAAAAAAATACTTAATCAACAAATCTTAGGTTATATAGGGTTGCATTTAAACATTTTAGACCCGCCAACAGCCAAACATTTAGTTTTTCATAATAGTATGCCAGTAGGTTCAAAAAAGTGGTGTTACCGGAATCTCGAAATGGGAGCGTGATGGGAAACTTATCAGCCATGCATGAGAGGAACGTGACATAGTGTAGCGAAACAGAAAATTTGGCCAAGTCGAGTCGGACTCAGGCTCAAAGGGTTCCAAACAAATAAAAATTTCAAACATGTTTAAAAAAAAACATTAATAATCTTATAGGTTTTCCTGTAATCTGTAGGTATCTTATTCATCAATTTTCTTAAATAACTTTAAAACCGTTCATTAATAATAATAAAAAATACATTTAAGTTAAAGTAATAACTTTCATTTGATATGTCGCACGGTACAGGGTACAGTTTGAAAAACTTTATTTTTATTTTTTCGTTTTGTACCCCAAATTCAGAGCAAATTGGCTATGACAGACGAATAAACAGACACATTACTGATCCTGTAAGGGTTCCGTTTTATCATTCAGACGTTCGGAACCCTAAAAACATGATGTTATGGTGGCTCAATACTAACCTTTTCTTTCCAGATTAAAGCTGCAAGCAGCCAATAGAGCGCCCATCTCGCATCCAGCTTCACCGTCGCTTACGGGTACATTTTTTACTAAAATTAATAAAAAATAAAATTGGCATCTGTAACCGATCCTACTTGTGTAACAGGAATGACAATTCCTTTCGTTATGTATAATTAGCCTATAATGTCTGCACTGCTGAAACACAGGCCTCTTCTCAATGACAGGTTGTGGGCTTAATCCACAACGCGGGCCCATTAAGGGTCGGTTGTCACATGTCTTCAAAGTTTTGGTTCTAAGTCATGCCGGTGGCAAATTTTTTTACACAAAGTAAAATGCCTGCTTGGTTGGGTTCGAACGCAGGACCTATATTATAAGTTGTATAAGTCGGGCCGTTGCCACTGGGCCACCGCTACTCTTTCATTATCATAATAATTATATTAATTATGTCAAAAATCACTGCTTTTTCGTTCTAATCATTTGTTTTTCGTCTTCATAATAAATACAGATACGGATTTTATTTTGCATTTTTCAAAAATATTTTATTGTCATTCCAATTGTGTGGTTTGCTCGCGGAATGAGTTAGACACTGCCGAGTGCCTACTAAGTAATAAAATAGGAATCATTGTGGCCCGTATTGCTCTTTGTTGTGGACACCCAAAATTGATCATGAACAGGTTAAATATTGCAGCGACCTCTTGCGCCGTGCCCTGGTTCAGGCCATGGTACGGAGCGAGAGGGAATGGGAGGCCGTCTCCTCCTTCTGCGAAGCAGTAATGCTCGCGAAGAGGGAGGCGTCATACGCTAGGGAGACTCGACAACAGCCGAGTCGCCCTAGCGCTCCCAGCCGCAGTCGCAGCATCAGACGCCAGGGGGTTCGGGCGCCGCGAGACGATCTCCGGCCACCGTAGACCCGGGCCTGCGGACGGCGAGTAGTGGGTAACTCGCCGTCCGATCAGCACCAGGCCCGAGAGTCGACGGCGCGTAGTGTTCCACGCGCGCCTCAAAGAGTTGTCAGCAAAGGGACGGGGCCTGCCACGGCCGATGCCTGCCCGGGAGTGGAGGATAAATTCGAAAGAGTTACCTCGCCCCTGGGCACTCGAGGCAGGGAGGAACAGGGGTGGGTTTTAGTCAGTAAGAGTCTGACACGCCCTTCCGCTCCACCCTAGAGCGGAAGAAGTCATAGGATGACTTCCCATCCCCCAAAAAAAAAAAAAAAAAACAGGTTAAATATTTCAAACATACCTGAGTCGCACTGGTGTACATTTTTTTCTAAATAGAAACGTTCCTTATCATTCGACATCAATTGTTTCAGTTTTTCCAGGTAGACGGTCGGATCATATTCACCTTTTTCATTGATCTGTAATAAATAAATAAATTACGGCTGTGCAAATTATAATTATGTGTGATGAAAATTCGCCTTATTTTTTGCGAAAATAACGTGCAAAAAGTCAGGTTAGTTTCACCATTTATAACTCAAGAACGGCTGGACCGATTTTTCATTTATTGATCATTGATTTGTCTTCTTCCCGAATAGTAACTATAATAAAAAATCAGAAAAAATCACGAAAAACATTTTTGAAGAATATTTATTATCTCATACATTTTGTAAGGAATGGAGAAAATGGCTTGACTGATTTATTGATTCTGGAGCGGAATGAAGTCAAACAGTTGTGTAATAAAGTAAGAAGACTGCTTAAAGAGACACAATGGTGCTGTAGCGACATCTATGACGCTACATACGAACTAGAACAGCAAAATTCCTACATCGCGCAAGCAGAGTTCTCCGCGCGATTTGAACATATACAACAGCCCGAAATCAACTATCGGGCAGTTGCCCGGACCAGACACAACACCCGTCTGGTCGGAGGATCCTCCCTTTTCAATGGAGGTTGTGGGACTTTACACTCTGTTCCGCATACCTCTAAAGTGCCAATTCTCTTGTTCAATAACTAAACTAAAATTGAGAAGCGCTATCTTTTACTATAAGGCAGTGCGAGAAAAGGACGTTTATAGCTATGAACTAATTTAGAGATGTCAAACTAGTTAACGCTTTGAGCTCTACCGTGTTTTTAGTCGACATGTTTTTACGTGTACCCTTAATTTGTATGATATTAGTTTTTAACTAAATTTGACAGATCTAATTTACGTCCGTCTCTTTCTTGTGTTATTAGAGAGTAAAAGATAGCAATAGCCTAAATTAAGTTAAGTTTGTGCAAACCAGAATCGGCACCAATAACGACAGCGGCCGGCCCCATAGTACACAAAAAAAAAACAGTGGCACGGCAAAGTGCCGACAGAAGTGAAATCTTAAACAAAAATGCCCAACGCGCCTCGCGATCGATTCGAGATTTAAAATCATAAATATCTCGAAAATACCGTTTTCGAGATATTTATGATTTTGTATCCAATCGCAAAAATAACCGAAATTTGGGCTCCCTATATAAAATCCCGTAGAAAGATCCATAACAAAATTCATAAAAAAGACAATCTCGAGTGCTACTAAGTGCTATGACGGTCGGTGACGGTGTCGCTCGAGTTCAAATTGCTTTTTCCCCATCTCAAAAATACCCAACGCGCCTAAAGAAGTTTTCACTTCAAAAACGCCTGACTACAGCAAAAAAAGAGACACACTCACAAATCCAATTCCTTTGAAGTAGCAGCCCCAGAAACATGAATCAATAACCGACAGGTCACCAGCGATTACCGCGGCCTGTATCTCATCGTTTCTAAGACCGTAATCCTTCAAGCACTTGTTTTCAGGGTGCCTAAAATCTTCCGTGGCCTTTAAAAATAAAATGAAATGATAGAGAATAGTTAAGATCATCCAAAATAATCTCAGAACCAGCTTGCGGCAACGTGAATTATATTTGCTATATGCAAACACTTCCAATGCAAAAAAAAATGTTTTTCATTACTGCAAAACAAATAATTTTAACAAACAATTGGCTTACATAAACGCTGTTCGAAGGTAAAGCCACGGCACAAAAAAGAAGAAAAATAAACTGAAACATTATGTTAGGTCTAAGAGTTTTATACGCTTTATACTTAAAATCATCAACTGAATGAGCCCAGAACACCTATTTCACACCTTTTTTATATTTATAAATATACCAAATAGACGCAATTGAACGCGAAGTTTTTATAATAATATTTGGCTCCTCTTGTAAAATATGCTATTGATGAAATTACATCATTATGTAAATAATTGTTTCGACAATGTTGCAAGCTGAATATAAAATAACATCCGGAATTTAAAATGTACTTTTATGTATTCTGAAACAACTTCATTATAACACGCATGACATCATTCACAGAACTAGTCCTACTATTTGGACCTTCTACTTCTACGACTGAACCTTGCAAAAAAATATGCCTTAGTGTTGTTGTGTGTGTGTGTTGTGTGTATTTTCCTGATATTGAGTGCCTCATCTCAATAAAAAAAGCTCAATAGTAAATATGATTCTCATCTGTCTCGCAGTTTCCTATATCTGTGAAAAATGTTCCTTAATTATGAGTAGACACAGTAAATCAACGAAATAAAAGATCTTGGACTGACCTTAGCTGTGAATATGACCTTTAATCAGCACATTCATAATATTTCTGGCAAGGTCTTCCAGTCACTTGGTTTTGTTATGAGACAAGCAAGTACCTAGGTCTAAAGACAGGAATGTTATACTCACTCTGTATTATTCGTTTGTACGTAGCAAACTTGAATATAATGCGCTGGTATGGGATCCACTTGAGCAAAAATATAAGCTCACAATAAAACGGGTCCAACGAAAATTGGCTCCCAAAAAAATATTATTAGGGACACCGGGGCCAGATCTAACAAATTTTGTATTTTGGTTTATATTTTCTAACACAGTAGACTTTTCGACATTGCTTTCGATTAATAACATACGTTAGTTATTTAGCTATTAAAGTAGTTAAAAAAAAACGTGAATAAGATAAATACTTTCAGAATTAGAGGCATTTTTAAAGAAAAAGTTAGTTGTTAATACTAACCCCGTAGGGTAAGTTTTAACAGGGCTGAGGTAAGTATTAACGTAAGGGGTAAGATGTAACATGGGACTTTTCCAAAATGGAATGGATGGATGGGATAATTCAAAGAAAACACCATTTTTTTTCTTAAATATCTTTAATCAACATAGGTTCCATTAAATTAGGCTATTTTCAATCACAAATAGAAAATGTAAGTTGCACTATCTACTTCGTTAAAGCTGCTAACCAATCTTTGCCATTATAGTTCTTAAAAATGTAAAGGCGGATAGTAATGATACTTTACATGCATGACCAAGACATATTTATCAAGATATTAAATTATGAATATTTTCAAAAACACTAATGTTATTAATTTACAGTGTTTTTTAGTTTGCATGAATACGTAAAACGTTGGAGCAACCTCAAGTGCCAATTAAAATTTATTAAAAAACTTTTATACAGCTTCTAGCTCGTCAACATTTTAATCAACAAACATACTTAATGTAATCAGCCCCATACCAGGTAGGCTTTTTTTTTAGTTACTTATGTCTCCAGGAACTTGCTTCAATCAGTCATAGTAAAGCTAGTTTGTATTAAAAACAAAAAAAATAAAATACATCAATTCGTACTTAAATAACGAGTTGGCAATATCTGTCGATGACTCCTATGCCTCGTAATAATCGTCTGACAAACAATTTAGGCACACGTAACTTTTAGTGTCACCTCTGATACAAGTGATGTGAGCCCATCTCTTACATAGTATACACTGTATCCAATCAAATCCAGTTGTGTCTACTTTATAGAGTTCGCCACAAACTAAGCAGAAACATTCTTCTTCTTCTGTATCACTATCCTCTTGCAGAATTTTCTTCTCCACCTTTTTTGCTTCTACCCTTCCAGTTTTCCCCCTTCCCTTTCCCTACCACTTTGCCTGTATCCTTACTCTTCATATCTTCCTGAATCGTTTTCTTCTTATTGTTTAATTTTATTTTCGTTTCCAACAGGCCAGTTTCTCAGGTGCGTCAGTAAGAATAGTGGACTTTCTTAGACGTTTTCGTTTGGATTCGTGGTGGAGCTTTTGGAAGTGGTCTTACAGATGATAGGTTGAAATTTCTTTTAGGGTGTGGTTTTGATGGTTCTGCTTCATCTAGGCGTGGTTCTTGCACATTTGCTCAATAACCTCCGATACACATGTCAATTACTTCTCGAGACGTTGAACCCCTGGTGCATTTCCTTTTGTAGTTACTCATTCCGTAATAAAGACGATTTTCGGTGCATAACATGCTCGTCAATTACTTGTTAATACTTTCCCATCATATGGTGTATGTATTACCAGGTTAATTTTTACCCCGGTCAATTTGTTATTTTTAGCCTCAAGGTGACTTTTTTTACAAAATTAATCACATAAAATCATAAAATAGGAATAATGACAAACGCATAGCACAGCAATATTATCAATAACACTAAACTTCATTCTGGGCAATACTATATTCGATTGAGTGAATAACTGGGTCTTGAGTCAAATTATTGCAAACCATGAAAAGTTCGTTTACCTGTCAATCCGGGCTCGCTACGCACAGTTTCCACACGAGGAGGAGGATTGGCCGCGGACTGTCTAATCTTGACACGTTTGGCCGCGTAAATAGTGCTGGGAAACCGAGTATCATGATTGTAACGCTTACCGTTTAGCGGGAATATTCAAGTTAATTCTTACTCCCAGCACCAGCCCCGCTCCCTATCGATATAATCTATTAGCTCGCTAATAATATAATTTAGGTATTATCCGTATCTGTTTGTTTGACACGTTTGTCATTGTAACGCTTACCGTTTAGCAAGTTAATTCTTATCTCTGGTGCTAAACCAGCCTCGGTCTCCCCTATGGATATTATCTATTAGCTCGCTAATAATATAATATAGGTATTATCCCTATTTTTTTCCGTCTCTGTTTGTTGCGGGAATGGTAGGCATCAACAAGTTGGAATTAAGACGCAAGTGTGTGCTTTTGATGCACTACTACTTATTGCTCAATAATAAGATCGATGACGCGACTACTCTAGCTTGCTGTTCATTGTTTGCTGTGCTTCGAACCGGCTGCGGCTGCGTATGTGCCTCGCGCTGCCTGTTTGCAGCTCCACCAGTGCGTACCCATACTGCGCGATATGCTCCCAGTGCTCCCACAACCCAAGCGATCAATCTGCTAAACGACCTGCGACGAACTATTGCTCAGGAGCCAGGTGTTGACATATTTATGTACAGTAGTTAATCTATGTTTAATGTTAGCGTGAAGTTTTATAGTTAAATTTTATATTGTTGACATGCTGCGTGCTTTGATGTTTACTGTAAGTGCAGTAAGCAATTGTTATACAAATAAATAAATACACTCCGAGCAATATACTGGGAACCCTTCATCGTGCGTTAAACAAAACAGTTTTTTACAATTTCTATGCAATGAACTATGGATTGTAGTATATCGTTTAAAGGGTAATTTTGTTAGCTTTCAAATTTTATCAAAAAGATTTAAAATTAATTTAATTTTCTACCTTTAGAGAATTATTGCAGTAGGTCGAAGTTGTGGACGTTTAAACTTAGGGAAGTAAATGAAAAGATAAAATTTCAGTCTTGTGTGGGAATCCCAACTTCTTACAGGTACTGTCTAGTCACTGCAGTGGTGTGGCAGCGGGCATTATTGTGCATTAGCAGGAAATCTTCGCCAATAAACCAAAGGGGAGCACATGGCCTAGCAGAATGTCGTTGATGTATCTTTCTGCGGTTAGCCACACGCTGACAGCCCTTCCTCGAACTTCTCTGAGCTGCTGCTGGAAGTCCACGCTGGTCAAATGTCGATATCGGAGAGAAGAGTTGACAGTAAATCGGTAATCTCTCACCGAAGTGCATCGCTGTTGACCAAATCCTGGTCTACAGTCTAAGTTTCCAGTCTCTCTAAACCTTTTGTATACCTTCTAGACACAAGACTGGCTCAGATGATGCTGTCGAATGATAGTGCGCTGAGACCACCCTTGCTGGATTAGGATGAAGACCTAAGCGGCTTCTGTTATTAGTACTTACGCAATCTGGTGAGGAAACGCACCAGAAATCAACACAACAAGCTATGGGCTGATCAGGTGTGGTGTGGTTTCCATTTTCATTTAGCTTCAGTGTTCCCAGTGACGTGAAACATTGGACTGATGACCAATTTTTTTTTCATGAACGTCCACTTTTTATAGAGTTTCAGAACGACCAAATAATATGGTGTTTTGTTTTAAAAATTGTTGTCTTTGGTTTTTACATTCCATCACATAATGTGAATAATCTTTGGTTATGATATTGAAAGAGGTTGAAAGTTAACAAAATTATCTTGCAAATGTTAAACCACAATCCTTATTTTATTGCTTAGAAATTGTAAAAATTGTTTTAAGCAATGCGCGATGAAGTGATTCCAGTTTATTGTTCGCGAGTGTAGTAGTTGTGTCAGGACACGATCAAAGGCTAACACAATGAACAATAGTTCAATCCTGGAACTTTTTTAAAACTTTTACAGCTATGCTCGAGTCTCATTCCACTTTTGAATTCCTTATTCAAAAGTTGAAAGACAAGTATCAAATATTTTCATTAATCATAAAGCCCAACTTCCATTGCTTAGATAAATTTGGTTTTTGTACTTTATTTTAGAGGTACTTGTAATGCAGGAAGCAGGTTCATATTTTTATCCGGTTACCTATACGACATAGAAGCTGTAAAAATGTCACATCAGTGACAAAACCTAGCAGAATAAAACCCAAAAGTATGCGAATGTAAATTATTTATTTTATAATCAGTTTTAAAATCCAAAAATTATTTTTCTTAGTTACTGATTACAGTGTACCATTTTACTATCATATCAATATGGGCTAATTCTAAGCGTCTGCGGGTTTATTACAACTATAACCAAAGGAAGAACCTAGAATTTTTGTCCTACTATTTTAGTTTCACTCGTGCTTCGTGTTTTTCGTAATGCAAGCCGCCACCACTGCGCCTCTGTCGCATCCAGCATCACCGTTGCTTGCAGCTGTATCTTGAAAAGAAATAATTAAAAGAAAAAAAAAATAAAACCTTTTGCTCTAAACCATGATTTTGAATTTCCAAATAGCATCAGATTAACAAAAATCTATAATACCTGTTTCACATTTTTTTATTGAGCTTTCCAACGCAGCGTATTTCTTATCATTCTTCACATACTTCTTAAGTCCGGCCAGGCCACCGTTGAGATCGTATTGGCCTTTGTCATTGAGCTGTAATAAAGAAAATATCTACAATTATTGTCAGGAAAAATAAAATCAGTCTATGTATATTCGTTCTCTTAGTACCTTGACAGCTCATTATTACATACAATTACGGACTTTTTCTGTCCGTATGCATGTTGTCAAGGGCTTCTAAAATAGGTGAAACTAAGAAAGTAGGTCAATTAAATTTGAAGAGTCGTGGTGCTTTTGGAACCGGGACCGCGGCTCCAAATTCCACCTATATTATTTTTGAATGGTATTTTGGGACCACAAGAAAAAAGAAGTTAAAGTACATTTAAGGGCCTTCTCGCGGTCCAGTGGCGCCCTCATTGAATAAAAAATCGTAGCATAGCACAGAAAATAAATATTAAAAAATCCAACTTCACTGTTTGTTACAAAGAGGATAAAGAATTTTTACGTTGTTAAAACAGGTCTCAAAATGTTTCGTATCCAAAGTAGTAGGCAAAAGTGTCAGAAACGGCCGTTTTTGGCCCTTTTGCCTACTACTGAGAAGGGCCTTAACGAAACCGCTGATATAATATTTTGATCACCGGTACAAAATAAAAAGTAATATTATTTTCAACACACTTGCTTGCAAAGTGTTGAAGAACTTCGGCTACATTTGTCTGATTCGGGGCCGATATATATGCTCCAGAGTAGCCCGCGAAATTCAAATTTTCTTACGTTTATTGCAATTTGCAGGTCAGTGTCAGGTTGGATCTTTTTCAAAATTTGATTCGCGGCCGTAGCAAGTATGCATTTATAGAATTATAATCATTAAAATCATCAATACATCTCTCTCAGTTAGAATTAATGCCAAATGTTATGATTTCATGAAATACTTACATTTGGAATCAATTCTAACTGAGAAAAAGTCTTTAAAAAAAGTAGTAGTAGGACTTACGACGCCAAGTTTTGTGAAGAAGCAGCTCCAAAAACAAGGATTAACCTTCGTCACGTCACCTGAATTCATAGCGGCATCCAAATCCGCATCTAGAACTCCAGTCTCCTTCATGCACTCTTGTTCCAAGGGCTTTAAATCCTCACGGCAAGAAGCATCAGCCTTTTTAAAGAAGAAATAGAGAGCAATCAATAGAATATCAGCAAAAGTAAAGACTTGTGCGATACTTGCGTATTTCTTTACTAACTTAGATACTCACAGAAACCCGGACCTGCGGACGGCGAGCAGTGGGTAGCTCGTCGTCCGATCAGCACCAGGCCCGTAAGTCGACGGCGCGTAGTGTTCCACGCGCGCCTCAAAGAGATGATTGTCAGCCACCACTGACGGGGCCCATCGTGGCCGGTGCCTGCATGCCTAGGGGTAGCGGATAAATTCTCAACATGAGTTACCGCAACCCCTGGGCACTCAGGGAGAGAAGGAACAGGGGTGGGTTTTAGTCAGTAAGAGTCTGACACGCCTTCCCGCTCCGCCTAGAGCGAGAGATGTCATTGGATGATTCCCACCCACACAAAAAAAAAGATACTCACGGAAACGCTGCTTATGGTCACCGCCACAGCACACAAAACAAGACATGTCAACTTTGTCATGTTGATTTTTCAGTTTTTCAGTTTCCTAGTCCAAGTTTCATCTGTAACTGCTCTGATTATCAACTTGACGTCTTTTTATATGCATTTTTATTCCAAATTTAAGCAATTGGATACAAAGTAATCATAATCATCTCACTAAACGGCGCGCAGTGCTCAATTTGTTTGCTTATTGTAAATATTGTCGACATTTTTTGAACATTTGCATCCGGAAAATAATTATGTTTATTCTCAAATTATTTCATTTTAAGGCTAGGTGACTCAGGCCGGTTGGCATTTAAAACGCTTACTCCGCTCGCGCGGATACTATACTTTCAGGCATAGCGCTTAATCAAATAGGTGCCTGCGATAATGGTGCGGTGTCGGACTGGGTGACATGTGACATTCATAACAGAACTGTCTCGCTATACACGTGATGATTATTAACTTTTACAGTTTCATCAATTTATAATAATTTATGACAATCATCCATGAAGATGATAACTTCAATTACATGGAATTTGAAAATATTTGGAGAAAACGAAAATGTCATCCGTGTACTATATCGCAGAGAAATGAGGATACCAGGGATTTCACGAAATCCCTAGGGATACCATGTAATCACGCTAGATGTCAAATATTCTTGTTTATTACGTCTTCTAACTAAAAATGTTTAGTGATATGACAAAATACTAAAATAATGGTGCCGATTGTTTAATAACTAAACTAAAATTAGAGAATTGCTATCTTTTACTAAAAGGCAGTGCGCGAAAAGGCAGGCTATAGCTACTAAGTTATGAGATGTCAAACTAGTTTTCGCCTTGCGCTTTAACGTGTTTTTACGTGTTTGTATGGAAATATTAGTTCAACTAAATTTAACAGCTCCAATTTACATCCGTCTCTTTCTTGTTTTATTACAGAGAAAAAGATAGCTCAAACGCACGATATCACAAGTACATAAACTAAACTAAATTTAGGTTAAATGAAGTTTAGTTTGTGCTCAACAGAATCGGCACCTATGTCAGTGGAAAAAAAAAACTAGTAAAATTAGGAAAGTCTTGATGGATAAAATAATAAAACAAAATTACAAATTAATTGATGCATGTTTATTAGATATTGAAGTTTCAAGCATTGAGCAATGTGCCAACAAAGGTCGAATATAAGTAAGCCAAACCGACGGACCTATTTCTGTCTGGGTTTATAGGAACCTAACACGAAGGGGATGAAGGGGGCTAGAGTGAGCGAGTAAAGCAAGCGAACGAACCTAACCTGTCCGTGTTTGGGTGCCCTGCAGCCTTCTCGGCAGCACTGTACTGCCGGTTCCCAATGGCGGGCGTTATTTTAGGTGTCCGCCTTTTTTACTTTTTACTACGTTTAGTTTATTGAAACAACGTAATAGTTCAGCAGTCCGGCAGTCACCTCGTCATCGAGACACAATTAAAATCTAGTGTGTCTGCTAATTTGGACGTGCAAAGGGTTCTTACTGTATTTATGTCAGCATTTTGTCATATATTTTTAGTAAGAAGACGTAATAAACAAGAATATTCATCATCTGCCGTGATTTCGCGGTATCCCCTAGGGATTTCGTGAAATCCTTGGTTTCCTCATTTCTTTACGACATATCCTACTAATGTTATAAATGCGAAAGTTTGTATGTTTTTTTGTTTGTATGTTTGGCTGAAGGTAACGCAAAAACGGCTGAAGGGATTTCAATGAAATTTTGCACACAGGTAGGTCATAGCCTGGATTAACACATAGGCTACTTTTTATCCCAGTAATTGACAAGACTTAGCAAAGGCTGAGGTGGAAGTAGAAATCCAAAGTTAGGCTGAACGAACGGTTTAAGCTCACAAAGTACCAGGAGACCAGAAACAGGAGAAGTATTTCCAGGGCTGGAATCATGAGCGGTAAAGACTCGCAAAGTACCAGGAAACCAGAAACATGAAGAGATATTTGCGGGGCTACAATCCTAAGCGGTATAGCTTCACAAACCACCAGGATATCAGAATAACAAAATATATTCCGAGGCAGGTACTCGTATTATGTGAGGTAGAGATTCACAAACTACTAGGAGACCATAGTCATGAATCAGTATTTTTGGGGCTTAAATCCTAAGCGGTATAGATTCACATCCTACCAGGAGATCAGAATCACAAAATATATTCTGAGGCTGGTATTATGAGAGGTACAGATTCACAAATTACCAGGAGAACAGAATCATGAATAAGTTTTCCGAGCAGCACAGATTCACAAACAACCAGGACATCAGAATTACAAATGTATACCGAGGCTGGGATTATGAGAGGTAGAGGATTCATAAATTACCAGGAGACCAGAATGATAAAAAAGTGATTTCGCGGCTGGAATCATGACAGGTATTATAAAACTACCAGGAGACCAGAGTCGTGAATCAGTATTTTTGGGACTAGAATCTTAAGCGGTATAGATTCACAAAATACCAGGAGACCAGAAACACAAAGAGTGTTCCGGGGCTGAAATCGTTAGCGGTATAGATTCTCAAACTGCCAGGGGAGTGGAATTCTGAGCGGTATAGATTCACACCCTACCAGGAGATCAGAATCACAAAACATATTCCGAGGCTTGTATGAGGCCGGTATTGTGCACTTGCTTCGGCAGTACATATACAAACACACTAAAAAAAAAAAACGAACATAAACTAAACAACACAATATAAACTAGCTTCCGCCCGCGGCTTCGCCCGCGTAGCACGTAAAATAAACCCTGTAGAAATCAAAATCAAAAGTTATTTAAATTAGGCTGAAAGCCAAATTTTTTTGAACGTCATAGTTCCACATAAAGACTATAGGGGCCACACACACTCATGTTACTCATTTATTTATTATCTATTGATCATCCATTGATCGTCTATTGATCGTCTATTGATCGTCTATTGGTCGTCTATTGATCGTCTATTGATCGTCTATTGATCGTCTATTGATCGTCTATTGGTCGTCTATTGGTCGTCTATTGGTCGTCATTGGTCGTCTATTGATCGTCTATTGATCGTCTATTGATCGTCTATTGATCGTCTATTGAGCGTCTACTGAACGTCTACTGAACGTCTACTGAACGTCTACTGAACGTCTACTGAACGTCTACTGAACGTCTACTGAACGTCTACTGAACGTCTACTGAACGTCTACTGAACGTCTATTGAACTACTATTGAACGTCTATTGAACGTCTATTGAACGTCTATTGAACGTCTATTGAACGTCTATTGAAAGTCTATTGAAAGTCTATTGAAAGTCTATTGAAAGTCTATTGAAAGTCTATTGAAAATCTATTAAAAATCTATTAAAAATCTATTGAGTCTATTGAAAGTCTATTGAAAGTCTATTGAAAGTCTATTGAAAGTCTATTGAAAGTCTATTGAAAGTCTATTGAAAGTCTATTGAAAGTCTATTGAACGTCCATGGAAAGTCTATTGAACGTCTATTGAACGTCTATTGAACGTCTATTGAACGTCCATTGAACGTCCATTGAACGTCTATTGAACGTCTATTGAACGTCTATTGAACGTCTATTGAACGTCTATTGAACGTCTATTGAACGTCTATTGAATGTCTATTGAACGTCTATTGAACGTCTATTGAACGTCTATTGAACGTCTATTGAACTACTATTGAACTACTACTGAACTATTATTGAACTACTATTGAACTACTATTGAACTACTATTGAACTACTATTGAACTACTATTGAACTACAATTGAACTACTATTGAACGTCTATTGAACGTCTATTGAAAGTCTATTGAAAGTCTATTGAACGTCTATTGAAAGTCTATTGAAAGTCTATTGAAAGTCTATTGAAAGTCCATTGAAAGTCCATTGAAAGTCCATTGAAAAAATCCATCGTCCATTGAAATCAGGCAATAAAAAGTCCATTGAAATCAGGCAATAAAAATGATATAGGCAACTTCAGGCCTATTTCCATCCTGCCTGCATTTAGCAAAATTTTTGAAAAGTTAATACTGAAGCAGTTGCTAACATATTTTAATGTAAATAGCCTCCTTCATAATGATCAATATGGCTTTACAAAAGGTCGATCGACTACAGATGCGGGTGTTGCTCTCCTAAAACACATATTCAACGCATGGGAGAACTCGCAAAATGCAATCGGAGTTTTCTGTGACCTCTCCAAAGCTTTTGCTGCGTCCTACTAATATTATAAATGCGAAAGTTTGTATGTTTGTTTGTTTGTATGTTTGGCTGAAGGTAACGCCAAAATGGCTGAAGAGATTTGAATGAAATTTTGCACACAGGTAGGTCATAGCCTGGATTAACACATAGGCTACTTTTTATCCCGGTGAATGACAAGACTTAGCGAAGGCTGAGGTGGACTTATTCATGACTCTGGTCTCCTGGTACAAGTAGCGGCACGAAACTTTAGCGCTGACCGTTATTGCGCAGAAGTAAAAATTAAGGTACCTGAGGGGGGCTAGAGGGATGAAGGGCGAGCGTGCGTAGCGCCAATTGGCTCTACAGTCGCATTCTGTTCCCCGCGCGCCAAATGCGCAGCAATTATCGTTCAGCGCTAGACTTACGTGCCGCTACTTGTAATTTATGAATCTCTACCCTATTTATAATCAAATAATTAAAAAAAAAAAATTCTTTAAGCCTCAGAATATATTTTGTGATTCTGATCTCCTGGTAGGTTGTAAATCTATACCGCTCAGGATTCAAGCCCCGGAAACACTTCTTCTTCTTGAGTCTGGGCTCCTGGTGGGGTGTGTGAAGCTATACAGCTTAGGATTGTAGCCCCGAAAATACGTATTCATGATTCTGGTCTCCTGGTACTTTGTGAGTCTTTACCGGTCATGTTTTCAGCACTGGAAATACTTCTCATTTTTCTGGTCTCCTGGTAATTTGTAAATCTCTACCTCTCCTAATACCAGCCTCGGAATATGTTTTGTGATTCTGATCTCCTGGTAGTTTGTGAATCTACACCGTTTAGGATTATAGCCCCGGAAACACTTCTTCTTGATTCTGGTATCCTAGTGGTTTGTGAAGCTATACAGCTTAGGAATTGTATCCCCGAAAACACCTATTCATGATTCTGGTCTCCTGGTACTTTGTGAGTCTTTATCTCTCATGATTTCAGCCCTGGAAATAATTCTCATGTTTCTGGTGTCCTAATACTTTTTGAGCGTGTGCGCTCGTTCAGCCTGACTTTGGATTTCTACTTCCACCTCAGCCTTCGCTAAGTCTTGTCATTTACCAGGATAAAAAGTAGCCTATGTGTTAATCCAGGTTATGACCTACGTGTGTGCAAAATTTAATTGTAATCCCTTCAGCCGTTTTTGCGATACCTTCAGCCAAACATACAAACATACAAACTTTCGCATTTATAATATTAGTAGGATTGGAACGATACAGAGAAGATTAGCATGGACTCTGCGCAAGGATGACACGCAAAATCGTGAAGCGTTCCACATTTTTCTTTTTTTTTCTGCCCGGGGGTGGTGGAAAAAAATCATTATCAATATCTAATCATCATCTGATCAACCACGCAATGTTTTAAAAAGACTTACTACGTAGTAAGTATGATTATAAATTGGAGTAGTATTTCCAGAGAGTAACACGTTAACAAAACATTGTAGGAATCGAAATCCAAAGTCAGTTATTCAAATTAGTCTGCAAGCCAGGATTTTTGGAACGTCGTTCTACATAAAGACAGTCCTAAAACTAGTGCCCTTCACCACTTCTTAGCTTCTTTCCCGTGACTCCGTTCTGCGTAGACATCCGGATTGAGTCCAGAGAAAAATGAAACATTTGTGAAAGATTAAAAGTTAAATTTACGAGTATCATGATCCTAGCCCGTACGGCTAGGATCATGATAAATTAGAATTTCTCACATTCGCAGGGTTTAACAAAGTTTGACGGCGATTTTTGCGCTACGCCGAACATCTCTTTTCTATGGGTTACCTGCGTTTGTATCTACGTTTGACGTCGAAGTTTTGTTGTTTATGTTAAATTAACTTTTTCATGATTTTGACACCCTGGTAGTTTACCTGTGGCTTCATCCGCGTGCAGGTCTGAAATTTCTCTTCTTCGTGATTCTGTTTTCCTGGTAGTTTAAGAATCTATACCGCTTAGGATTCCAGCCCCAAAAATACTTATTCATGATGTTACCTCTCCACTTCATGATTATGGTCTCCTGGAACTTTGTGAGTAGCGTACCGCTCATGGTTTCAGTCCTGGAAATACTTCTCATGTTTCTGGTCTCCTGGTGATTTGTAAATGTCTACCTCTCCTAATACCAGCCTCGGATTATTTTTTGTGATTCTGATCTCCTGGTAGGTTGTGACTCTATGTGTTTCTGGTCTCCTGGTATTTTGTGAATCTGTACCACTTAGGATTCTAGCCCCAAAAATACTGATTCACGACTCTGGTCTCCTGGTAGTTTGAAAATCTCCTCACCTTTCATGATTCCAGCCCCAGAAACCATTTTTCATGATTCTGTTCTCCTGGTACTTTGTGAATCTGTACCTCTCACAATACCAGCCTCATTTTTTTTTAGGGGGATGGGAAATCATCCTATGACTTTCTTCCGCTCTAGGGTGGAGCGGAAGGGCGTGTCAGACTCTTACTGAGTAAAACCCACCCCTGTTCCTCCCTGCCCTGAATGCCCAGGGGCGAGGTAACTCTTTCGAATTTATCCTCTACCCCGGGCAGAAAAAAAAATGTGGAACGCTTCACGATTTTGCGTGTCATCCTTGCGCAGGGGCCATGCTAATCTTCTCTGTATCGTTCCAATTTTAGTATATGTACTGCCGAAGCAAGTACACAATACCGGCCTCATACCAGCCTCGGAATATGTTTTGTGATTCTGATCTCCTGGTAGGTTGTGAATCTATACCGCTCAGAATTCCACCCCCCTGGCAGTTTGAGAATCTATACCGCTAACGATTTCAGCCCCGGAACACTCTTTGTGTTTCTGGTCTCCTGGTATTTTGTGAATCTATACCGCTTAAGATTCTAGTCCCAAAAAGCCTCGGAACACTCTTTGTGTTTCTGGTCTCCTGGTTATTTAGTGAATCTATACCGGTTTTTTTTTTTTTTAAGATTCTAGTCCCAAAAATACTGATTCACGACTCTGGTCTCCTGGTAATTTTATAATCTATACCTCTTATGATTCCAGCCCCGAAATCACTTTTTCATCATTCTGGTCTCCTGGTAATTTATGAATCCTCTACCTCTCATAATCCCAGCCTCGGTATACATTTGTAATTCTGATGTCCTGGTTGTTTGTGAATCTGTACTGCTCGGAAAACTTATTCATGATTCTGTTCTCCTGGTAATTTGTGAATCTGTACCTCTCATAATACCAGCCTCAGAATATATTTTGTGATTCTGATCTCCTGGTAGGTTGTGAATCTATACCGCTTAGGATTTAAGCCCCAAAAATACTGATTCATGACTATGGTCTCCTAGTAGTTTGTGAATCTCTACCTCACATAATACCTGTCTTGGAATATATTTTGTGATTCTGATATCCTGGTGGTTTGTGAAGCTATACCTCTTAGGATTGTAGCCCCGCAAATATCTCTTCATGTTTCTGGTCTCCTGGTACTTTGCGAGTCTTTACCGCTCATGATTTCAGCCCTGGAAATACTTCTCCTGTTTCTGGTCTCCTGGTACTTTGTGAGCGTAAACCGTTCGTTCAGCCTAACTTTGGATTTCTACTTCCACCTCAGCCTTTGCTAAGTCTTGTCATTTACTGGGATAAAAAGTAGCCTATGTGTTAATCCAGGCTATGACCTACCTGTATGCAAAATTTCATTGAAATCCCTTCAGCCGTTTTTGCGTTACCTTCAGCCAAACATACAAACAAACAAACAAACATACAAACTTTCGCATTTATAACATTAGTAGGATATGTCGTAAAGAAATGAGGAAACCAAGGATTTCACGAAATCCCTAGGGGATACCGCGAAATCACGGCAGATGATGAATATTCTTGTTTATGACGTCTTCTTACTACCCATGGGTAGTAAGTCTTTTTAAAACATTGCGTGGTTTTGAAGACTATTTTTCGATTCTGTGATTCGTTTGTTAAACTTTGTTCAATGTTCGATACTAAACTTTAGTGTTATTTTTTGTTAGAGTCAAGGGTCTCCTCCCATCTCCCCCACAAGCTAAACTGTAGGCTCGATAAACTTGAAAAAAAAATCAAATTGTATCTTACTAGGTAGGTAGCTGTTTTTTTTTTCGATTTTATTACCTACTGGAAAAAAAAACAGCTGTTGCCTACATTTATGTTCGCATATAACTCGTCAAAATGTACGGAACAGTTAATTTTTTTTTTCGCGATTTCAAAGTTGGTCCCATAATAAAAGTTATTCAGTTCGATGGAGTAAAGCATGCACTCCTTAAAGTTTCGAGGGTTAATTTTTTAACATCTTATATACAGGGTGTAACGGGAAGGTGTGGTCATATTTTAAGAACCGGTTCTGCCCATGGAAATGAACAACTTTCTCTAAGACAAAATAAAAAAATCCCAAAAAAAAAATTGGACTTTGCATACAAAGTGATCATCAGCTGATCAATATTTGTATGGGGGGTAAAAAGTTTTTTTGAGAATTTTCTAACTTTTTCTTGAATTAAGTTGTTCATATCGATGGGCAGATGCAGTTCTTAAAATATGACCACACCTTTCCGTTACAGCCTGTATAACGAATTTTGAAGGAAAACTATCACGGCTAAGTTAGCTCTGTCAGTTTAAAAGTAATAGTCGCCCAACTTATAAAATGTCTCATCATTTATCATTTATTTATCAGTAGCTTTTCCAGGCGGTTTCAATTCGACGTTCGAATTCTGTTTCCTGCCCGTTTTAGAAAGAAACTAACTGGCCCAAGTAGATATACTCATCGACATAATGTATTTCCTGCCCATTGACCTCGACCCTACGTTTACTGCTATTAGTCATATTTTTAGGCTAGCCGTACTTGAAGCATGGTCCGCAGGTCTAGAGCTGTGGGGGCAAAAATAACTATATTGTCGGTAAATCATTTCAATTTCAAGGCAAAAAAAAGGAGGTTTGGTAGTCTCTTATTGCCGATTTCGATGCCCTTAGTCTTCCATAAGGCTGCCAGCGTCTGAAATATCTCCTCAAGGGTGCTCGTAAATAATTTGGGTTGCTAATACCTGGTAATCATTAATATAAGTGAAGGAATTTAACTCAAAAAGCTTCTGTCAACATTTTATTGAATAATTTAATTTTTGGATTGAGGCACGAGGTTAATATTTTGCGGGACTCTATTGAGTCCAGCAAATTCGCCTTAGCTTATTCAGTCAGCTTATACTCTCTTGTCTAAGGTTAAGTTCTTGACTCCTATAGTCGTGTTCCAAAAAGCAAGCTGCCAACAGTGCGCCCCTCTCGCATCCAGCTTCACCGTCTTTTACGGCTTTATCAAATACTGAAATTAATAAAAATAAGACTTTATTAGAATCGATCACTGGGATCGAACTAGTTAGGTGGGCCGATGAACTGTGGCTGAGAATCCAGTGTTTTGAGAGGCTCATGTCCAAGGATTATCCAGCAATGGTCTGCTTAAACCAACTTAGGTTCTATGTAAAAACGGAGAAACTACTCAGGTGTTAGGATGTATTTAGAAAAATATCTAATTGAAGTAAGAGTGTTTTTGATACTAAAACTAAAATGTCTTTGTAAACTCGCTTGACGTCACCGAGTGTCTGCTGAGGAGGCAGATGACATACTGAGTGATAAACGTCAGGCCTGCATACAGAATATCTGAATCACGGACTGTTCAAATAACTAAGATGTTTAGATGAGGGCTGTATGGATTTGGATTAAAATTGGGACACAGGTAGACCATTTCCTGGAGACTCTTTATCGTTTTAGTACATTTTCGAGGGACAGTTTTCGACATGCACGCGCGCAAAAGGTCTGATTGGTCATCGATAAACAAGGATTACATACTAGGTTCACATTTTTTTCCGAGATTCTCGAGTCTGGCGTATTCCACATCATTCATCGTATGCTTTCTCATGATAGTCTTGAAATTGTTGAGATCGTATTGACCTTTGTCACTAAGCTGTAATCAAGAAAATACAAGTTTTATTTAATGAGATATTAATTAATCGGTACTTGTGAATGTACAAGTACCCATTCTTATGGGTACTTGCAATATCTACTATTTGTATCCATGCATGCAGAATGCATGCACTCATTTCAAAAGTCATTTACCACTTGATTTGGAAGAGCCAATCAAACGACTTTAGAGGTAAAGGTTACTCAAAGAGATAAATCATATAGAATAGCCTCATCGTACACAAGAACAACAAGTTATTTTAAGTAAATAGAATTAAATATTAAAAAATAACTTACAAGACCCATTTTCGTTAAGTAGCAGACCCAGTAGCAAGGATTAATTTTCGTCACATCATCTGACTTAATAACGTCTACTATATCTTCTTCTGTGACTCCAAACTTTTCCATGCACTCGTCCGTCAACGATTCAAATACATCATCGCAACCAGATTCATCATTTTCAGCCTTAACCAAAAAATAATTACTACATTAATAATAAAAAACCAAAAACGAAAAAAATCACTGCAGTAGGTTTTTAAGTAACAAAAATAAATTAGAACATAGACACATGCGAACAAAAATCTTCTCAGACATTCCATCACAAAATTGCTTCATATTTCTTTTCGCGAATCCCAACTAGGCCTCAAAGCACCCTCGCAGAACGTACAATAGTTTTTGTAAATCACCAGAGACAGATTTACTCGTTTTTAGGGTTTCGTTAGTACGAAACCCTAAAAACGAGTAAATCTGCCTAGTGGCGTCGGCCGACCGTATGACACGCAGAGTTTGTGACAGTCGTGGAGAGGATCCGGCAACTAGAATTCGAGGTGGCATTGCCCGAGCATGGGGCGCCGGGCGACCCGTAGACTGGTGTTTCTATGAAGACAAAGACATGTATTCATTCTTTCAATAATTATTAAAATATATTACTATTTATCGTCTGTCCGTCTGTCCATCTGTCTGTCTGTCCGTCGTCTGACAAAAAAATTATTGCGTCTTATCGGAGCCTGTCTGTACGTCTGGCCGTTTGTCTGTCGTCCGTCTGTCCATCTGTACATCTTTTTGGCTTTCCGTCTGTCTGTCTGTCCATCTGTCCGTCGTCCGTCTGTCCGTCTGTCAGTCTGATCTGTCCGTCTTCCGTCTGTCCGTCTGTCTGTCTGTCCGCCGTCCATCTGTCCGTCTGTCCGTCGGTCCATCTGTCCGTCTGTCTGTTTGTCAGGCGTCCGTCTGTCCGTCTGTTGTCTGTCCATCTGTCCATCGTCCGTCTGTCCGTCTGTCAGTCTGTGAGACTGTCCATCTATCAGTCTGTGAGACTGTCCGTCTGTCAGTCTGATCTGTCCGTCTTCCGTCTGTCAGTCTGTCTGTCTGTCCGCCGTCCATCTGCCCGTCTGTCCGTCGGTCCATCTGTCCGTCTGTCTGTTTGTCCGGCGTCCGTCTGACCATCGTCCGTGTGTCCGTCTGTTGTCTGTCCATCTGTCCATCGTCCGTCTGTCCGTCTGTCAGTCTGTGAGACTGTCCATCTATCAGTCTGTGAGACTGTCCGTCTGTCAGTCTGATCTGTCCGTCTTCCGTCTGTCAGTCTGTCTGTCTGTCCGCCGTCCATCTGCCCGTCTGTCCGTCGGTCCATCTGTCCGTCTGTCTGTTTGTCCGGCGTCCGTCTGACCATCGTCCGTGTGTCCGTCTGTTGTCTGTCCATCTGTCCATCGTCCGTCTGTCCGTCTGTCAGTCTGTGAGACTGTCCGTCTGTCAGTCTATGAGACTGTCCATCTATCAGTCTGTGAGACTGTCCGTCTGTCAGTCTGATCGGTCCGTCTTCCGTCTGTCCGTCTGTCAGTCTGTCTGTCCGCCGTCCGTCTGTCCGTCGTCCGTGTGTCCGTCTGTCTGTCTGTCCATCGTCCGTCTGTCCGTCTGTCAGTCTGTGAGACTGTCCGTCTGTCAGTCTGTGAGACTGTCCGTCTGTCCGTCGCCCATCG
This sequence comes from Polia nebulosa, assembly GCA_951329385.1. NCBI lineage: Eukaryota > Metazoa > Arthropoda > Insecta > Lepidoptera > Noctuidae > Polia > Polia nebulosa. The sequence goes on from OX589598.1 coordinate 13,336,544, forward strand.
GTCCGTCTGTTATCTGTCCAGCTGTCCGTCTGTCTGTTTGTCCTTCGAATTTTCAATTGAAATTTTTGAATTTTCAAGTATGTAATGAGTCACAAAATTGAGTTTTTTTTAAATCAGTAGAGAACTTGTCTACGTCTAATGTGATGTAGACTATTTGTCCCTGTTGAGAAGAAATGTTTCTACCCCCAACACGGCGTAGCATGAACATTTCTATCTCTATGTAGAATAGAGATAGAAATGGTCATGCTACGCCGTGAGTAAGGATAGACTAGATAGTTGGATACAAGTTCTTTTTATCCAACTATGTCGACGGATCGTGCGGTCCATGGCCCTTTACGGAGCACCGGTGTGGGCGCGTTCCTTAAGGCGGCGACCGGCTCGCCGGTTGAACGCGTCCCAAAGGGTCATGGGGACCCGAATGATCCGAGGATACCACACGGTCTCCTGTGAGGCGGCGAGCCTACTTGCTGGACTGTCACCGTGGGATCTGAAGGCACAGATCCTCGCGCACCTTTATGAGTGGCGCGAGGAGGCGAAACGCCGGGGCGAAACGCCGGAGCGAAACGCCGGGGCGAAACGCCGGGGCGAAACTCCACTGCCGGGACACCTCGCAGCTCGACGGACAGAGCTCCGGCAGGATCTCATGGCGACATGGAGAGAACGACTGTCGCAACCCAGCGCTGGGTACGCCACCATTGCGGCGGTAGTGCCCCTCTTTGAGGAGTGGCTGGAGAGGCGCCACTGCGTCCTCACCTTCCGCCTGACGCAGGTCCTCACCGGACACGGAAGTTTCGGGAGGTTCCTGTGTAGGATAAGGCGGAGGGAAACGCCAGGGTGTCCCCACTGTGAGAATCGCCCAGAGGACACGGTGGAGCATACGGTGGAGATCTGCCCCGCTTGGGCGAAGCCCAGCCGTGTCCTCGTGGAGGCGATCGGCGGCAGCGAACTCTCGCGCCCGGTCCTGGTCCAGGCCATGGTACGGAGCGAGAGGGTATAGGAAGCAGTCTCCTCCTTCTGCGAAGCAGTAATGCTCGCGAAGGAGGAGGCGGAACGGGTGAGGGAGGCTCCACAACAGAGTTACCCTCACGCCCTCAACAGCAGTCGCCACAGGGGACGCCCTGGGTGGAGGACGTCGCGAGACGATCTCCGGCCACCGTAGACCCGGGCCTGTGGACGGCGGGTAGCGGTGGGTAGCTTGCCGTCCGTTCAGCACCAGGCCCGAGAGTCGACGGTGCCTAGTGTTCCACGCGCGCCTCAAAGAGTTCAGTCAGCAATATGACGGGGCCCGTCATGGCCGATGCCTGCCCAGGGGATGAGGATAAATTCGAAACAGAGGTACCTCGCTCCTGGGCACTCAGTGCAGGGAAGAAACAGGGGTGGGTTTTAGTCAGTAAGAGTCGGACACTCCCTCCCGCTCCACCCTAGACCGGGAGATTTCATTGGATGATTTCCCATCACACAAAAAAAAGAAAGTGTTTCGTACTAACGGGTAACCAACGGGACCCTATTACTAAGCCTTCGCTGTCCGTCCGTCCGTCCCGTCCGCCCGACCGTCCGTCTGTCTGTCAGCGGGCTGTATCTCATGATCCGTAATAGGTAGAAAGTTGAAATTATCACCGAATGTGTATTTCCGTTGCCGCTATAACAACAAATATTAAATATAAATTAAAAATAAAAGGGCCCTCTCCTACTAGAAACGTGTTTTTTTTCAGTTTATGGTACGGAACCGTTCGTGTGCGAGTTCGACTCGCACTTGGTTGATTTTATATTTTATGGCGTAAGCTGTGTATTCTTATAATAGGCCCTATTTACCGGAACTCAAATTATACATCCTTCCTCCTAAAAATATGTTTGTACTGCTGGTAACGTAATTAATGAATAAATAAATAAATAGAAACCTAGTCTAACAACGAAGCGATTAGAACCCCTGTAAGATGTTTCTAGTGTAATGCTAAAATGAGTTTAAAAATACTTACATAAATACTACTAAAGCTTACAGCCATGGCACATAAGACAAACAAAGTAATTTTACACATGTTGTACTTTCCAGTGCCCGAGCTTCAACTGAATATGTCCGTAATACCCATATCACGCCTTTTTATATTCGTATACATCATAAACTGACATAATTGAACGCGAAGTTTGTATCATAGTATTATCAATACGCGTACGTAACGCTCAATTTGCGGCATTTTGACTTAGGTATAATTTATTCACCAAAATATCAGACACGATGATTGTATGTGTATAAATACATAACTACTACATAATATTACGCAACCATACCGAATACGAGAACAAAATTTTAATACTTGGGACTGAATCACTGAGGTCCTCAACGATGAGGAGTCCTTTGACTATATGGGAGAACATGTTGACTTGTAGGTCCGCGTATTGTGCCAATATAATAAATATTCATTTTAAATACTCAAATCGTGAAAATAAGAGCTTTAATTCTAAATCAGATCAAGACTAGCACCGATAGGGCGTAAAATAGGCTGTTCAATTATGAAATATCTAAACCCTAAATCATAGTCCGCCTTTGTAGAGTATTTCACTAGAGCTTAAAGTTTTCAAAATAAATAAATAGACTTAATTAAGTTTCTTGTGCGGATGATTTGCCTCCACCGGTTTCTGTCCAGCGCGTCTTTTACGACCGTGTAGAATTTGGAGGAGGACGAGTGTTTGACTTGATTGGTCCACCTTGTCGGTGACCGGCCGCGCGCTCTTTTGCCTTCGGTGTTCCCAACCACAATCAACTTCTTCAGATTTTCGTCATTTCTGCGCATCGTGTGGCGAAAATATGAAAGAATGCGTTGCTGGCATTTGGTGGACAAGCTAGTCTTTGTTCGGAACTGAGTCAGGATCGATGCGTTGGTGCGTTTTGCAGTCCACGGTATTCTAAGCATTCGTCTCCAGCACCACATTTCGAATGCATCAATCCTCTGCCTATCTCGTGCCAGGATTGTCGACGTTTCCACTCCATACATTAAGATAGGGAATACCAGGGCTCGTATCAGTCTGATTTTGGTTTTGATACCAATTTCTGTCTTCTTCCAGATTTTTTGCAAACGCAAAGCATTTTGGTCATAGCATCTTTTGCCATCCCGATTCGCCTTTTTATCTCGGTGACAGAGCTGCCGTCGTTGCAAATTTGGGAGCCAAGGTATATGAAGTGGTCGACGATATTAATGCCAGGAATGTTGCAGGTAATATTTGTTAGCTTTCTGGCTCGATCCACTATCATCACTTTTGTTTTTGCTCTGTTCACTACGAGACCAATATTCCCACTTTCCAGCTCGAGTTATTGGAACAGCTCTCTCATATCCTCCATGGACGTTGCTAGAAGAACGGTGTCATCGGCATATCGGAGATTTAAACGTCTCTTTCCGCCTATAGGGAAACCCTTCTCCCAGTTTTCGGGGGTCTTCCGGATAATGTATTCTCCTTATTTGTTAAAAAGTGCAGGGGACAAGATGCAGCCCTGTCTCACTCCTTTTTTTTTAACTTGACAAAACATGATAAAGAAAGGAGTAGTTGATAGTGTAAGATGTACCATAACTGTACACAGTAAGTAGGTCAGCTTTTGTGATAAACATGATCGAAAGCCTATCAAAAATTCAAAAAAGTTACAAAACAGCTCCTCTGTTAAAAACTTATAAATAATTGCATGGTGGAAATGACAACTACTCGTAGCTCTTTCCTTGAATGATTCGAGATAATTTCAATCCCACACCTCTAACTCAAGTGTCGACTTTAGCACTTTGTGTATTTTAAGTAAATTTTATAAGTGACCATTTGTGTTTTAAAAAGGAAAATATGGGTTGCAATGAAATTTAAATTTGTCGTGTATTTTATAACAAGTGGAGTTGCCCAAGCGTGTAAATAGCCGTGGGACTCTGCGTATGTAGGACGGTGTTTACGGCCAAACACTTGGATTGAATGCTGGCCCAAAATTGCCTATATTTGTCTGTATAACTTCAAGTTAGGAGTGGTTGGCAGTAGACGGCGCATGTGGCCTTACTCTAAGCAAATAAGAACAAGCGGTACCTGACTTTCCTTGGCTGCCACGCTGGATTCCGACGAGTGGCCCCTCGTTTCTTCACACCAACACTCTTGATTATTCTCGTTCACTAGTTACACGGACGCGGTAAATATGGGTTATTTATTATTCCCGGAGAATCCCCAACGTTTACGGGATATTACTCGGGATTTTAGTGTATTTGCGGGACGATGTTAATAAGACATTAATTTAGTCTGCGGTGAGATGCGCTCTGCCTCGCGGCGATAGGCACACTGAATTATCTATGGTTCCCGTAAAGCCGGCTACACACACCTGTCTTACAAATTAAAGCGAGACACACACACGACGTGATACCACCCCCATCCAACTTGCAGAGTGGCGGCAACTCGCCACACCATGCTCCCCGCCTTGAAAGGTCCAGGAGCTTTCAAAAGCTGCTAATCTATGCGGAGCGAGTGAGGTTCAAGAAGCGGTGATGATATGTAAGCATTTACTTGTTGAAGAGCTTTGAGGGAAATCCAAGCAGCAGTCCGAAACACCATCGCATTGATATAATGCTCGGGAAAAATAAATAACAGTGTCCTGAGAATGAATTGCGGTTCGACTTGACTATGGTAAGTCGAATAAACCAAATTACAACTATGTAATGGCGTATACAACTTAGTGACAGGACGTTTATACGTGCCTGACGCGGTTTTTATTGAAGCGACTCGAATTACACCATCCGATCCCGGAAAAACTTCCTCTATGATACCCAATGGCCAAGTCAATGGAGGTACGTTATCTTGACCCAAGAGAACGACAGTACCTATCTCTATAGGGCGATCGGGAGTGCACCACTTCTGGCGAACTTGCAGCGTGTGCAAGTACTCAATTCGCCATTTATTCCAGTAGGATAACACAAGTTGATCCAAGAGCCTTTTGCGGTTGTTTAGGTTTATGTTTTCTTCTGTCAATTCAGAAGAAGGGAAATACGTGAGTGGACTGGACATTAAAAAATGCGCGGGCGTGAGTACCTCCGGATGTGGGTCTGACGAAATGACACTAAGTGGTCGAGAGTTCAAAAGGCACTCAATTTGCACCAATACGGTCGAGAGTTCCTCGTAAGTGAGAAGTTGTTTACCTACGACTCTAAACAAGTGAGTTTTAACACTCTTAATATTCGACTCCCAAATACCTCCGAAGTGTGGAGCTCGCGGCGGTATTTTTGTCCACTCGATGCGTGATTTAAGAAGCTCATTTTTAATATCCGTTTGAACAGTTGAATTTAATAAAAAAGAATAAATATCATCCAATTGCGCCTTAGCACCAACAAAATTGGTACCATTGTCTGAATACATAACAGACACTGGACCGCGGCGAGAAATGAATCTCTTAAATGCGGATAGGAAAGCCTCAGATGTGAGATCCGATACAAGCTCGATATGTATGGCTTTAGTCACCACGCATACGAACAAACATATGTAAAGTTTCTGCGAACGTTGACCCCTACGTCGAATAGGTATGTAAGCAAGCGGCCCGGCGAAATCTACACCGGTGTGTACAAAGGCTTTAGCATCACGGACGCGGTATCCAGGAAGTTCAGCCATTTTGGGTACTGGATGCTTAGGATTTAGACGGAAACAAGTATTACATTTCCGACAACGAGAACGTATAACCGTTCGGCCACCCAATATCCAAAACCGCTGCCTTATAATGGACATCAATAACCCTGGGCCCGTATGGCAGTACGTATTGTGATAGTGATCGATAATTAGATCGACTACGCGGTCGCGTTTAGGTAAAAGCGCGGGATGCTTGGCTTCATACGGTAAGTCAGATTTAGACAATCTGCCCCCAATACGTATGATTCCGAAGCTATCAATGAAGACAGATAAACAGCGCAACTTCTTAGCTGGAAGTTCACCTGCTTTAATTAAATTTAAATCGCTCGCAAAATGTAAACTTTGAACTATTCGAACAATGAAATTTTCGGCGGTTTGAATGTTTTTAACAGAACTATGACTATGTAGTCTGTTTGTAAATTTAAGAATGTACATAAATACACGTAACAGTTTATTCCATGAGCAAACACGGTCAGCTATAGTTTCTAAAATACGCGGTTCAGTATTCGAAGTTCCTACAAGAAAAACCTTTGATTTAAACTCCGGCAATGTTTCACATTGAGCAGGAGAGAACTTTAAAGGCCACTCGCTCATGGGCTGATGGAGCCATGTGGGGCCGTTCCACCACAACGAGTGTCTTATTAAATCCGACGGCAGCATGCCGCGAGACAGACAATCGCTAGGATTCTCTTTCCCGGACACGTGACGGAAACAAGCGGCAGGTAAGTTTTCCTGTATTTGAGCAATACGGTTGCTGACAAAAATAGACCATCTATGGGGAGATGAGTGGATCCACGAGAGAGCTATGGTGGAGTCCGAGAAAGCGTGGACACCTGCAATAGGTACACGAGCGGAAAGTTTTTCCTTGACTACGCGAACAAGTTTAGACAGAAGTAAAGCGGCGACAAGTTCTAATCGAGCTAGCGTTGTTATTTTAGCGGGGGAGACTTTGGACTTTGCAGATAAGAGTCGGACAGTGATATCACCTGTAGGGTTGGTAATGTGTAAATAAATACAACAGCCATAACCAGTAAAGATGGCGTCGCAAAAGGCTACGATGTTCACTACAGCTTCTCTAAAGACGCCAATGTGGCGAGGAACCTTTAGAGAAGAGAGTGAAGGAAAATCGCGCGTAAAAGCGACAAACCGATTTGTGATGGATTCCGGAGGAACCTCATCCCATCCTACTTTAGCTAACCAAAGTTCCTTAATTAATACCTTCGCGTACAGCACAACGGGTCCTACAAGGCCAAGTACGTCGAACAAGCGGGCAACTAGCGATAGAATCGCGCGCTTCGTGCATTTATCATCCACGACGATTGTTGTCAAAGAAAAATAATCATCAGCGGGTTCCCAGGTTAATCCAAGGATTTTGAAATTATGGACATCATTATCCATGCCAGAAAAATTAACTGGTAAGCGGTGAGACTCTGGGAGAATCTCTAATAAAGCGGGTGAATTGGTAGCCCATTTGACTAAGTCAAAGGAACCTACCTTCATTAAATCAATTAAATCGCGGGATAGACGCATAGCTGTCTGTTCGTCCGAAACAGAGTAGACGTAGTCATCCATGTAAAACTGAGTTTCTACCAATTTAGAAGCCTCAGGAAAGCGGTCGCTTTGCTCACACGCCAAGTTACGCAGTGTGCGCATCGCTAAATAAGGACTATACTTTAGTCCGAAGGGAACGCGGTTAAAATAAAAGGTGCGAATAGGCTCACCTTTGCTAAAACGATACAAGATTCGTAAATATTTGCGGTGGTGCTCTTTTACACCGATACGTAAGAACATTTGTTTTATATCCGCTGTCATCGCGACAGGGAATGTACGAAAATCAAGTAATAACAATAACAAGTCTGCTTGCAAATTAGGTCCGACAACAAAAACAACGGCAAAATGTCATTGAGCGACAACCTCGAGTGAGTTTTGGCGCTAGCGTACAAAACCACTCGAATGCTGTCCTTGTCCGGTCTAATGACGGCATGATGCCGTATATAATAACCCTCCTCTGTCAATTCAGAGTCGGGCACTTCCGCTAAATACCCCTGAGTTATATAATCCGCGATAGTTTTATTATAATTCTAGCGTAGGGTCGGCATCAACGTAAACTTACGCTCGAGCGCAAGTAAGCGCCGATGGGCGTAACCGCGCGAGCTACCTAGCTCGCTGGGTGAGCGCGCAAAAGGTAGATCGACAAAATATCTGCCGTCTTCAAATAAGACTGAAGAATTAAAATTATTTTCACACTCTAATTCGTCCGGACTAATAAAACGTTGAGATGGAATTTCCTCTAGCTCAAAAAACTTATGTAAATTTGACTCGACTTCAATGTCGGCCTGCGCGGTAAACGAAGATGCAATGTGTGTCACATCACTACTACAACAATCAATATCACCCATAAGTACATAACCGAAGCTAGTCAGTATAGCAGGGGGCGCGCGGGTACCTGAGTCGACCCTGTCTCCCAGGTAAATAAAGGGGAACAATTGTGCTCCAAGCACAAGATCTATTCCGCTCGGAACATTCCAGAGCGGGTCAGCAAGCGGTAAGTTATTTAAGTATGACATGTTATCATTGTTATGTAATCTAATTAATTTCGCGGGAAGTCTATCTGTAATGCAATCAACAACCAACGCTTGTATCGAAAACTTCGTATGAGGATCAAACCGAGATTCTATGTTGAGATGAATAAAACCGTGTATTGGTTTCGATGACATTCCAACACCTTGTAAAAATGAATTGCGTAATTTAATTATGGGTAAATTCAAACGTTTACAACAGTCCACAGTAATTAAATTATTTTGCGATCCGTTATCTAGTAGGCACCGAACCACCTCCTTATCTCTGATGTCGCTATAGTATGCAAATAACTGCGCGGTCGCTAGCAAAATGGTTGACCCACTTTTAACAGCTGTAGTGAGCGAAACAGATGTATCCTTAGTAGGCACTTGTGGCTCGGGCGATGATGACTCATCCTTTTCTCGGAAATGTAAGAGAGAATGGTGGGTCTTTTTACAAATTTTACAAACGTTACGTGACTTACATTTAACCAAAGAATGGGATAGACTTAAACAGTTTATACAGCCACGTTTAGCTTTAATAAATTCAAAACGTGCAAGCGGTGTTCTAATATTTTTAAACTGCGGGCAATAGAACAGCTGATGTCGTACGTTATCCTTATCGCATAGCATACATTTGCTATTTGAAACCGGTTCATTACGCGACACGAACGATCTAGCGGTGTTATTTTTTGTTTGATGATTAGCTGAACTAGACTTAGCGCGCGGTTCCGTCTGTAAATTATTACCGTATGAGCGCTGCAGCACTTTAACATATGCTTGCATGAATGTTATAAACTCCGCATAGGAAGGTAATTCTTTTTCACTCACACGTGATTCAAACTGTAAGACAGTTTGCGCGTCAACCTTTCTTAAACCACAGTGTAATAAAACAAAATCCAGTAAGTCTGGAATGTCTAACTGCTTCAAGGCTGCGACGGACGCTGAATATCGTTCCACAAATGTATTGAGGCTCGCGGCATTTCCGGCGCATTGTTTAATGTCCAGTATATTATTGAGATAATGAATCCCTAAACTACGTTTATCTTGATACCTTTTAACGAGACCGTTCCACATAACGTTGTATGTATCACCTGTAGGAACAATGCCTGCGGTTAGTTTTAAGGCATCATGAGTCAATTTACTGATCAAGTACTGGACACGCTGCGAGTCAACCAGATCGGTATTTAAATGAACATTGCTGCGAAACATTTAATAAAATATGGGCCAATTTTCCGCTTTACCATCAAACGATGGCAAATCTATGGGCGGTAATTTTATCCGAGTACCCACTTTGTGTTCCGATGTTTCGTTTTTCGAAAGTATGAGATTACGTTTATATTTAATATTAGAATATAAGTCTTCAATAGAATATAGACTCGAATAGTCTGGTGCGGTTTGGTCAATTTCGAATTGCAATTCATTCATTTGTTCTACTATTTCCTCAAATTTGTTGTATTGCTCAGTAATTGTTTCTGACTGCGCTAAGAATGTCTCATTTGAACGTGAATCAAAGTTCGAGATGTTTCTGGAATCATTATATATGCGATTAACTCGCTCGAAAATCATTTGTTTTTTAGCGGTAAGCTGAGCCAATTTAGCTTCTTGCTTGCGGGACGCCATTTTGGGGCACTAATAAAGTTATGTGCCTACCTACTGTAATGACTTGTACTTAATTTGTACTGAATTTTACTGATGCCTATCCAGGCTCGAAAGACCATCTAACTGATGCCTATCCAGGCTCGAGGGACCATCTAATGGAGTTGCCCAAGCGTGTAAATAGCCATGGACCTCCGTGGACTCTGCGGATGTAGGACGGTGTTTACGGCCAAACACTTGGATTGAATGCTGGCCCAAAATTGCCTATATTTGTCTGTATAACTTCAAGTTAGGAGTGGTTGGCAGTAGACGGCGCATGTGGCCTTACTCTAAGCAAATAAGAACAAGCGGTACCTGACTTTCCTTGGCTGCCACGCTGGATTCCGACGAGTAGCCACTCGTTTCTTCACACCAACACTCTTGATTATTCTCGTTCAATAGTTACACGGACGCGGTAAATATGGGTTATTTATTATTCCCGGAGAATCCCCAACGTTTACGGGATATTACTCGGGATTTTAGTGTATTTGCGGGACGATGTTAATAAGACATTAATTTAGTCTGCGGTGAGATGCGCTCTGCCTCGCGGCGATAGGCACACTGAATTATCTATGGTTCCCGTAAAGCCGGCTACACACACCTGTCTTACAAATTAAAGCGAGACACACACACGACGTGATACCACCCCCATCCAACTTGCAGAGTGGTGGCAACTCGCCACACCAACAAGTGTAAGTTTTTTTTTGTTTTTAAAGGAGACAGGGATTTCCGGGTCAAAATATAATTTAGGTAAAACTTGGTTTTAAAAAATGCGTTATAATTTTCTGTTTCAAAATATAAAATAATAACCCAAATCTCTATCTAGAAGAAAAAAAATCTAAAAAATAAGTTCAGTTCACGAACTTGGTTCTCATTAGCTGTTTTTTAGCAGTTTTGATGACGTATTCCGTAAAGTCTCATTCAATTAGTATCACGACACGCCTTTTGATAAGTAGCAGAATTATTTTTACCTCAAATATCAGTTTTAGTTGACAGATTAAAAAAATTGCTCGTACAACGCAGATTCATGGAAAATTATGTACAAACAATATCAGTTCCGCCCAGCTCTTCGAGGGTACAGGCGTCATGTAATGTTGTTGACGTAAAATTGTCAACTGATTTGTGTGTCTTTTGCGACTTTTGCGGGTGGTATCCAGATGCTGATGGAGCGAATGTTACCCACTGACGCCGCCCGCTAATGTCCACCAACGTCATGCACATGATCGATGTAAAACAGCAGCGAATGAAATAGTTATTGATCTAAAGGTGCTATTGGTGAATTTAACTCAAAAAGCTTTCATTAGCTTATTAAAAGTCAGCTTAACAAAAATCTTATTTTTTTAAATTTTATTAAAAAAAAAAAAAAAAATTGAGGCGCGATGTTATTATTTTGTTGGATTCAATAAGTTGAAACTAAAAATAGTTTCTTTTTCTCTCATGCCTAAGGATAAGTCCTTAACTCCTTTATTCGTGTTTCAGAAAGCAAGCTGCTAACAGCGCGCCCCTCTCGCATCCAGCTTCACCGTCTTTCACAGCTATATCTTTTACTGAAATTAATAAAAATAAGACTGTAATAATTGCCCTGTGATCGAACTAGCTAAATGGACCGATGAACTGGGGCTGAGAATCCAGTTTTTGAGAGGCTCATGTCCAAGTATTGTCCAGCAATGGTCTGCTTCAAGCCAAGTTAAAACAATCTGAACCAAGTTCTATGTAAAAGCGAAGAAATTACTCAGGTTTTAGGATGTATTTAGAAAAAGATCTAATTGGAGTAAAAGTGTTTTTGATACTAAAACTAAAATATCTTTGTAAACTCGCATGATATCACCGGACTGTATGGATTTGAATTAAAATTTGGACACAGGTAGACCATTTTCTAGAGACTCATTATCGTTGCAGTACATTCTCAAAACCCATGTAGCACCCACTCCTATTAAGATCGGAGACTACACTCGAAGTTGTAGACGAGTAGGTTTACCTGGGACAAACGGTCCAGTTAGGTAGGGCTAACTTCGAGAAAGAGGTCAACCGTTGAATCTGACTCGGCTGCGCGGCTTTCGGGAAGTTGCGTGGTATCTTCTCGTCTCACATACCACAGAGTCTCAAGACGAAAGTCTATGACCAGTGCGTGTTGCTAGTAATGACTTATGGAACAGAAACGTGGTCGCTCACAATGGGCTTCATCAGAAGGCTAACAGTCACCCAAAGGGCAATGGAGAGGGCAATGCTCGGAGTATCCTTGCGTCATAGAATCAGAAATGATGATATCCGCAAGAGAACTAAGGTTACCGACATAGCCCGAAGAATCGCCAAACTGAAGTGGCAGTGGGCAGGGCACATTGCTCGCAGAACAGATGGTCGATGGGGCCGAAAAGTTCTGGAATGGTGGCCGCGTATCGGAAGACGCTGCGTTGGAAGGCCTCCCGCAAGGTGGACCGATGACCTGGTGAGGTTCGCGGGTAGCCGATGGATGCAAGACGCACAGGACCGATCAGTATGCCGACACTTGGGGGAGGCCTATGTCCAGCAGTGGACGTCTTTCGGCTGAAATGATGATGATGACATTTTCAAAAGAGCTGGCCTGGTCATCAATAAACAAGGTTTAAACATACTGGGTTCACATTTTTTTCCGAGCTTCTCTAGTCTGGCGTATTCCACATTATTCTTTACATACTTTCTCATGATAGTCTTGAAATTATTGAGATCGTATTGACCTTTGTCACTAAGCTGTAATAAAGAAAATACAAATTTTATTTAATGAGATATTTTAATACATATTCGGTACGTGTCATAGGCATGCACGGATGCAAATAGTAGATATTGCAAGCATCCATTCTTTTTTTTTTTTTTTTGGGTGGGAAATCATGCAATGACAGCTCTCGCTCTGGGTGGAGCGGGAGCCCTCCCGCTCCACCCAGTCAGTGTCAGACTCTTACTGACTAAAACCCACCCCTGTTCTTGCCCTGCCCTGAGTGTCCAGGGGCGCGGTAACACTGTTTCGAATTTATTCACAACCTGGGCAGGCATCGGCCATGACGGGCCCTGTCATGTTTTGCTGACAACTTTTTTAGGCGCGCGTGGAACACTACGCGCCGTCGACTCTCGGGCCTGGTGCTGATCGGACGGCGAGCTGCCCACTACTCGCCGTCCGCAGGCCCGGGAAGTCCCCATTCTTATAGGCACTTGCAATATCTTGTATTTGCAACCATGCATGCAAAATGCATGCATTAATTTCTAAAGTAATTTACCACTTGATTGGCTCTTCCTAATCAAGTGGTAAACGACTTTAGAGGTAAAGGTTAATCATATAGCCTCATCGTACACGAGAACAACAAGTAATTTTAAGTAAATAGAATTAAATATTTAAAAAAAAAACTTACAAGACCCATTTTCGTAAAGTAGCAGCCCCAGTAGCAAGGATTTATCTTCGTCACATCGTCTGACTTAAATACGTCAATTATGTCTTCTTCTGTGACTCCAAACATTATCATGCAGTCGTCCCTCAACGATTCAAATTCAGCATCATAACCAGATTCATCACTTTCAGCCTTAAACAAAAAATAATTACCACATTAATATTATAAAACCAAAAGCGAAGTAATGATTCACTACAGCAGCTTTATAATTCTCAAAAATAAATTAGAAAATAGACACATGCAAACAAAAACCTTCCCAGACCGTCCATCACAAAATTGCTCCATATTTCTTTTCGCGAATCTAACCTTGGCTTTAAAGCGTGTGTATGAGTGCCACCATACACACGCTCGTTTACGCCATCACATTTAATCTGCTCACACTCACAAGCACGACAATACATTTGATTCAGAGTGAAAATTTTTATTTTGTATTTAGTTTCTAAAATAGTTAAGTTATTTATGTTTATCACTTTTTGTATTTACGCATTTTTGTTCGGTTTTTAGTATCTCCTCCTGATATATTCAGAGACAGTTATTAGCCATCGACACAAGTTCGGGGTGAGAGCTTGGTGATCCGTCACACAGGGTATCCTAGTATGGACTCCAAACTCTCACAAAGGATCATGTTTGATGCATTTTGGTTATTCTATTTATATTTATATCTTGTGTACATACCGATGTGAAACTTTGCGAAGAGTGAAATATATATTATTATTATTATATTATTAAAAGCACCCTCGCAGAACGTACAATAGTTTTTGTAAATCACCAGACACAGATTTACTTGGTGACCTTCTCAACAAGTTCAAAAAAACCGGCCAAGTGCGTGTCAGACTTCGCACATTAAGGATTCCGTACTATATGAGGGAAATCAATATTTTGGTGTTTGTTAATAAAATATACGTAATAACAAACATTATTGTTAATTTGTGTTGTAAATTTGAAGTTCTATGAACTTCAAATTTGGTGAAAATGTTTGTTATGTCAATGTCAATGGGAAGATAAAAATTCTTCGGAACAAAATTTTGTGACAGACGACGGACAGACAGATGGACAGACGGACACGTGAGTGGCAGCAATAGGGCTACGTTTGGACCCTTGGGGTGTGGAACCCTAAAAATCAGTCTCGGAGGTTCGGGCGTGCACAAACCTACCTATTAAATGTTAACGTTGTCAATTTCTCTCTTAATCATCAATTTTAGTATTCTATATTTTGTCTGTATTTCACTTTTCATGTTTTAACTTTTTTTAAAATAATAATTGACGTTTTTATTTTATGTTGTAAGCTGTGTATAATAGTCGTTATTTACCGGAACTGGAACAGGTACCGGGTGTACGTCAAAAGCAGTACCTACATACATATAAATTAGGAGGAACGATGTATAATTTGAGTTTCGGTAAATAGGGACTATTAAAGGAATATACAGCTTACACCTTATAAATAAATAAATAAATACAAACCTAGTTTGACAACGAATTGATTCTGACACCTGTATGATGTTTCTAGTGTAATGCTGAAATGAGATTAACAATACTTACATATACGAGTATACTACTGAAGCCTATAGCCATGGCACAAAAAACCAACAAAGTAAATTTATACATGTTGTACTTTCCAGTGTCCACGCTTCAACTAAATATGTCCGGAATACCCATTTCATACCTTTTATATTCGTATACACCATAAACTGATATAATTGAAAGCGAAGGTTTTTACCATACCTAATAATATCGCACTTAGACTCGTACGTAACGCTCAATTTGCGGCATTTTGACGTAGGTATCATTTATCCTCCAAAATATCAGTCATGATGATTGTATGCGTATAAACACATAACTACTATATAATATTACGCAATCTTACCGCATACGAGCACAAAATATAAATACTTGGGACTGAATCACTGAGGACCTCAACGATGAGGATTGAGGAGCCCTTTGATTATGTAAGAACATGTTGACTTGTAGGTCCGCGTATTGTGCAAAGGAGGTATAAATATTCATTTTAAATACTCAAATGGTGGAAATAAGAGCCGCTTTATTCTTATAAATCATATAAATTCAAGCACCAACAGGGCGTTAGATAGGCTGTTCAATAATGAAACAGCATAAATCGCCAATTTATACAATTTATCAAATGCATTGGATACAACTTATCAAGAGAGCAGTGGTGGCCCAGTGGTATTGGCCGCGACTTACAAGTTGTAGGTCGTAAGTTCAAACCCATGCAGGCGCTTTACTTTGTGTACATTATTTCATCACCACTGCTCTCAAAACGGTGAAGGAAAACATCGTGAGAAAACTGGCATGTCTTAGAACCAAAAATTCGAAGATATGTGACATCCACCAATCCGCATTGGGCCCGCGTGGTTGATTACGGCCCACACCCTCTCACAGAGAGGAGGCCTGTGCTCCAGCACTGGGGGCATTAGAATAGAATAGAATAGAATAGAAATCTTTTATTCGACATTGACACAACACAACAGCAACAAACAAAAGGAAAACGAAGTACACAAAGAAACAATAAAATTGAATTTGATTGTGTGTGTTGTTGTGTGTGTTGTGTGTTTGTTGTGTGTTTGTGTGTGTTTGATTTGTTTGTTTGTTTGGTTGTTTTGTTTGTTGTTTTTTTTTTGGTTTGATTTGTTGGATTGGTTTGATTGATTTTTGGTTGATTAGAAGGCTGATGATGATCAAAAGACACGTGAGTGGCAGCAATAGGGCTACGTTTGGACCCTTCGGGTGCGGAACCCTAAAAATCAGTCTCGGAGGTTCGGGCGTGCACAAACGCGTACGAATTGAATGAGATTTTACAGAATACGTCATCAAACCTGGTAAAAAAACAGTGTATAAGAACCAAGTCGGTGAACTGAACTTATTTTTTAGATTGTTCGTCTTCTAGATAGAGAATTGAGTTATTATTTTGAATTAGTAAAATATAACGCTTTTTTAAAACCATGTTTGTACTTATTATATTTTGGTTCGGAAATCGCTGTCTCCTTTAGTAGCAAAAAATTATATAACATACACGACAAATTAAAATTTCAATTCAACCCATATTTTTAGGGGCTTATACAAATGGTCACTTGTAAAATTTGTGGTGTGGGATTAAAATTATCTCGAATCATTTAAGGAAAGAACTAGTAAACAACGAGTAGTTGTCGTTTCCACCATTCAATTATGAGTTTTTAAAAGAGGAGCTGTTTTGTGACTTTTTTGAATTTTTGAAAGGTTTTCGATCATATTTATCACAAAAGCTGACCCACTTACTGTGTACCGTTATGGTACATCTTACACTAATCCTTTCTTTAATATGTTTTTTCAAGTTAATATCCGCTTGACCTGAACTCTGTTCTAGCAAGGTAATCAATAAATTGTTTTTGCGTTATACAGGGTGTAACGGAAAGGTGTGGTCATATTTTAAGAACTGCATCTGCCCATCGATATGAACAACTTTTTTCAAGAAAATCCGAGGAAATTCTAAAAAAAAAATTTTACCTCCCATACAAATATTGATCATCTGATGATAACTTTGTATGAAAAGTTCAATTTTTTTTTTGGGAATTTTCTATTTTTTCTTGGAGAAACTTGGTCATTTCCATGTGCAGAACCGGCTCTTAAAATATGACCACACCTTTCCGTTACACCCTGTATAGTTCCGCAAGGGTCTGTTTTGAGATCACATCTATACCTAAATAGTATAGTAATTAGTTGCTTCCTCCGCTGCATCCAAATATTATTGAAGTTCAATTACAGAATAAAATATCACTACTGGTTCAAGACAGTGAAACAAGTTAGTCAGTTATTTTAGTAACAATACACCTAATTACGTTTATTTATTTATTTTTAAAACTTTATGCACTAGTGAAACAGTGTACAAAGGCGGACTTAATTGGATTAGATTAGAAGGATTAGATTTTGCGCTTGTAACTAATTAGTAGTACTAATCAGTTTATTTAGCACACAATACAGAGGCCATAAAACCTACTTTTGAGTGATGCCAAGACAAATCACGGTTTTGCCGATACAATGATTTCAGAATTCTATTTTTGAAAACCTGAACTGAAATTACCTGGCTTCCTAAAATTATAAGGATAAGACATGTTTTATTATAATAATATTACAGTTTGAAAATAAATAAAAACATGTTTTTCGTATTCTTCTCAGTATGAGTATCAAATGAAAGATTTTGCCCTTTCATTTAATACTCATACTATGGAAATGATTAAAAAATAACTATTCCACCATCTTTTGGAGTCCGCCATATTGGATTTAGAATGACGTCACTTAGCTAACCATATTGTCATCCAAACTAAACATGTATGTAAAATTTCAGCTCTACCGGAAACCGGGAAGTGGTTTAGATTTAACTTCTAAGAATTTTTCAAAATAGTTACTGGTCACACCGCGTTGCCGGTTCCAAACCCGGTTGAAAAAGGAGGAGAGTTGGTCTGGTGAAGAACCACCCAACAGTAAACGTTCTAACTCCGAGTATCCAGCGGCGGTCAACTAACCCGAAAACTCCATACTTCATTGTACGGAGCGGTTTAACAATGACCGTTAAATACTAAATCACCTCTAAAAGATTGCCGTGGAAGGAACTCGGCGGCCACCATGTGTATGAACCCAAGAAAAACCCTTAATGGAAAGCACAACTCTAAGAGCGATTATGTTGGACGATCCGACTAACAATCGGCGCCATTCGATTTCCGGACCGGAAGGTGTGAAATTGACGACAAAAGCTCGCAAAGCACCGGGTCCCAGCTAGCAGTAATGCTACTGGTGTACCAAACTATAACATTTCCATTCGTGAACATCATCGGAGACATTGTGGAAAAGGAAGCCCAGAATCCCACAAATTGGCCTTGCTAGGAATGACCGAAACTCGCAAGAAAGGACAAGGACACCATTCAACACCACGTGAGAATACCATTTACTTCTCTGGTTCCTCAGACTCAAGTACCAACGGGAACACTGTATGGTTAACACGCCAACTAAACAATCATATTCTGGGCTATAATCCAGTGTCTAACAGAATTATGACCCTATAAAAGATTGTAAAAAACATTATATTGCGACGACGGACGCCAAAACCACATTTTTAGTACCTCATTTACAACTAGATGGCGTTGGCGTCGAATTAGAAGTCGCTATGGTTTCGTTACCGCGAGAAGTACTAGTACGCTGGGTGAAATTATTAACACCAACTATGCCACAAAAGCTGGACATAAGCCTTTCCTATATCAATTTTTGACATTAGCGATTCGCACTCGTGGCGATAGCTATTATTTTTAAATTATTTTAAAAGAGTTTGTAAGAATTACCTGTTTTTCGTACTGAGCCAGTACGTCGACGCGTATTACACTGTCCCACTTCAAATGAGGCGAGGCGTCACGAATACAGCGGTACATTTGCAGTTACGAATAATTATGTCATCTATCCGTGTTTAAATGTACCTTATAATTTTGTTAAAACTTTTTTACTAAAAAATAGAATCGACTTCCAAGAAAAGCGAAATATAACTATAATTTCGGAAGTCGATGATTCTGGTTTTGTGTCTTCGTTTTTTGACACCGACTTCCGAAATTAAAGTTATTTTGCACTTTTTTTGGAAGTCGGTTATATTTTTTTGTTAAAAAGTTTTTTATTTATCACTTTTTAATTGTGGTTCCCCGTTAAACTGTGTTAACAATTCATATACATATGATAGCAGCAATCGCGGTTGATTTGCTGTCAATTTTTGAAGAGTTCCGTTGTCTGTCTCCGAAACCCATCATCAGATATATGTGAAATTTAAATGGAACCATTTCGAAACAAATCCCTTTCGAACAAAAAATTAATTTTGCAAATCCGTCAATAGATGACGGAGTTATGCCCGAACATACATAAAAAAAAATTACAAACATCCGAATTGATAACTTCCTTCTTTTTTAAGTCGGTTAAAAACAGAACACACGTCCCTGTACTCTAAACGTGGTGGTAGGTTATGCTCCCACAGCAGCCGCTAAGGACGAAGTCATCGATGAATTTTATACCACCCTTGAACTAGGGTTCATCAATCCAGAATTCCAAACCGCGACATAACTTTAGTCATCGGCGACTGGAATGCGAAGGTGGGAGGCACATTACAAGATGATCACATAAGTGGCACAGTTGAGAAATATGGACTTGGAGTCAGAAATGAAAGAAGGAATAGGCTACTGGAATTTGGCATCGATAAAAAAATTACTATTATGATCACCTGCTTCTAGCACCACCTTAGACGTTTTTAGAAATGGAAATCTCCTGGCGATCGTTGCCGCAACCAAATAGATTACGTGCTTATTAGCAGCCGCTGGAGAATTTCCGTGCCCAACTTGAGGACCCACCGTGGTGCGCGGACTGCGGATCTGATCACTGCTTTCTGATAGCAACGTTTGCTCTGCGTTTGAAAAGGGTAAAAAAGAGCCCGTCTGTGAGACCACGTACTGTGCCTCTGGAGCAAATTGCATTCCGAAAAGAGTTTACCAATGCTATTTCGGATAAACCAACGTCAACGAGCGCTGGTGCAAATGAACAGTGGAATCAGCTGAAAGATCTGATATAAAGAAAACAGTAGAAAAGACCACCGGTGACCGGCTGCCGACCACCCGCAAAAAAACCTGACTCTCTACTGATACCTGGAATATGATTGAGGATTGCATAGCTCTAAAAATACAAAGACTCGTTAGCCAAATATACCGGGATAAATACTCGGAGTTGAACAAGATAAATCAGCTGCACTGTCGCGCGATAAAAACAACTCTTTTGAGCAGATATGCCAAGAAAATGAAGCTTTTGCAACCGTAGCGATGCTTTCGAGATGTAGTGCTGGAGAAAAATGTTATAGATTCCCTGTACTGCATTCCGCACCAATGAGTATCTGCGACGTATAGGTAGAAACCAGACTTTCCACTACCTGTCCGTAAACAGTCCTTGAGTTAACCTAAAATATTTAATTTTACTGGCAAGTTTGATGGCAAGCGTCCAAGGGGTTCCAATCCAGATTACACCAAGTTCACTCAGCCCTGTATGCAAAATTTCACTAGACGCTTC
Organism: Polia nebulosa; assembly: GCA_951329385.1. Taxonomy (NCBI): domain Eukaryota; kingdom Metazoa; phylum Arthropoda; class Insecta; order Lepidoptera; family Noctuidae; genus Polia; species Polia nebulosa. The sequence goes on from OX589598.1 coordinate 13,356,858, forward strand.
ACAATGCCAAAGATAGGTACAGATGGCGAAGCATCGTGAAGAAAGTGACTTCACATCGGGGATGTCAAGAACTCACGACGTTCAGTATTGGAATGGTGTTAAAAAATAAAAATCATCATTATCTTCATCGTAAACAGTTTAAATGTTTTATACCTGATTCGCATTCTATTGCTACTATTTCTATATTGGCATATGCCACATCATCCTTAATTTGTTTTCTGTAGAAGGTGAGGCCGCTTTTCAGATCGTATTGACCTTTGTCATTGAGCTGTTTTGAAAAAAAAACAATTATTTTTTTAATTGAATAGTTAAAATAAACACATAATTACCTACTCAGTTTTCCTTCTTTCCAAGAATGGAAGGCCTTAGCCCTGCAGTGGAACACGATGGATTCATAATAATAAAAGTTAGTCTGCCGTACTTACGTAGTTCTCACAAAAAAGATTATTTCATATTGCCACTTCAAAATACATCACATCACAGGTGATCGTCAGTAGTAGACAGTGTATAAAATAATTAAAGAGCTAAAGTAGTAGTCCAAATACTTACAATTCCAACCTTCCTGAAGTAGCATCCCCAGAAACAAGGATTGATACCTGATAGGTCTCCTGATCGCGAAGCGGCCATCATTTCAGCTCTTGTAGGTCCATCATGTAACTTCCTGCACTCTTCTGTCAAATTTTTAAAAACGCTTTCGGGAGAATCTGCTCTTACTACCTTTTAACACACGATGAAGATAAATGATAAAGACATTGTTTACAAAATGATACCAATGATAATAATGAGTCAGGAAAATCTAGGTATTGTTTGCCACCTCAAAGTTGAATGTTGTAACTAGTCTAGAGAGTTTCAACTGATTTTTTTTTTTGTGGATGGGAAATCATCAAAGGACATCTGGATGGAGTGGGAGGGAGTTTCAGACTCTTACTGACTAATACCTGTTGTATAAACCCGTTAGATATGAAATATTTTTTCATGCATATTCCCCATTTACGTTCAAGGGCCGGGGTAACTCTTTAGAACAAACCCGCAAAGGCAAAGTTTCAATTGACTGGGAATAGTTTTCAAAATTGGGTATTCTTAGCTTTGTAATCCTGAGTCAAATCCAGTCATATCTTGAAGATATTTTTGAAAAGTTATTCTTTATGTCTAATATTTTTCCAGGGAACCAGTAGCAATAAACGGTATAAAATAATACTTACATAAATGCTTCTTAAGCTCACAAGCACACAAAACAAGGAAAGTAAACTTCAACATGTTGCTGTTTTTTATCAACTGCGTTTACGCTGAAAACGAACTTGACGCCTTTTTAACCGACTTCGAAAAAGGAGGAGGTTATAAATTCGGATGTTTGCATTTTTTTTTATGTATGTTCGGGCATAACTCCGTCATATATTGACGGATTTGCAAAATTCTTTTTTTGTTCGAAAGGAGTTTATTCCGAAATGGTCCCATTTAAATTTCAAAACGATCTGAGGATGGGTTTCGGAGACAGACAACGGAACTCTTCAAAAATTGACAGCAAATCAACCGCGATTGCTGCTATCTTATGTCTATGAATTGTTAACACAGTTTAACGGGGAACCACAACTAAAAAGTGAAAAATAAAAAACTTTTTACAAAAAAATAGAACCGACTTCCAAAAAAAAACTTTTTTACAAAAAAACAGAACCGTCTTCCAAAAAAAAGTGCAAAATAACTTTAATTTCGGAAGTCGGTGTTCCTGTTTTGTGTCTTCGTTTTTTGACACCGACTTCCGAAATTAAAGTTATTTTGCACTTTTTTTTGGAAGTCGGTTCTGTTTTTTGGTAAAAAAGTTTTTTATTTTTCACTTTTTAGTTGTGGTTTTCCATTAAACTGTATTAACAATTCATAGACATACGATAGCAGCAATCGCGGTTGATTTGCTGTCAATTTTTGAAGAGTTCCGTTGTCTGTCTCCGAAACCCATCATCAGATCTTTTTGAAATTTAAATGGGACCATTTCGGAATAAACCCCTTTCGAACAAAAAAAGAATTTTGCAAATCCGTCAATATATGACGGAGTTATGCCCGAACATACATAAAAAAAAAAAAAAAAAAAAAAAAAAAAAATATATATACAAAAATCCGAATTGATAACCTCCTCCTTTTTCGAAGTCGGTTAAAAAGTGCAAAATAACTTTAATTTCGGAAGTTGGAAGTCGGTGTTCCTGTTTTGTGTCTTTGTTTTTTGACACCGACTTCCGAAATTAAAGTTATTTTGCACTTTTTTTGGAAGTCGGTTCTATTTTTTTGTAAAAAAGTTTTTTTTATATAAGTAGTTTATAAAATACCCCAAACAATTGTCGATAAATTGAACACAATGTTTATCTTAATAATTTCTCAACTACCACGCTCAATTTGCTAACATTTTTAACACAACAATTTAAATTCGGTAAATAATTTGGCACCTTCTATTCAATGTGTAACCGAAAATTGCAACCGGAAAATAAATATACCTCCTATGTTTTCCGAAATGACTTCATTGTCAGCGAAAAAATCAAACAAATCACACTAGTGTAGCGTAATCATAGGCATACAAGAGACTCGCATAATATACCGTTCAGTGCCAATTTCAACAGATTTTAAGGCTCCCTGCAACAGGCATGATAAATTGACAATGATTCGATAGCGTGTTTTCATAGAAATTAAACGAAAATATATACTTTTAACAGTTTCTTAGACCCCAGTTTACCTGATGAAATGATTATAATAGTGTCAGCCTAGAACAAAAAAAAAACAAAATAGTGTATGCTCCACCGTGTCCTTTGGGCGATCCGCACAATGGTGACACCCGGGCGTTTCTTCGCACCTTATCCGACACAGGAACTTCCCGAAACAACCGTGTCCGGTGAGGACCTGCGTCAGGCGGAAGGTGAGGACGCCGTTGCGCCACTCCAGCCACTCCTCAAAGAGGGGTACCGCCCGCCCGAATACCGCCGCAATGGTGACGTGCCCAGCGCTGGGTTGCGACAGTCGTTCTCTCCATGTCAGCTTTTTTTTATTTTTATTTATTGTTGATAGGCACGCGTTTGACCACTATCTCACCTAATGGTAAGCGATTATGTGGTTGAAGATGGAGCACGCTTGCCTAGAAGTAACCTATTCACAGGTTGTAGTTATCAGGAAACAAAGACTCCGGTAGGGAATTCCACTCCCTAGCTGTACGCGCGCGAGTCGACGGCGCGTAGTGTTCCACGCGCGCCTCAAAGAGTTGTCAGCAAAGGACGGGGCCAGTGCCTGCCCGGGGGTGGAGGATAAATTCGAAAGAGTTACCTCGCCCCCGGGCGCGTAGGGCAGGGAGGAACAGGGGTGGGTTTTAGTCAGTAAGAGTCTGACACGCCCTTCCGCTCCAACCCAGAGCGGAAAGAGTCATAAGATGATTTCCCACCCCCAAAAAAAAAAAAAAAAAAAAAAAAAAAAAAAAAAAAAAAAAAAAAAAAAAAAAAAAAAAAAAAAAAAAAAAACTGTACGCGCACAATGAATGTGCTCTCAAAACGCTTTGTGCGTATGGATGGGATGTCTTTCTAGTTAGACTAAGAGTGTCTTAGCTATGCCTCGGACCGACAGATCGAAACTATAAGGGTTTCGTGCCCATATTAGGACTACGAAACCCTAAAAAGCAATTGCGTCCGTAACTACAGCTAAAGCCTACTCTCATCAGTCATCTCACAGGAATCTCAACAGCATAAAACGAAACATACGAGTAGACGTTGCTAAAGTTCATTAAAATAAGAGAAATAAACTTAAACATGTTTTCTTTCCAGTTTCGCACCTCTATTGCCCCTAATCCTTGATCATCAACTTTAATTTGACCAAATACCAAATTCATGAATTTTATATTTGAATTTTGGTCGCGATGTAATTTACCATAATATCTCGATAATGCGTGATGCTCAATTTATCAGTATTTTACCTATGAATGTAGGCATTTAGGCACACTGTTGTCAAATGTATAAATTTTTTTAACTGTACAAGTTAATGCAAGTTTAATGATTACAAGTTAAATATGTCATCCGGTAAATAATGAGAATTATATTTTTGACATATTCTGAAATGATTTCATTGAACTGAACCAAATTTGTATAATAACAATAGTTTGTAAAACTATATAGCTTTACAGAATTAAACTAAGATGATTGACTAAAATTCTCGATCGATTTTATCTATACTATATTATAGTAGGTACTTTAGACTATAATATTGTATGCTGACACTATTATAATCATGGAGTACGAACAGGAAATAGGAATTAAAAGGATTATTTAAGTCGTTTCTTTAATAACAACTAAAACAAATTGAGATGTTTTTCTTGTTTCGCTGCATTTGGTTGTTCTTAAATCTGTTTACAGAGAGACCTGAAAAATAAATAATAAACATACTTGAAATATCTTTCATGGAAAAATATTTTCTTTAGACAGTCGATCTTTTTCTAGTCGCAATCATAGCGTCGATCGCCATATTATAAGTTAAAAGACTGTCTTTTTGTTTGTTTACATGTTACGATACTTTACATTGTCTTTCTGTTTCAGGAAGCAAGCAGACAACCGCGAACCCCTCTGACATCCGGGTTCTCCATCACTCACTGTATCTTTTACTGAAATAAAACAGAGAAAACACTTGTTTATTAAACCTGAAAAGTATCTCCACTGATAAGTGTAGAGACGGATGAAACGAAACGAGCCACTTGAAGGCAGCCCCAGCCCGCTCCAGTCTGGGAGCCAAACGTCGGAACAATAACAGCCCAGCGAGCGAGGATGAGTCCCAGGTACTTCATCGCCGACCCGACGCCAATGTGAACCCCTGCTACCGTTATTTGGGAACCCAACAGTGCAGTGGTGCGTTCCCAGGACCATGTCAACACATGGCCTCAAACTTGTGACAGGCCACCTCGAGACCCAATTGCCAGATCCTCTCGACGATTGTCGAAAGCCCGCGTTTCGCTAGTTCGGTCGCCGCCTGGTGCGACCTCCCCTGCCCTAGGACCAGTGTGTTGTCAGCGAAGCAAACCACGCTGACGCTGCGGTCGGCGCACAGCACTCAGCCGCATCCGATGTCCCACAGATGCGGCCCCAGGACTGATCCCTGTGTAGCTCACCGTCCGATTAGCACCAGGCCCGAGAGTCGACGGCGCGTAGTGTTCTACACGCGCCTCAAAGAGATGTCAGCAACCACTGACGGGGCCCGTCATGGCAGATGCATGCATGCCAAGGGGTTGCATATAAATTTGGAACAGAGTTACCGCGCCCCTGGGCACTCAGACAACTGAAAGAACAGGTGTGGGTTTTAGTCAGTAAGAGTCTGACACGCCCTCCCGCTCCACCCAGAGCGGGAGAAGTCATAGGATGACTTCCCACCCCAAAAAAAATGACTGATTCCTGTGGGAACCATTGAACGGCATCATGTTAAGCGTGCTAATTAAACCGAAGCAAACACTTAACGATTTAGGTACCAACTACAAAAATAAAAGAGATCAATTTCAAAGAATTCGCTCAATTTAGTGAGGCTCAAAGTGAACTCCACATAAATACCAATACAGCACTCGGTTTCTCTTTTCATTTTATTTAACTGTGGCATTGGTACCGACAAGCGGTCGCGCGCTTGTTTGAAACGGCAGCGATCGCGTGTAATCTAAACGTCCCATGGGAGAATTCAGGGACTTAAAACACGGATTAATTAATATTTTTTACTTTTTTTATTCCAGCAATTTTTTATTTAAGCACAAGTCTTTTTGACGTCGTCGGCGCCAAGACTTAAACAATTTTATTGCAACATGTACCCTTCGGGGTGTGCGGAAATGAAGCAGTGGTTTTTGTGCGTAATGAACTAATGACAGGCTACCAAAAATTAAAAATACTTGTGACAAGAATATTTAAAAAGGTTATCGTTAACCAATTAGACCAAAATAACAAAGGCCAAGCTAATCAAATCACTTTAAACGCGATTAAATTGAATAAACCAAAATCGTCATCCTCGTTGACCCTATATTTTTTTTTATTTCGCTAAGTCACTAACTCACTCTAGTTAAAAGATCACATTGACTGCCACACAACAGACACAATAGAATATTTATTGTTTGGGGGTCACCGTGTGTCCCCAATCACAGTCAATGACTAAATGAGCAGTTTTGTTTTTAGTTTAGCCTATACTGCCCCGCAGTTTTTTTTATTTTTATTTATTGTTGATATGCATACGTTTGACCACTATTTCACCTGATGGTATGCGATGATGTTGTCGAAGATGGAGCACGCTTGCCTAGAAGTAGCCTGTTCACTTTTGACTTAAAGACTCCCAGGTTGTAGCTATCAGGAAACACAGGTTCCGGCAGCGAATAGGGAATATGCATGTAAAAAATATTTGTTATCTAACCGGTTTATCGATGAATATATTAAAATAGAGTACGAACAGTGAAAGCAAAATTGATCGAAAATTAAACGAGATATAACAATTTTACACAAATGGCCCTCTCTCGAAAACGCTGTTTTCTATGGCAGTTGTATGGGCGTCATGTCCTTTGACGTCAAAGAACACCTCGGACTTCTCTTTCTAATTATCAACTTTAAAGCTTTATAACTTCGTTACTGATGACAATATTTTGAAAACTCCTGCGTATTTGTTCACTAGTCTTTAATTGAACAAAAAAAAAATCATGCATATTCCCTATTCCACTCCCTAGCTGAACGAACAATGAATGTGTTCTCAAAACATTTTGTTCGTGTGGATGGGATGATCACCATGTACCTGTACTGTGTGTACTGTTGGGCAAAGGCCTCCCCCAAATTATTCTTCCAGGTATTTTTTAACCGACGAAAAAAAAGGAGGAGGTTCTCAATTCGACCGTATATATGTTTTTTTTTTTTTTTTTTTGTGTATGTTCAGCCCTCACTCCGTCATTTATGAACCGATTTTGATTATTCTTTTTTTGTTAGATAGGGTACACCTCAGGGGTGGTCTCATGTCAAGAAAATCAGGATCTGACAATGGAATCCTGACAAAATTGAGAGAAAACCACGAAAATTGTGGGCACGTTTAGCGTTTCTGTATGTATGTTCGGCCCTCACTCCGTTATTTATGAACCGATTTTGATGATTCTTTTTTTCTTAGATAGGGTATACCTCAAGGATTGTCTCATGTCAAGGATATCAGGATTTGCTCATGGAATCCTGAAAAAATTGAGAAAAAACCTCGAAAATTGGGCACGAATATTGTTTCTGTTTACTTTTCATAACTGAATCAGGTATTTGCATTTAGGAACCATCACATCATGAAACTGAGCTGATGATGGAAACCATACCTTTCCTAAACAATAGAAGTCAGATATAAAAACTGGTTTTAGTGACAAATACCACTTAATATGCTTTGACGAAAAGACGTCTTTACAATATTGGAGGTAACCTCAACTGGTCAATATCCTGGGAACTTCATGGAAGGATTGTTATATCATCAGCTCAGTGGCAAGAGGAATGATGAAGAATTAGAAATTAGCCTCAGAGTGTTAAAAGATGATGCGAGCCACAAAAAATCATGAAATAAAAAACTTTTTAACAAAAAAATTAACCGACGAAAAAGAACTAAAAAGCAAAAAATAAATAAACCTTTTAAGTCTTGAGTAATGAGCTTATTTACCTACATAAAATATAAAATTTTATATAAACTAATTTTGAGTCGGCGCCAATTAATAAAATGATTAATTACCTACTTACAGCCCTCTTCATTTGTAAGTACTTATAAAATTTAGATATTAAATAATCAGATTGTTGTTTGGCGTCGACTCAAAATTAGTTTATATAAAATTTTATATTTTATGTAGGTAAATAAGCTCATTACTCAAGACTTAAAAGGTTTATTTATTTTTGCTTTCTAGTTCTTTTTCGTCGGTTAATTTTTTTGTTAAAAAGTTTTTTTACACGAGTCACGTCAAACCAGCTCTTGCGGTAGGCGTCTAGGTCAGCTCGCCACCTCTTCCTTGGCTGGCCTCGGCGGCGCCGTCCCACCTCAGACACAATTAACATATCAATGCAAAATAAAAACGTTGCTATTTACCGCTTGTGCATTGTCTAGCAACTTCTGACAGTTGTGTGTATTGCTCGTCGTCTGTCACTATCTTCCTAAGGTTGGTCAGGGCAGAGTTTGTATCGTATTCACCTTTGTCATTTATCTGTAATAATAAGAGACGCATGTATATTTTATTATTAATCTAAAATTAATAGAATTAATTATTAGATATATGTACATATAAATTATATTGAACTATTTAACAAACCTAAATCCAGCATATATTTATGCCCAAAAAAAAAAGGGGTCGTGGATAAATTCGAAACAGAGTTACCACGCCCCTGCGTACTGAGGCAAGGAAGGAACAGAGGTGGGTTTTAGTCAGAAAAAATCTGACACCCCCTCCCGCATCACCCAGAACGGGAGAAGTCATTGGATGATTTCCCAACCCCACAAAAAAAAAGCATTGATTTGGATATGAGTATCTTTAAAAAAATCCACAACTACAAACTTAAAAAAAAAAAGTTGAGAATACGGGCACTTCTACTTCCTCTTACAACATTTGTAGCAATTTTTATAAAAATATTAAATAGTTAAAATATTGCAATTGAAGTCACCAAAACAAGGTAAAGCTTCAACAGTTTTCAACTCTGGATTTTTTCCAATCCAGCTTAGACCCAACACTTATATAAAATATTATATTAGTTTAGACCCAACACATAAACAATATTATATTAGTCTACTGTTGGGTTACAGTTACAAGCCTCGCATCTGCGAGAGAGCGTTACAATCCACAACACGGATATAGTTCGTTAGTGGATGAAACATGTTTTTTTTTGAGAAGGTTTATTTCATATTACTTACAAATCCAGCTTTCTTGAAGACGCATCCATTGAAACAAGGATGAATGATATTCGGGTCGCCTCTCTCTGCAGCCTTATTTATATCAGCGGTGGTGACTCCAGGATATTCCTTGGAGCAAGCTTCTAAGATGGGCTTGAGGCTATCACGGAAAGTTGTATCGCCACGAACCTGAAATGATAATAAAGAAAAGATATGCTTAAAAATCAGCCGAATAATAGATATAGTCAAAATTAAATCTATATTCAGGACATACCTAGCTGAGGTTCCCTGTAGAGGGACCAGACGCGAATGATACCAAAATTGAGCAATAGCCACTGTCACAGTTGTACAATCAGCGGCAGTCAGCAGGCTCTATGCTATATTTAAGAAACTCAAAAAAAAAAAAAGAATAGGGCTCTATCCATAATTATGTTCTATTTTTAAATAACGAAAAGCCAGGAAAGACGCGATACGAGTTTCACTACACGCGTGAACTTCTGGTATTCCAAAGTTATCATCATCATCAGTCTATAGCAGTCCACTGCCGGATATAGGCCTCTCCAATTGCACACCATTCAGCTCGGTTCTCGGCAACTCTCATCCAGCTGCTACCAGCCACTCTGCGAAGATCATCGCTCCACCTAGCCTGAAGGCATCCTACCTTGGGTTTGCCGATTCGCGGTCTCCACTCGAGAACAATTAAGTTTTCCAAAGTAAAGTGGTCGAAATAGCCCACAAACCGGTTTGCTTGATTTACAACACGCTTTGCGGGCTGTTTTACTGAGTCAAACACATACCTACACTAAAATATCACATCACTAGTTGTCGGTGTACAATAACGAATGACGGCAAGACCAGGCCAAATGTCTTCAATTGTTATGAACTGGCTTCCAAAAATCCACAACAAGTAAGAATAATTTAAATCCTACTTACATGGAAGCTGCTGAAACTGATAGCTACGAAATACAACACAAGACAATTAATCTTAAACATGATGCAGTCTTCAGTTAAACACTCCTGATCCTTACAAGCTTCAACCGTTTATGTTCTAAGTATAAATTCGTTGCATGTACATATTAAACTCATTCCTTGTATTATTTGACCTAAGTTTCTTTATCTACAGCAAAAACTTTGCAAAACCAATTAATTTATCTTTTAGATCGAAAATTAAAATAAATTATAATCTGTAAACTTTGCGCTATGATAGGAACAACAGCTAGACCTATCTACTCGTACAGTAGATGCGGGACCAGATACCTGTATGTGCATTATACAAAAAATTCATGGTTGATTGCACAAAATGATGTCATTGTTTAGTTTCTATAGGTACGTACGAGGTGCATTCAATAAGTACCTAGCCTCATCGCCAGAGGGCGCTGTAGTTTCAAAAGAGTTTTACCACAGTGTAGCACATTCTTTTTTAATTCTTTTTTCAAATTTTCATTCCAATCCCTTCATTTGTTTTAATTTGACAACTTATGGAAGCGAACGTGTCGATCGGTTTTACAAAAATGGAAAAAGAGCAATATCGTTCGGTGATTCGATTCCTATTTTTGGAAGGGAAAACGCGCATCGAAATCAAAGAGCGCTTGGATGCTGTGTACGGTGACTCTTCTCCATCGATGGCCACCGTCAAGAATTGGTTCAACGAGTTTGCACGTGGCCGTACGTCGGTTTTTGATGAACCACGTCCAGGTGCACCGAAAACAGCTGCTACGGAGGAAAACATTAAAAAAATCCATGATCTCGTATTGGCAGATCGCCGATTGAAGGTTCGGGAGCTAGCTGAGACTGTAGGCATTTCAGAAGGAACAGTGCATCATATTCTTCACGAGGAACTCGGCATGAGAAAGCTGTCGGCGCGATGGGTGCCGCGTTTACTCACACCAGAAAACAAGCGCAACCGTGAGACCACATCGGAGACGTGTTTGGCGCTGTTTAAGCGGAATCCAGCGGAGTTTTTGCGTCGTTTTGTGACCGTCGATGAAACCTGGATCCACTGGTACACACCAGAGACCAAGGAGCAATCAAAACAATGGATCCAGACCGGGGAACGTGCTCCAAAGAAGGCGAAAACTGTAAAATCGGCCGGAAAAGTTATGGCCACCGTTTTCTGGGATTCACAAGGTGTGATCTACATCGATTACCTCGAGAAGGGTAAAACAATTACAGGGCTTTACTATGCCGATTTATTGGGCCGATTCGACGCCGAATTAAAGAAAAAACGACCCCATCTGGCGAAGAAAAAAGTGCTGTTTCACCACGACAACGCACCGGTTCACACGTCTGTCGTTGCCATGGCCAAATTGGTCGAATTACGCTACGAATTGCTGCCCCATCCACCGTATTCTCCAGATTTGGCCCCTTGTGACTACTTTCTGTTTCCTAATCTGAAAAAATCACTCGCCGGGAATAGATATGGATCGAATGAGGAGGTTATCGCCGCCACGGAGGCCTATTTTGCAGAGTTTGACAAAAATATTTTTCGGACGGGTTAAAAAAGTTGGAGCATCGCTGGGCTAAGTGTATCGAACTAAAAGGAGACTATGTTGAAAAATAAATTGCCACTTTTCCAAAATTTTCGTTTACTTTTCGTAGGCTAAGTATTTATTGAATGACCCTCGTATACATAGCTAATTGATAACTGATAAAGACAACACATGCATTTATTAAAATGTTATTTATATCAACCTGCTCCACAAAAATCAACCTAAATCGGATTCCCTATTTATAACAAGCAGTGATGGCCCAGTGCTAACTACTCCGATTTACGTCAACACACGTGTATCACAAAAAAAAAAGAAAAGTCACTTAAGGGTCTACTACCGGCCAAGTGTCGCCGGAAAAGTAGTAGGCAAATGGGTCAGAAACGGCCGTTCTGCTGGCGAGATGCTTCTTGGAACACAGGACTAGTGTAATTAATATCTTTCAATATTTTTAAATAATCGATCGGCCAAAGTCCATAGAGTACCTACAGTATACTATTTTAAGCTTAAATTTAGGACAAGCCCGCCATACTATTCCCAAACCACTGTAACTTCTGTAAGCCAGAATCAACAGTGGCGACCACCAGAAAAAAACGCCGAGGCAATGAAGCTGGACGAGTCCCAGGGAAACGATTAAACTGTCGTGGTTCCCGCAAAGAAAAACATAATTTCCACTTCCCTCCTATTCCAATACCATTTGATTCCAATAATAGATATGGCAAAAACGCGCACGGCAATTCGTATGTTTTAAACTGCTTAGGTTCCTAGTTAATCTACTACCTTACTTAGTAAATCCTGGTTAGGGGAGCGTGACGAAATGTGCAAGGACTCCAGTGCCCCGGCCAAAGGTAATTGTAGAAAACCGTGTGGTTTTAGTCAGTAAGAGTCTGACGTCTGCGCGTCCCAGGGCTACTTTGGTTCCAGGGCTACTACTTTTTTGGGCAAAATGTGGCCTCCTGTTCAAATAATAGTGAGCAATACCCACATGCTTCGTTATTGAACAAAATACCGCATAGGCATTTGTCTACTTGTTATGTATGTTGTTACTGTTTTCTATGTTCTAATTCTGAAAAGGTTGTTGTGGCACTTCTTCCCCACTAAAAAGTAGTGAAGGAGCGGGCGTGTAGTTGACTATGTCATGAAATAGTTGATGTTCCAAAAATTTGCTTCTTTGTGTTAAAATTTCTGATATTGTTTCTCTTCCAGATCATCATCGAACCAGCTAGAAGAACAGTTGACATGCAGTCATGCAAGATGAGTTCCCGCGTTTGTCTGTTTTAACGAATTAAATAAAATTGCATATTTAAAAAAAAATCGTTTTATTTCGTAAATAAAATAATTATTCTAATGTTCCATATTTATAATAATTGTGTTCATTGTTGTACCTTTATAGATCCAGCAGTGCTGGTTATGTCGCTCCTTGAATTATTTTGTGGCATATTTAAGAGAGTATAAAAAAAAACTATGAATAAAAATTCCTACTAATGAATTTTAATCCGATTAAAATTCATTAGTAGGAATTTCCAAATCCGCAAGCAAAACTTCTTTACAGCTGAAACAATTAGAAGCAGGTAGACAAAGGAAGGTCATTTTCGTTACGTATGTACCTATTAAAATTAAATAAATATAATATTCTTGTTTATAATGATTAAATGATATACTAATTTTTCCCACTGACTGAGCTGCAAATTGAGCGAATCTAATCTAATTAAAAAACAAAATATATATTTTTTTGATGCTTTTTAAGATTAAAAAAAACATGTATTGGTGCCGATTCTCTCAATAATTACTAAACTAAAATTAGAGAATCGCTGTCTTTTACTAAAAGGCAGTGCGAGAAAAGGACGGCTATAGCTATGAACTAAGTTAGAGATGTCAAACTAGTTTACGCCTTGCGCAACACCGTGTTTTTAATCGACATGTTTTTACGTGTACACTTAATTTGTATGGAAATATTAGTGCAACTAAATTTGACAGCTCTAATTTACGTCCGTCTCTTTCTTGTTTTATTAGAGAGAAAAAGATAGGAATAGCTTAAATTAAGTTTAGTTCGTACAAAACAGAATCCGCACCATTGACATAATATCACAGTGGCCAATCTCAACTCAATAGAGATTAGCCAAGTGCGCTGGAGATATTATAGTGCACAAGCGTGTGCGAAAATACAAGTGCACTCTCTGTTCCTTCCTATACTGTCATAGTCCGATGGCACATAAAGCCGTCGCCTGATCTCTCTCCGGTCGTGTCGGGACAAACATCTAACGCTGCAACAATATTATCAGTTGGCGTATACTGTTCTACCTACATTGTTCATCATCCTATTAAATAATAGTGGGAGAACTTTAAGATCATATCCTACTTCCTACTTATCCTACTAATATTAAAAAACCCGGCCAAGTGCGAGTCAGACTCGCGCGCAAAGGGTTTCGAACGATGGAGTCGCACGCACTATGGCCGCCACGCGTAACGTCCGTTTGTGGCCTTATTTTATTTGGCCAATGCATTTTTTTGAGATCGATCGCATTAGGGCCGTTGCCCTTCATATGTTACGATTAGTCGCTCTACGTCCGTCAGTCCAGTACAGTCAAAACGCAAAGTATTATTTGAAAATAATATTACTTAAGTATAATATCGATGGCAGCAAAGTAAATACGGACATCTACATTTATACCAAAATGTTTTTTTTTTTTTAAATAGCTCACATCAACCCTCGCTACATGTGTTATTAAAATTGTTTCAAAATAATTACAAAAATCTGGCACGTAAATAAAGACATCTACACTCAGTTTCGAAAATATATCGCAGTAGAAAAGGACTTTTTGAATTTGGTCGTCTTTACTTCGGAATATTGACGTTGACCTTGACAAAGAGTGTTATTACGTAATATTTCTTTAAAACATTTATCTAAAACGATGTTATAACAAGGTAATAATAACATAGCAATGAATATATAAACTCAACATATCACATAAACAAACACAAAACTATTTAAAACACACAATTTAACAAATTTTCGTTCGCCATTGACAAACGTAAACATGCAGCTAATAACCTTTTTTTATTTTTCGAAACTGTATTTTTCTATGGAAAGGTTTGTCAAAGTACGATACTATCACTGCCCGAGCATGTGAACCATGCCACAGGATATAAGATCTTTAGTTATTTAATAATAAAGGTTTAAGCCGCGTAATCTGGTAAGGCATACGGGCATGCCGTCGGGCGTTCAGGGGTATATGTCACCTCTTTTACAAAAAATATGATAATATCTGAGGAGACCTTGTAATGGCAGACCCAGGTGTGCTAGTGCACGAGAAGACCGTTATATTGTTTACACTGTGTTGAGAAATCGCCACCTAAATGCAGTTAAAGTCCAGCAACAGCTACTTCAGACACAAAGAAGACTTGCTGAAGCAAATCTGAAACCCCGAAGACCAGCTAGTGGCACCAAACTCAAAAGAGAGCATCGAGTAGCGAGACTGCGATACGCCCGTGAACAAAGACATTAAATGTATACTACCAATAGACACGACATAGGGAACAAAATCGTAATCCGATTCTTATGTCCTAGTGGACAAAAGTCGCTCTACGAAAAAACTTCGGTTTATTTTCGTAATTATTTTTTATAAATACTCAAAAATTTATTAGAATTCAATCATTTTCGTAAATAGTTCCAGAACATTTGCTAATTTTGTAATAACGCCCTCTATTGCTGCGTAGCTTAACCTTGCCTTGTAAGAGATGTAATGTTGTTTATCGCTAAAATTACGTGAATGAGGAGTAGATGCGATCAATATTTTATTTATGTATTACGAGCGCAATAAAGCCGAGGGCCCCGCTAAATAGATGAGGCGATTTATCATGATTTCTATAAAAATGATCCAGGTACATTGGACCTTGTCGATAAATTCATGAGGTTCCTTCGACAAACAAAGCATTGCCACTAGTTTTATGAGCATAGCTCGCGGGGCCCCGCTGGATGGAAACAGATGTTTGCGGTGTCTGCTCTTGTTTACATTGCTTAACTAAACCATAAAATGGTAATTTAGTCATTTGTTTATAAAAAGAATTTTCTTAACAGAAGACTTTTTTGTGAAAGAGAAGAAAAAAAATCAACTTTTACTATCGATGGTCGATACCTGATATCTAAATGGTTGGTACCATCCCTAGCACGCACTGGCCACCTATCGAGCGATAGCTGAATTTATAAATTGAATTCGTATGTTTGCTATTCAAAGCTAAATGGCATCACTGAGGCATGGGATCACAGTTTTTCTGACATTTCTTCTGATAGCCGCTCTATTGCATATCTTTTAAACATATACAGTGGGATGAAGAATAATCAAAAATGTCTCGATTCTCACTTTACGCTTGTGATGGAAGGCGAAGTGTCTACAGGCAACCTGGTGAGCGATACTTTCAAGCCTGTTTCTCAGAAAGAGTCCAGTACGGTGGAGGCAGTGTCCAATATCAAATTTAGCAATATCGTATTTAGCAAATATGGGTGATGGAACGATGCTGATGCTCGATAATGCACGGACACACGGCTCAGGTCGTGCATGAGTATATTCAGGAGGTTGGTATCAGCGTGATGGCTTGGCCATCAAGAAGTCCTGATCTCAACCCATTAAGCACGCCAGGGATGAGCTAGGGAGGCTAGTCAGAAGCAGCAGACCACCACCAACCACCCTCAGGGCACTAAAACAGGCCCTGATAGAAGAATGGGAGAATATTCCCCAAAATCGACTCCGAAACCTCGTGTTCAGTCTGCCAAGGCGGCTCGAAGCTGTAGCCAAAGCCCGAGGAGGCAACACCAGTTATTAAAAATTAAATAACATGTATTCTATTCTATTCTATTCGATTCTATTCTATTCTATTCTATTCTATTCTATTCTATTCTATTCTATTCTATTCTATTCTATTCTATTCTATTCTATTCTATTCTATTCTATTCTATTCTATTCTATTCTATTCTATTCTATTCTATTCTATTCTATTCTATTCTTATAAAAGCCAATAATAACTATTTCATTGTTTTATCTTTTTTGTACGTTAATAGTTTACTATAGTTTCAAAGAAAGCTTATAAAATTTGCTGTAAAACTTTTTTTTTATTTTACATCTCTAACTTCTAAAATTTAGAAAAAATTTAAACATTAAAAGTTTGCTACTTCGTTTTGCAGGCCAGTGTACTTGAATAAATGCAAAATGCAAGTTTTCCAGTTTAATTTCTAGCAATAACAAACTGACTCTCCGATATTCCAAAAATATTTATTATGTTTTCTTTCTTAACCTGAAAACCCACGGGCCCTTTCAATTGCTCTAAATGGTACATAATATAGTCATCGTCCTCTATTATATTTTCTCTAAGACGCTGAACTTCGCACGTACCTATTATGTCGTGGACGCGCGACTATCAGTGTATTTTTTTAGGCGCAAGTAGTTAAAGGTTATTGAAGTAGGTACGTACGTAGCAATAAAAAAAACAGGGCAAGAGCGAGTCAAACTCGCAAGCACATGGTTCCGAAAAAATAATGTTTTTCAGGTAATTTTTTAACTATATAGGTACTCGTACTTCTTATAGTTTTTCCTGTAATCTTTAAGTAAATAACTACCTCCTGTTTTTTTTTTTCAAAATTTTGGTTGCGGTGGTTTTTTTTTTTTTTTTTGGGGGGTGGGAAATCATCCTATAACTTCTTCCGCTCTAGGGTGGAGCGGAAGGGTGTGTCAGACTCTTACTGACTAAAACCCACCCCTGTTCCTCCCTGCCTCGAGTGCCCGGGGGCGAGGTAACTCTTTCGAATTTATCCTCCACCCCCGGGCAGAATTTATCCTCCACCCCCGGGCAGTTATCCTCCACCCCTGGTGGTTTCACTTTGTTTTTACTTTCTTAAATAACTTTAAAAAATATATATTTTAAAATAATACATTTGAGACCCTTACAACGAGCCCTTTCATTTGATTTATAGCACGGAAAAAATTGGAAAACTTATGTTTAACTTTCCGAATGCTAATCGGAAAAAAAAGGTTATTCCAAATCCATTTATTTTCGTCACATTTCCGCATTTAGGTTACTGATATTCATGTGCACACCTTTCAACTTAATCGGTTTAGTATATTCGGAGAACATTGATTGTGACAGACGGACAGACAAACAGACATACGAGTGGTCTTATAAGGGTTCCGTTTTTCATTCGGGCTTTCGGAACCCTAAAAACAAAAATAAAACGGAAATGGTTGGTAAAAAAAATGGTTTATTAATTTAAAAAGGTACAAAACATCTTCTGTCACTGCATGTCACCTATCTCATGAAAGTAGACGTTTAGATGGGGATCTGAAATGTACAAAACAGACATTTAGGGAGTATATACCCCGTACAGTGTAAAGAGCGATAATTTCTTAAATCAATGTTGAACAATCATTTGGCTGACACCATCACTGTAGGCGTCAGGTAAGATCATATAAAAGTTAATCTTTTTGTAAATCATGCACTACCTCGGCCTTGTGTTCTAAGAAGCAAGCAGTTAACAGCGCAGCTCTCTCGCATCCAGCTTCTCCGTCGCTAACGGGTTTTTCATTCACTGAAATCATCAAAAGAAATAATTAGAGTATGTTTGAAAAATAAATACCAAATATACTGAATAATTCATGAAGCTTTTTGAAAGTTACATAAAATAATAGTGAAATGAACAACCTATTGAAAAACCTATTGTCGCGTCTCCGATCGGAGACGCGCGAGGTCTGACGGATTAAGTCACAATATTTAAAGAGAGAGTAAAATAAATATAGGTACAACATATATATAACATATGCAGATCACAAACAACTTTTCCAATTGTTAATAAATGTCAATAAGCACCTGATGTGCATTTTTTTCCGATTTCTGCGAATTTAGCGAAGTCCTCATCATTGCTCACGAACTTTTTGAGCTCAATCATAGCTTTATCCAAATCAAATTCTCCCTTGCCGTTGATCTGTAATCAGAAAGTCATTGATAATTAGTCTCCTTTTATAGACACCAACACATTTATAAAAAGACTAGCTTCTTTGCGGTTCTGTGGGTCCCTATATTTGTCTGTCTCGTTTCTACTTTTATACCTTTAAAATTAAGTGCACCACTTTGTTCCTGTAATTTTTTACATATTATTTTAGACAAATTATACAATTATTTATATGAATCCTAACTTACGAATTATTTTTTCCCAAAAACAATAACACTACTCGCTATACAATTTCCCTTATCTATTTATTATTTTCTCATCATAACATTCATTATATAATGTCATTGCGTAACGCCTGCCAACGCCTGCATAGTGCCGCCATAAGCCATTTTTTTTTATTACATTAACCTATTCTAACATTGTCATTGTCAAAGATAGTTTACTGACAGCTGAGAGGCACAGATTAAAATCGAAGCCGGCGGCGCGTGCGTCATGTTGCAGGAAGCAGAATGTTGCCACTGAAATATTAATATTTTTTACGCTGTACAATATTTAGAAGTTTTACTCATTGTTTTCTGCACCGGTCGACGTCATGACGTCGGCGCCGGCTGTCGCTGAAAACCAGCGCTGGGGCTCTGTCTTGCATAGGGTCATAGCACTTAAGCTGAGCGATGGCCGTTTTGCGTGGATGTGACGCATTTTTTCCCCCAGTACTTCTTTTTTGTGTTTCTCTGTTTTTTGCGTCATGTTTACCATAAATAAACGTATTTTCTTTCTTTCTTCTTTTCTTTCTTCTGCCAGCGGCTTCGCGCGCATGTAATTAGTACTTCCCCTGTTATAATCTTTCAACCCCTTTTTCACCCCTTTAAGGGTTGAATTTCGAACAACCCTCTCTTAGTGGATATCCTACTCTTCACAAAGAACACACTCTCCAAATTTCATGTCTCTAGGACCAGAGGTTTAGGCTGTGCGTATATCAGTCGGTCAGGCAGTCAGAATTTTGAATTTTATATATACAGATTAGATAGATATTCTTGGAACTTTACTACCCATAGTACCCATCACCCGTGAATATAACAAGTGCTGGCTGAAAAAATCAATAAACCATTAGAAATGTCTGGGTCTACATCACAAAGCTGCAAGAAAGTTGTTCTTCAAAAAAGGATCCAACGAGGGACAACACAGGAAGAAAAGACCTATTCAATCTGAAATATTAATTTCAACTTTAAAGGGTAAAGAAATATTAAATGTACTTACGACTTCAGCTTTCTTGTAGACACAACCCAGGAAACAAGTGGGAATGCCGTCCGCACTGCCAGCTGCCTTGGCAGATTTAAGTTGGTCAATGCTGACTTCATGCTCCTTTGAGCATTCCATCACAATGGGCTTAACGGCTTCACGGAATGCTGTTTTCTCATCTGCGCTTGCCTAGAATATCAAAACGACATATGTAAAAGATATTTTTCAATGTCACTTTCATTATTACTGTTAACACTTTGCCCTCTCACTCCCTCTTTCTTCCCCAGTTAAAAAAATCTGTATGCATTGTTTTCATTCAATTAATTAAATATGACCTGAGCAGTGGTGGCCCAGCTGTATTGGCCGCGACTTACAAATTGTGGGTCGTGAGTTCAAACCCAGGCAGTCGCTTTACTTTGTGTAAATTATTTCATCACCACTGCTCTCAAAACGGTGAAGTAACACAATGTGAGGAAACCGGCATGTCTTAGAACCAAAAATTAGAAGACATGTGACATCCACCAATCCGCATTGGGCCCACGTGGTGGGTTATGGCCCACACCCTCTCACAGAGAGGAGGCCCGTGCCCCATCAGTGGGGACATATAGAGACGACGGCGCGTAGTGTACCACGCGCGCCTCAAAGAGATGTCAGCAACACGTGACGGCGCCCGTCATGATCCGGGTCCCCCGTGGCATGCATGCCAAGGGGTAGCGGATAAATTCGAAACAGAGTTACCGCGCCCCTGGGCACTCTTGCATGGATAGAACAGGGGTGGGTTTTAGTCAGTAAGAGTCAGACACGCACTCCCGCTCTACCCAGAGCGGTAAAAGGCATTGGATAATTTCCACCCCAAAAAAAAAAACTGTGGGGTCACTAAAGGGTGGATGATGATGATGAAATAAATATGCAAAAAACTAACGCATTAACCATAACTACTTACATACACCCTGCTAATGCTAGCAGCCACTATACACAAAACCAAACAAGTGAACTTAGACATGTTGTACTAATCAGCTTTGTACGCCTGATCCTTCGAAGTTTCAATTGTGTATGCCATGGATCGTAACCCGACGTCTATTTATATAGAACTTCCCATATAAGGTAATTTGACGCAAAGTAATTATCATTATATCGCACTGTAGATAATTAAAGCCACGACGGGAAACCTAGCAAAAAAACTCTTTGTTCAATTAGATACTTTATTAGTGGCTCTTTCAATGTAAATCCAGTGATTTTCTCATTTACTCATTGTACGGAATCAATTGCAAGTGCAATACCATGACTTGATTTTAGGATGCTTAGGAACTGTTTATCTTTTAAACTAAGTAATAATGTTGTGAAGAAGAAAAAAATCTCATTTGGCTGTAGTAGTACCTTTTTTTTGTAGGAGTAGGACATCATTCAATGACTTCACCCTCTCTGAGTGGAGCGAGAGGGTGTGTCAGACTTTTACTGACAACAACCCACCCCTGTTCCTACAGTTGCCTGAGTGCCCAGTGACGAAGTAATAATAATAATCGACCAAAATCTCAGGAGGCTCTCGTTAGGCGGTTAGATCAAGGGCTTGATTCAGAAAGCAGTACTTCTGGGCACGGCTCGCATTGTCAGGCGGTTCCTCTCTCTGGAGCCCTGACCGCCGGTAGCTTGGACCCTGTTCCCGATACCGGTGGGATACTATTTTTTATATTTTTAAATGTTTTTTTACTTTTTTTTAAATTGAAATATTTAAAAATATAATGTAATATGAAACAAATGAATAAACGAAATAATAATAATATAATAAAATTGTATTTTATCTGCCACAAAAAATGTATTTTATCTGCCTCTCAGAATGGATGTAGGAACGGGTCCCGCGGTACTAAGGAGCTGCTCCTCATTGATGTTGCCATTAGCCAACAGATTCCTCATTCTCGAAGAGATCTGTCGACATGTTGGATAGATTATAAGAAGGCCTACGACTCAGTACCACATACATTGGCTCATGAGGGTGCTGGAGCTGTACAAAGTGGATGCAACTTTGGGCACCTTCCTGATGTCATGTATGGGGCAGTGGAGGACGGTCCTTCACTATCCAGGATGTAGACAGATCCAGGAGAACAGCGAACCGATAAGGATCGAGCGTGGCATATTCCAGGGCGACAGTCTGAGTCAACTGTGCTTTTGTCTGGCCCTAAACCCTCTCAGTACTCTACTGGAGGGCTCGGGCCAAGGCTATCGGTTGAGAAGAGGTCAGGTCATATCACACCTCCTTTACATGGATGATCTGAAACTCTTTGCCCCCAACAACTTGCAACTGATGAAGCTACTGAAGGTAACAGAAACCTTCAGTAGCGCCATCAGGATGGAATTTGGTGTGGACAAATGTGCAGTCATGCAT
Source organism: Polia nebulosa (assembly GCA_951329385.1). Lineage (NCBI taxonomy): Eukaryota > Metazoa > Arthropoda > Insecta > Lepidoptera > Noctuidae > Polia > Polia nebulosa. The sequence goes on from OX589598.1 coordinate 13,378,759, forward strand.
GTAAAGCGAGGGGAGATTATGGAATCCGTGGGAACTCAACTCTCGGATTCCATATACCTTAGATCCCTCTGCTCAACCGAAACCTACAAGTATTTGAGTATGTCGGAAGCGTTAGGCATCAACACTGCTGACGTGAAACAGTCGTTGAGGGAGCGCTTCTTTGGCCGCCTGAATAAAGTACTAAATAGTCTTTTATCAGGCGGGAACAAGGTGCGCGCCTTCAACGGTTGGGTCATGCCGGTATTGATGTACTCTTTCAGCGTACTCAAATGGACTCAGACGGAACTTGACGCCCTGAATAGGAGGGTCTGCACACTGCTGACCGCAAATCGGATGCATCACCCACGATCATCGGTGATGAGGCTGTATATCCCGCGGAAGTGTTGGGTGGCTTCTTAAACGCCAAGACCCTACACAACCGCGAGGTATGCAGCCTTAGGGAATACTTCCTCAAAGCCGACGTGGGTATGCATCGAGATGTGGTCGCTGTGGACAAGGGCCTCACCCCGCTGTCCTTGGCAAACGAGAACTGGCGCAAACCTATGGTACTGGATACTAATGATCGCAGGGAAGTATGGCAGAGCAAGGAGCTTCACGGACGCTTTTACCGGGTCCTACATGGACCCGATGTAGATCTCTTAGCGTCCGTATCCTGGCTGCGTTTTGGTGACCTCTTCGGGGAAACCGAAGGTTTTGTCTGTGCGATTATGGACGAAGTTATGATGACGAATAACTACCAGAAATACATTGTGAAGGACGGTACGGTTGACATCTGTCGGGCAGGCCACCGGCCTGGGGAATCAATCCGACACATTATTTCTGGTTGTTCTCGTCTAGCTATTTACATAGACACAACCTTGTAGCTAGGATTATCCACCAGCAACTTGCTCTTAAATACAATCTTGAGGAATCCGAAGTACCGTATTATAGGTATGAGCCCGACCCAGTTCTCGAAAATGGCAATATCACGTTATATTGGGATCGATCTATCATCACTGACAGGACTGTTGTTGCCAATAAGCCTGACATAGTGGTGATAGATCGACTAGAGCGTCGCACAATGATTGTTGATATAGCGGTCCCTCATGACGAGAACCTCGTCAAAGCTGAGAAAGATAAACAAACAAAATATCTTGATCTGGCTCGCGAGGTTGTCGACATGTGGGAGGTGGATACAGCAGTCATTGTGCCGACAGTGGTGACGGCAAATGGCTTAATAGCCAAGAGCCTTGACGAACACCTAAGGAGGCTCTCGTTAGGCGGCTGGATCAAGGGCTTGATACAGAAAGCGGTACTCCTGGACATGGCTCGTATTGTTAGGAGATTCCTTTCTCAGGAGCCCTGACCACCGGTAGCTTGGACTCTATCCCGATACCGGTGGGCTACTATTTTTTAAATTTTTAAATGTTTTTATATTACTTTATATTTGAATATTTAAAAATGTAAATAATATGTAAATAAAGTTAAATAAATGGAATATTATAATAATATTCCACAACTATCACACAACGCCATCTAGTCCCAAGCTAAGCAGAGCTTGTGTTATGGGTACTAGACAACTGATAAACATACTTATATTTTTCTAAATACATAAGTATTATATATAAATTACACCCAGACACAGAACAAATGATCGTGCTCATTACACAAACATTTGTCCTGGGTTGGAATCGAACCCACGACCTCCGGCATAGCAGTAAGGGTCACTAACCACTAGACCAACAGGCCTAGTAACAGAAGTAACTCTGTTTCGAATTTATCCACGACTCCTGGGCAGGCATCGGCCATGACGGACCCCATCATGAATTGCTGACATCTCTTTGAGGCGCGCGTGGAACACTACGCGCCGTCGACTCTCGTGCCTGGTCCTGATCGGATGGTGAGCTACCCACTACTCTTTTTAATCTCGAATTTATTTCCAATTTTAAGTTCATTGTCCCTGATAAAAGCTTGTTTTTGAGAACATTTTTTTACCAATTTATTTTTAACTTTTTAGTAGATAAGTAAGTATTTTAGAGTAGGCGTGATGTTTTAAAATAGTCTACGGATATTACGATGTGATGTAAAGTGCTCCTCAAGACGAACCAATCGAGCCCAAACTCTGTGGGGTTATGTTGTTTTATCACAGAGATGCCATGGCCACCTCCCAGCTTCATCGTCAGACTTTGAATATCATCTAGTTGTAAAGTACTCCTCAAGATGAATCAACCGAGCCCAATCTCGATAGGGTTCTGTTGTTTAATCACAGAGATGCCCTGGCCACCTTCCAGTTTCATTATAAGACCCTGGATATCATCTAGTTGTAAAGTGCTCCTCAAGATGAATCAACCGAGCTCAATCTCGACGGGTTCTATTGTTTTATCACAGGAGATGCCCTGGCCACCTACCAGTTTCATTATCAGACCCTAGATATCGTCTCGGTGTAAAGTGCTCCTCAAGACGAATCAGTCGACACCAAACTTGGTGGGGTTATGTTGTTTTATCACAGAAATGCCGTGGCCACCTTCCAGCTTCATCGTCAGACTCTGAATATCATCTAGTTGTAAAGTATTCCTCAAGACGAATCAACCGAGCCCAATTTCGATGGGGTTCTGTTGTTTTATCACAGAGATGCCCTGGCCACTTTCCAGCTTCATTATAAGACCCTGTATATCATCTATTTGTAAAGTGCTTCTCAAGACGAATCAACCAAGCCCAATCTCGATGGGTTTTATTGTTTTATCACAGAGATGCCCTGGCCACCTTCCATCTTCATTATCAGACCCTAGATATCATCTAGGTGTAAAGTGCTCCTCAAGACGAATCAGTCGACCCCAAACTCGGTGGGGTTATGTTGTTTTATCAAAGAAATGCCGTGGTCACCTTCCAGCTTCATCGTCAGACCCTCGATATCGTCTAGGTGTAAAGTGCTCCTCAAGACAAATCAATGGAGCCCAGACGCGATGGGTTTATCTTGATAAGATCAAAAGTTAGTGTATTGTAACTAAAGATACATAAGTACATTAAATTGGAGTCCAATCGGACATCGGGAAGTGGGTCTAATTTGAGTTGCAAGATTCCACCCTAACAAACATAGTTACATACATACATGCATTGCAAGTTAAATAATAGCTTATAAAAACAAAGGAAACGCTTGGCGACAAGGTGATATAGTACCAAACTCTTCAAATAAACATACCAATTAAACAATGGTTAGTTAAGAACTTCAAACCCAATTAAAATTATAAAAATAGAAAACCGGTAATCCCGTATTACAAGGTACCAATTACCAAGTAATACCTACTAGAACTTATACGAAGTCCAAAATAAAACAATACAAACTTGCTTGAACTTCTAAGAAAACTACTAGATGAATTACCTACCTAGATTATTATCACAATTTAGGAATTGTGATAATATTCTAGGATAAAAATAGGTAAATGATAGGTCATTATAAATTATAAAGGTGTAATTTAGTTGTTCTAGTATGAATTATTCTCATGTCATTTACAGACGAAATACGTTCGTAATAGGAACACTGATTTATTTGGTTTTTATTTTTATTATTTCAATTGTAAACCTGGTCTCCCTATGAACATTGCAGGACAGGCGAAAGCTAAAGACAGCAAAAGCAAACCTTTATAAAGGAAACTTTCAAGTTGAATCACCGCTAAGTACCTATACCAAAATCAAAATCAAAAGTCATTTATTCAAACTAAGCTGAGAGCCAGCACTTTTTGAACGTCAAAGTCCTACATAAAGACAGACCCCCAAAAATATCCGCCCGTTATCACTTCCTAGTGTTTTAGCTGTGAAGAAGAAGTGGCCAACAAACTCCCTGTCAACACATCTGTCTGTTAAGTTTGAAGAACTTGAATCTAAATAATAATAATAATAATAATTCTTTATTTTCAGGCATCTAAGGCCCATAGATAAAATACACAACATAAGTAACCTTAAAAAATAATAAACTAATACATAATATTGATAAAAACATAAAATCTAATCTATACAACTACGTTAGGTCGGCGACGTATTGCGCTGAGTCTTGGTGTCATGTAGCCGTCCGCGAAAACGCCGAAACACGACACCCGTCGGCCAAAATTCCTCCTTCAAGAAAGTCTCTAGATGGTGAGTCGGTACCCGCACCACAAAAGATTTGAAGTTAATCTTGTGGCGCGACTCCAACCTTTCGACTCTCAGGGTGAACTTGGTCTTCATCTTGATATACTCCACGACCTCCTCTACCTTCGTGGAGTGATGCAGACGTGACACGTACAGCTGCGTCGATGGAATAGCAGGATGCAGTATAAAGTTCGGGCCTGTCAATGCGGTACCGCACTCATTGCGAGAAGCAGGCTTCTTCTTCTTCTTCTTCTTCACCACTCGAATGAAGCCTTCTTCATCGGCCTGTCCTTGACTTGTTACCACAGGTAACGAGCTTCGAACGTGATCGGAGGGCCCCTGAGCACCTCTCGCTTGCTTTGGTTGCCGCTGTTTTTTTGCAGGAGTAGCAATAACGGCAGCCGAGTAAACACGTGACGTGCTAACATTCGTCGGCGCCCTAATAATGGGGGACGCGGGGAGGGCGGGGAGCGCTTGTGCACCGCTTGCAGTTGCAGTGACGGCGGCCAGCGACGAGTCAAGTTTTGCTGACTCGAAACTCAGCTGCGATGCATTGAGATAATTATATGCAACAATCTTAATGGTATGGGATAAATAATTTTACACCAATTAATTAACCAAATATCCTTTATTAACTCAACAACTTATTTCCAGAAACACTAAATCGCTTATAATCTTCGTAATCGCTTGTATTCGCTTCCGTTCGCATCCGTAGTCGAAACAGACTGACTCACTCGCCCGCCGACTGGCCTATTTATACAGTCATGGAAGTTTCCAGAACATTGTCGAACTATCCTATAGTGGAATATTCTAGAAACATCTATGAACTTCTACACAGTACCACAATGGAATGTTCTCGAACGTAGTGGAAACTTCTGAAAACTTCGACCACATTCTCGAACATTCCAGTGTAATATGGTTGACGTAACACTATGTAAAACAGAAGAATAAAGATATATCGTCTAAAACATAATCATAAAATTAAATTATCCGCCACTTGATAGCTAACCCACTCAATTATGCTATTAAAAACGAACTCAAGCATAAACACTAAACCAAATTAAATAAGACTCCATGCAGAACTGGTGTGCCTGCTTACACGTACAACGGTAGAATCAATCACAGGGCTGTGATTCGAAGCCACAAGTGATAAACTGCCCCATCACAGTAAAATTAATAAACAATTATTATATGAACTCAGATAATGTGTCATAACCATAAGCTAATTATGGAAAAAGAACATCAAGTGTAACATTGTCTTGCGTTCAACAAAGCGACCAACTATTCTTATCTTCTAAATAGTCGTTGATGGAATAGTATGCCTTCGAACAGAGACTCGATTTAACTTTAGTTTTCAATGCATTAAAAGGCAGGACAAGAAAAGAAAGGGGTGTATACCGAGACCCTCAAACGAACCATGAACCTTACAAAGATGGTGGGAAGGAACATGAAGTTTATGCTTATTTTTTTTATTGTTGATAGGCACGCGTTTGACCACTATCTCACCTGATAGTAAGCGATGATATGGTCGAAGATGGAGCACGCTTGCCTAGAAGTAACCTATTCACTCTTGACTTAAAGACTCCCTGGTTGTAGCAATCAAGAAACACAGACTCCGGTAGGGAATTCCACTCCCTAGGTATACGCACAATGAATGTGTTCTCAAAACACTTTGTGCGTATGAATGGGATGTCCACCATGAACCGGTGGCACTTTGCCGTACGTCTTGTGGTCTGGTGTTAAAATTGTGGATATCATTGGTCTTTTTGTATAAATGTATATTTTTTTGTCTAATGTATATTATGTTTGCAAAAATGAATTGAGATGCCACCGTAAGAATTCCAATGTCTTTGAAAATTTCTCTTAAGGAAACTCTTGACCCTAGCCTGTATATTACCGGGCAGGTATTTAGTGCTGAGACGATGCTGAATGACAAATCATATAGTGCTAGGTTCACGGCTTGGGAGGTGAAAGTCATAAGTACTACAGAACATGAGTAGGGGTAAATCGCCAGGCCACGACGATCTTAGTATTGAGCACCTGCAGTATGCAGGATCAAATTTACCGCGGGTTCTCGCCATGTTCTTCTATCTGTGTATTTCACATTCTTATTTGTCAATGGATCTGATGAAGACTACTGTCGTGCCGACAGTTAAAAACAGGAGATATTGGTGATAAAAGTAATTACAGCCCGATATCGCTGGCTACTATTATCGCGAAGGTTCTGGATCGTTTGATGGACAATTACGAGTACCTACGTACGCACATACATACATCTACATGATGGACAATTTGATTTCCGTAAAGGTTTGTCCAAAGAAAGTGCCATTTTAACCCTAAAGCACACAATGGGATACTAAATCGATAGAAAGATACCAGTTTGTCACTGCGCTGAGGCGGTGTCACGTTGCTGAGGCCGGAGTATTGGTGACTCGTAGAGAAGGTCGTAGGAGTAACACGCAGAGGAGGACGTAGGAGTGACACGCAGAGGAGGAGTTGAATGAAGAATAATACACGAAGAGTTAACACGTATATTTTGTTATTTGCAAAAGTAGGCTTCAATATAAGAAGCACTCATTAAAGTACAAACACATACACTGTGACTTGGTACGTAATTAAATTGTATTATTGCACAACTCTTGGAAACTGGTAACTGACAGTTGAAGAGTCGAAAAATGATAATGAGGAGCTTCTACTAGCTCGGTTGCAGAATTAGAACTGATTTTTTATGCAAAAACAGAGACTTGACAGAGAAAACAAGTAATTTTTGAATTTTAAATTAAAAAAGGTAGCAAAGAACGTAATTTTGGAATAGAGGTAAAAAAATAAACAAGGTTTTAACACTGCCTTGTTACAAGTTTACGCATGTTTTCTAGACCTATCGAGGGCTTTCGATATGGTAGCTTACGATGTGCTACCCGGGCCTGCGAACAGCGAGTAATGGATAGCTCGCCGTCCGATCAGCACCAAGCCCGTGAGTCGACGGCGCGTAGTGTTTCACACGCGCCTCAAAGGGAATTGTCAGCCATCACTGACGGGGCGCATCATGGGCGGTGCCTGCATGCCTAGGGGTAGCGGATAAATTCGTAACGGTGTTACCGCTCCCCTAGCCACTCAGGCAGGGAAGGAACAGGGGTGGGTTTTAGTCAGTAAGAGTCTGACACGCCCTCGCGCTCCACCCAGAGCGAGAGATGTCATTGGATGATTCCCACCCCACAAAAAAAAAAGCTTACGATGTGCTATGGATGAAAATTCGTACTACTAGCCTACATAGAGAGCTATGTTCTGTTTTTGGATATTGATATGACATTCAGACAAATTATGTTAAATGGGCAGGAGAATTATCGGATATATATGGTTTAAAGTGTGGTGTGAGGCAGGAGGAGTAACCTCTTCCAAGCTTTTCAACTTTTATGTTAACAAGCTGATAGGTGGCCTCAGCAGTTTGCAGGTCGGCTGTTCCATCGATGGTATTTTTGTTAATAATTTAATTAATGTAGACAACATGGTGCTGCTGGTGCCATCTGTCAGCGCACTTAGAAAGTTGCTAAAGTTTTGTGTGACTTATGTTTTGTCTTATGGTTTGCGCTACTGTGTTAAGAAAAGTGAATTCATGTAGTAAGTTTAACTGCCTTATTCTGAGACATCAAATGGAATACTGACGGAATATGGTTTGGAAGTTTAGTTAATTAATGAAAATTTTATTTTTTGGAATTTCAATTTTAATTTTGAGTTTGTTAACAATTAGATGATAAGTTGATTACTAACCATTGGACCAATGTTGTCTTAGTTAAGTAAATTACTATTATTTAATTTCGATAAAAATTAACAGAGGGATTCTGGTGTTCATCTTGCGTTACTGTGTCAAACCGTTTAGATGATGATCTGAAAAAAAAGAAAGTTAGAAATATTTAGTCACGTCACATTACATCATCTTCCTGCCATTGACCCATGTTACTTGGAGTTGGCCCAACACGCTTATTTTCTTCCATTCTGTCTTGTCAACCGTCACGCTACGACTGACTCATCCTATTTTTAACTGACTTCAAAAAAGAGGAGGTTCTCAATTCGTCTGTATGGTTTTTTTTTCAAATTACTTCACACAAAATCCATCAACGTCAAATAGCAACGTTACGTTTGCTGATCAATTTTGACATGTCCAAGACTATAAAATAAATAAGCTCATTGTTAATTCAGAAATCGGAGGTAAATCGTCTAACGTTACGACCCAAAAGGCTTGTATTGTAATAAGCCTATTTAGCAAAAGTCAACTTGAAAAACCACCTCATAAAACGATTAGTGATCTAATTGCTGCAAAAAAATAAAAACGGCTTGACCGATTTGAGTTTATTTTTTTGTTTTGAATGCTTTAATACAGGGGTGGTTTATGGGAAATCCTAAAGAAAACCTAAAAAATAATTATGGAAAATCGTCTCACTGACATGCTTTAGGAAACTGTCATTTCTTCCATCGCCACTTCGGATTACTTTTAATAGGTGGTGCTCGTGGCTGACAGTATTTATATCTTCTTTGGTGAATTTAGGTGCACTTCGCAATTATTAATTTTGATCTGTTATTATTCGCGAAACAAACTCCGATTTATCCGTTAACTCCTCCTAAACCATGCAACGGATTTTGATGCGATTTTCACTAACAGAAAGAGCGCTAAACGAGAAATGTTTGTGTAAATAATTTGCACCAGTGCGAAGGCGGGTCGGGTCACTAGTTCTCAGTATTTAACATACAAGTGGCATCATTTATAAAGTATAATGTGCTGGTTTAGGAATCGCAAACCCTTTAGGATTTATAGCAAACACTGGATTTCTTACGCTGGTTTTGTGTTCCAAGAAGCATCCTGCCAACAGAACACCTCTCTCGCATCCGGCTGTTCCGTCGCTCACGGCTTTGTCTTTCACTGGGAATAACAAATAAAAATTGTCAGATACATTTCTCATGCTCAAGTTCCTGTAGTCATATAGATTTTCATACAATCACTTGTATTTATAAAACTTGCTACCATATGCTTAGTAATATATATTATGCTTAATAATACATATCATGGGATACTAAATTATTCACAGAAAAAGATACCAAAACCTTCCTGTAATACTCGTATTAAGGAGGATCCTACTTCTACTTGCAGCCTTATAAAAGAACTTATACACGAAACAATAATTTTGTTGAATTAAGAACCTGCTAATCAGTGTTTAAACGAATCACGTGGTTAATTTTTAGGGTTCCGTACCCGAAGGGTGTAAACATTGCTGTCACTCATGTGTCCGTCCTTCGTATGTCACAAAATTTTGTTCCGAAGAATTTTTTAAATTCCCATAGGACCTATGAATCTGAAATCCGACCCGCGCTTGGCCGGTTTTTTTTTCAAATAAGAACTTATAAGTGTAACTAAAACCCTCCTGTTTATAACCCGATTCATTCTCTTAGGCACTGAAACTCAGCGGAGTGTTTCATAAAAAAAAATTTTTTTTAAGAGAAAAAAAATAAAAAATCGGCTTTCAACCCGGGTTATCGTCGAGATTCAATTTGACAACCCGGGTTTGTCCGCTGGGATTGATGGTGCAGCATGATTTCTGTCACATCACTATCAGATGTCATAAATTCATTCAAACCCATCCCAGCCGTATGAACGTTCACACAATTAATATTTCTGAGTCTTTCCTCAATTTACAGACAGTACTTTTATACTCGATAGACTCGACTGTATGACTTTCTGGGCCATAGCCATCATCTTTACTTCCCTGGTTGTGAGGATTCTCAATAAACAACCCTGAATATTAAAGTTTTGATTATCGTTTGCATACATTTTTCAGTATCAGATCTATAGCGAGTAAAGATTTTTATTGATACCTGATGAGCACGCCTTAGCAACGTTTTCTAGTTTATTGTATTGCTCGTCATCCTTCACGAACTGTCTCAGGTTCTTCAGACCGGTGTCCAAGTCGTATTCGCCTTTGTCATTGAGCTGTCATAAAAATAATATTATCAGTCAAGATTCTGAACAGAAAAAGTTCACATTGCAACTTATATAGATAGCTTCGGCCACCGGAAACACCATATTATATACAGGTGTTGTTATTCATTTCCAAAGGAACCACTATTGAATGCCACCATCTCTTCATGACAAGTACTTACAAATCCGGCTTTCTTGAACACACATCCTATGAAGCAAGGCTTGATGCTGGCTGGGCTGCCGGCGTCCTTAGCAGCCTGGATGTCAGCGTCGGTGACGCCGTGCTCTTGAGAGCAAGCCACTATGACGGGCCGCAGAGAGTCACGGAGAGTCTGGGCTTTAGTAACCTGTGAGAAAGTAATAATTAGGTACATTTGTGAATTACTTAAAATAAAATGCCAGAAAGTTACATAGTATATCATACTTTTTAAAAGTACATAGTAAGTATATTTGACCGTTTACCGCGGCCTTTAGCAACTGAAGGAACAAGGGCGGGTTTTAGTCAGTAAAAGTCTGACGGGTGTGTCACTCCCGGAGCGGGGAGAAATTATTGGATAATATCCCAAACTCCAAAAAAAAGCAAAAGGTATATTTGAATGTATTAAAGGGTCGAATGATTCAACCAATTATAGAGCATCTTTCGAATCTCCAAAGACTTCACAAGGAAGTAGAAAACCAAGGTTCAGCGTGTTTGATAACTTGCTTCTTATTTATTAGAAATTAATGAAGAATTTTTTCATGGACTTCTTGACTTACATGGATGCTGCTTAAGCTCGCAGCCACAATACACAACACAAGACAAGAAAACTTGGACATGATGCACTCTAGCTTCTGAGTCCTGATCGTTACAAGGTTCGAATGTTTATGCTGTGAAATTAAGCTCGGCGCTTATTTATACAAAACTTTTGGCCTTAGATAAATTGTCGATAGGTCAGTAAGGTTTTTTATTTATAAATATATCTTGATGATCTGCTAAATGAAACAAAAACTTTGCAAAAAATCTGATCTGTTCAGTTGATTGATTAGTAGATGCAAAATATCTAGTAGGATTTTATTTAATAACAGTATATAACAATACAAGTATGTTCATACGTTACTTAAATATTAACTAAGTATTTATAATAAACCTAACTACGTACATACTCGTATATACAAAAACAAAAACAAAATACACTTAGGCGTCGAATACTCCTCCACATCACTGTCAACCGAAACCGTGCACAGAACATTGCCAGCATAGCCACGTTGAATGGTGGAATTCTTTGGGCAGAGAGTGAGCCAGGTCTTTGGTTACGTCAGCCGCTAGGTTCTTGTAATACAGGTACGCCGGCGGTGATAAGAGCTTGACGAATAATATCGTTGATGCTGGCGTGTCGTGCTTTGCGTTCAGAGCTTTCGGCAAGACAGGCCATGGTGCCCCTTATTTTTCGAGTGGTGGTGGATAAATGTGTCAAACACATTTATTGTTTTGTAGATATGTTTCAAATTATAAGATGCAATAGAATTTTCTGGAAAGACTCAGCTAATGCCAGCTATAAAACTAATTATTTAACTTTTTTTTTGAAGAATTGCAATGCATCGACCGTCACCTGACACGTCCTTTCAACTAATGAATTATAATGATGGTTTTACTTCCTATAAAAATCCAAGAAAGTATCGGAGCTTTTCTTGGATATCTATGTACCGAGCTCAGGTGACGATAATATAGATTAGTGGTAAAGATATTATATAGTCGATCTTGTGATTGCATTACCGATATTGTCAAAAATCTGTGATAGGGTGATAAAAATGAATAATATCGACATACAACTATTATGTATGTATGTATGTATGTCAGGAGACTACCTCTCAACAAATCAGGAAGTGAAGATAAAATATCTAACAGAATGATTATAAAAGCGTGTAAAACAGCGGGTGACGTGATTTTAACTATCTATATCCGATGCATAGCGGATGGTATTTTCCTCGGAATTGGCGACAGGGCTATATACGCATAATTTCTAATAATGGTGACAAGCCTCCAGATGACCCTAAGTCGTACCGGTCCATAACACTACTTGCACCTTTGGGTAAACTCTTAGAACGACTATACGTCCCGCGCTTGCTACTGAACGGACCTAATTTTTTTAATAACCAATTCGGTTTAACTGTTGGAAAATCTGCCGTCGACACAGCACTCTCTGTTCGTAAAATTGTTATTTTTTCCGAACATTAATACGTAGTTGGGATTTTCTTGAATATTTCTGGGGCTTTTAATAATGCATGGTAGCCAATGCTACTACTCAAAATGAAAGCCGGTGGTTGCTAAAAAAATATTTATGCTCTTGTTCACTCGTACATTTTAAACGACTACGGACCGAGATTTTTCACCTCAACGCGATCGTGCCAAGATCTTTAGATTACTTAAACCTCAAACTGAGGTCTTAGTCGGAGGACCTTTTTTCAGAATGGCAATGCAGGTGGGAAAGAACCATCAAAGGCCGACACCTCCACCAATTCTTCCCATCGGTTCGTGAGCGGCCGGCTAGGACATGGCTGGAGAGGATGCCCTTTATCTGGCATAATCTTGATGCTCTGAAATTTATTTGGCATAACACTCTTGGCATAATCTTCTTTACACGAACATGTGCCTCGAAAGTATATGCAGTTGATCTGAGCGATGTACATGCGATGCAGTACCCAAAGTCTGATCTGCAGTGGGCACCACTGACAGCTTCAGTGTGGCAGTCGGTTTACACCAGGGGTCGACCCTCAGCCCTTAACTCTTCCTGATGATAATGGACGCTCCGACGTCGGACATCCAGGAAGAGGCTCCCTAGTGTATGCTGTTTACTGATGACATTGTGCTAGTTGCCGAAAGCGGCTTAGAGGTCCAGAGAAGATTGGAGACGTGGTAGCAAAGACTTAAGAGTGTTGGCCTGAAATTTAACAGAACCAAAACAGAATACCTGTTCTGCGATTTTGGCGGTCTCTCCAGTCCTATGCCTGTAGCTCTCACCGGAACGTCTATACCGATATACTCCGACTTTCGGTACCTCGGGTTGCTTGTCCAGGGGATGACGATATAGACCGAGACGTAACGCATATGGTCAACTAAGGATGGATGAAATGGCGACAGGTCACAGGAACAACTTCCAACCCATGGATGTTAAGTTAAAGGGAAAAATCTGTAAGTCCGTGATTAGATCTGTCGTACTGTATGGATCAGAAAAAGACGCTGAAAAAAACGGATTGGATCGGGTCGCTGTGAAAAAGACGGATGAAAAAAGATTGCCTGTGGCGGAGATGAGAATGTTGAGATGGATGTGTGGAGTAACGAGAATGAATAAGGTGAGAAACGAGTACATTAGAGGTAGTTTAAAAGTGGCGCCAGTGACAGAAAAGATGAAAGAACCGCTTATCTTGCTATGGTCATGTGAAGAGGAGGGATGAGACACATGTAACTAAAAGAGTTATGAGTATAAATGTGGATGAATGGAGAGGGAGAGGGAGGCCAAAGAAAAGATGGATGGATTGTGTGAGGAGTAATATGAATTGGTATGAAACCTCCTATCCGTGCTATAGTGAATTTGTAGGGTAGATAAAAAAACAGGCCAATATTAAATCAAACAAGTACCACGCTATACACTATAAAATTTATTGGTAATTACAAATTAGTCAGGTACTTACATCATATATACAAGTAACAATCTTCCTTAAAACCCTGCAATATTCAACTCCTGTTCACCCTGTCTCCGTACCAAGGTGAGCTTGAAATAAGCATGAGAAATGTGGTATACAATCTCAGGAACGTTTGTAATAGGAACGTGAGCTGAACCGCCAGTAACCCATAGCTCAATCGTATAAGTTAGTACATATACACGGTGTAACGGAAAGGTGTGGTCATATTTTAGGAGCCGGTTCTGCCCATGGAAATGATGACTTTCTCTAAGAAAAAAAGTAGAAAATTCCAAAAAAATTTTGGAATTTCCATACAAAGTTATCATCAGCTGATCAATATTTGTGTGGGAGGTAAAAAAAATATTTTAGAATTTCCTCGGATTTTCTTGAAGAAAGTTGTTCATATCGATGGGCAGATGCAGTTCTTAAAATATGACTACACCTTTCCGTTACACCCTGTATAAGGTGTTAAAAAATTAACCCTCGAAACTTTAAGGGGTGCTTTGGACCATCGAACTGAATAACTTTTACTATGGGACCAACTTCGAAATCGCGAAAAAAAAATTAGCTGGTGCCTACATTTATGTTCGCAAAACTCGTCAAAATGTACGGAAATGTACTTAAAGTTTCGAGGGTTAATTTTGTAACACCTTATTTATCATAGTTGTGCTCGATGCTTTTTGTTGTTCACCATGGCTATCCAATAAAAGCCAGAACCTGTAACAATATCCCCCTTATCAGACACAAGAACTCAAAACTTGATAGGAAATAACAGAAGCCACGTGCGTGGGTCTTACGAGTACCAGCAAATTCAGGAACATCGCCTAAAAATCCATAGACGGCCACTCCATCGGTCTGGGCCGGCTGCGAGCGAAGAACTCTCGGCTCAGTAACTCGCACAAAGACACGCCATGCAGTTTATCAAAACAAGCGGAACGCGACCAATTTTCATGTGTCTCAATTCCGGCTTCTCCCAAAAATGACCCCGAGAGTCCATCACGGAAATGCCATTCCATAGATATTTAAACTCTCTCATTCTAAACGATTCATCGACTAATAATGACCATAGACCAATAGTCTTACTATTTATCCGAAACCAAATCTGATTTTTTAATGATGGTTGGAAAAAAGCATTAAATTTTGAATGACGTTTTTGCAACGTCACAACGTGTTGCGTCGACCAAAAAACAAAGAAAAGAAAAGTAACATGGGATAAGGACAGGAAGATGATGAAACAAATATTTTTAAGGGTAAAAAAATATTTAATAATAATATTGTTGGGCCGTCTATGAAGGGTGATCTACCGATTTCCCTGAAGCGAAAACCCATCTATATGTGTATCCTGCCCGTCCTAACTTACGTTGCTCAAACCTGTTCGCTCACCGAGTCGCAAAAGTTCCGCCTTTGAGTTTGTCAATGAGCAATGGAGCGCGGCATTCTTGATGTCAAAAGAGCTGATAAAATAAGAAACACCACGCTACGCTCAAAAACAGGGATAATTGAAGTAGGAAAAACGACTGCCAGGTTAAAATGGGAAT